>OX439129.1:34819026-35396526 GCA_949318235.1 Ecdyonurus torrentis | reverse complement strand
GACGTGGCCTTTGTGATTTGACCAGATCGCGGATTGGCAAATACATTTTAACCAGTTCGCGGAGTGGCTTTTTAATAATTGCAACGCTACAGCGAGGTCAAAATGTTTAATGCACAGGTTATTCGTTATTAATAAGAATAATGTCATATATTTTAATTATTATTATTATAACTTACATCATTTTTTATTATGGTTTTCCGTTAATTAAAATATTTATAAATTCATAAAAATTATTTCTTAAAGGAATAGACCAGAAGAAAAAATAAGCATTTATATCACAAAACACTCGATGGGACATACATATAAATAACTTTAGTTTTTCACAAAACCCAACTGTAGCTCCGTAGCAGTGATCAGAAATTTCAATTTATGCAACCCGCATAACATTTTTTGCTAATTTTTGCATGTTTCTGACGTCAGAAACATGAATAGTCATGCAAATTGCATACTTTACAGTATTTTCACGCTCTCTCGTTGGGCTACATTAGCATTCTGTTAAAAGTTGTCATCAGATTTGAAGATCCCCTTTCGTGTTTAATAAACACTGTTTATTCATTAAAAAGCACATGTTGTTTTATGAGGTCTATGGCTTTAATACATTTTAACTGTTTGTTTGTTTGTTTGTGTTTGTGTGTGTGTTTTTTATGTTTGTTTTTTTTTGCCACATTATCGTCTTGCAAATATAAAAACGTAATGAAATTAACAAAATAATGCACAGTAAGATTCAAAAACAATATATTATTATGGTTTAAATAATATTATTTATGAATCACAGTAAATGTTGCATCTGATACTGTGTACGTAACTTCACTTAAAAAAAACTTGTAATATACGTTAATACGTAATCAAAGACCAGTACGGTCTTTGACATAATGAAATGCATACTAAAAGCACAAAGCATTAATAATAATTAACCATGAAAAAAAAAAAAACACGTAATCTATTTTAACATTATATCAATTCTTATTACACATTCGCGAACTCGCATCTTAATTAAAATTATGTTAATAACACAATTTTTTTTTTACAAAATACAAGCTAAATACAACCATGTCTGCCCAAACCAATCGATCAAGTTTTAATACTTTACAGAATAGAACTATAAACTAGGATGATGTGCGCACATGTTAAAGTCTAAATTTCAAAGCCTATAGCTGTTTATATACCTATAAAAAGTATATTATTCAAATTAAATGTTAAGTTAATATGAAATGTGAGTAATGTAAAACAATATAATAGTTTTTATTTCATTTTGTCTATCCAAATAAAATATTATTATCAAATTAGAGCTCGTTCTGTAAACTAAACACAAATATTGAGCCAGCTTTGAAAATGTTCCTTTGTTAAAAACAGCTGGATATGACGTCGTTACCTGTTTACTACGTTTATACATATAGTCAATCATTGTTATTTCTTCTTTTAGAACTTTGAACTTGATAAGAATTTAAAAAAACTTCCCAAAAAAAGTTTCAGTCTCAATATGCGACTCACTTTTATCAGCTCAAAAAAAAAAAAAAAAAAAAAAAAAAAAGACCAACCAATCAATAATGAGTCTTATTTTGTTGGTCAGCCAATCACTGTTATTGATATTCACTTTACTTTACAGAACGAGGTATAATAATATTTGACGTATTTGTTTTGAATTCATTAAATATTTAATAATATGATCTCTAGTATAAGCTAATTTAAGATATATAGTAAGAATGTAATAGCGAATTTTATATTATATCATTTAATATTTCTTAAACAAAAAGTGTTTACAGACAGAAGAAATCAAAAGACTCAAAATAACGTATACAAGATAATTTCAATTTATTTTAAAATACACCATAGTAATTTAATTAACTTTCTCTTCGATATTTCAACAAATTTAATAATATTTTTTAAATTAATAATTATATTTTTCTATATAATCATAGTGTACAGTATATAGTATATAAAACCCGCGATGAAGATTTAAGATTTTTTTTTTTTTTTTTTTTTTTTTTTTTTTTTTTTTTTGTTACTTTAGTTTATATCATTTCATAACATTATAGTGATTTAAGTTTCTTTGATGTGATGCTAGTTACATTTTAACTATATAATGCTAATGAAATGTCTAATGAGTTAAGTGCTTGTCTAGAAAGAGGCCTATATACACTATCTTGATATACAACGCCGACTTGTCTTGCGTTACTTTGCAGCTTCTACTCGCGCGGGACGAATCATTATAATGTCTCGTGTGCCTAATATATCTAAACCGTATATATATTATAATATACACTTTTGTAAGATTATCTTTTGTTATATTAAGCTAAATTGCAATATGTAAGTACTTTAATTATAATGTTACTTATATTATAAACTATTTACCTTTTAATAAAAAGCTATGTTTATTACAGTATAATAACAAACTCATGTTTTATCATTAAATTTTAATTATATATATTATAGAAAACAAAATTATTTTATATACGAGTAATAATAAATTGTTGTATAAATTTGTAATTAATAAAATTTTCGCTTCATTAACTTGAATGCAATAATGGTGATGCATCTTTATTAGAGGAAAATAATTTGCTTTTCTTTCTTCTTTTATTTTATCTTTGAGACATTTATTTTACAGTTTATACAATAAGGAATAGATAATTATACTTTATGATAAACTATACAGACACTGTGATAGTTTTGTTTTCTTCTATATCATGTTACTAGTATGTACAGTACATAAGAACTGGTACATTAATTAAAGTCGCCATGCATGTGAATGTATTGTATTGAAATAAGGTGAAAAAAGATCACAAAAGTAGTGCTTCTCAATATGATTTCTTGTATGATAGATTGATTTTTTTAAAGATAGTACCAATATATATAAATACACATAAAAAACGCAAAGTTAATATATTCATTGTTTATGTATTTGTATGTTCTTTTGCTCCATAAAATATTATGACATTTTTATTTATTGAAATTTTGATTGTTATAAAAATAAAAAGCTTTTCTAAATTATAGAATCTTATATTTTATTTATTTAATTAACTTTTATATTTATTAAAAAAACACTAAAAATCAGTTTGTTTGTCGTTGTTTCAAGAAAAAAATACATGATACAAAATTAGTTTTAAAAAAGAGTAAAATGAACATATTTTTAGCAAAAAAAAAAAAAAAAAAAAAAAGTTAATGTTATCTTTATTTTTTATCTAGCATACAAGCTTAAAAAATAAAATAAGAATATAATTATATTCCTTTTATAACACTAAACATACATAATTACGTAAAATGAAGAACATAGAAAGAGTTGTTTTAGAGAGAGAGAGAGAGAGAGAGAGAACTGTGCGTGAGTGTGTGCAAGACAAGAGTGTGTAGAGAAGAAGAGGAGGGGGATGCTGTTTCATGATCACAATTTCCTACTAATTAACCCCTCTTCATTACGCCTCTAATGAGGAGACCGCGGCTGTGTGCCTGCCTACCGACTTTGCCTGCCTTCATTATAAACGCACAAGAGGACACAAGACATATAAAGCAGTGGAAAGAGAAGTGGGAGGTTTTAGACTATATGTATATAATATAATGTTAAACTTAAGAAAAAGGGGGTGGGTATGTATTATATATATATATATATATATATAGTTAGTAAAACTTAGGGAATTTCTTGTCTTATATGAACAATAGTAAATGTAACCCTAAGATAAAATTTACTATGCATAGTAAATGAAATACTTACATTAAAATATATCATTATATAAATTTTATTACAGAATATGTACAAAATTTTAGAAATTAAATAAATAAAAAAAAACTTTTATATTAAAAAAAAATTATGGTTAAACTTAAATTACAAAATAAGAAGAAGAAAAAAAATATTACAATTTTGAAATTTTAGTATTATTATTATTATTTAAGTTAAAGCTATTAAACAAAAAGTAGTAAAAATTTTAAAATTTCTGTCATCGCAACAGTATAGTCAAGTTTTAAGCTTCATTTGGATAAAAGGTTAGGATTTTCTTGCATAATGACTAAAAAAAAAAAAAAAAAAATGAAAGGCGAAATATAAAATGCAGATTAAGTTTTATGGATTTTGAAAATCTAATTACTCAGTATTTTATTGAACAATAAAATATTTAATTAAGTAAATGTATTTAAAACTCTTAAGATCTATAATAATGGAATATATTTTAACACATAAACCTAATCAACCTGGTTGTGAAAATTTTACAAAGTGTGAGCAATTTGTTATTTATAATTGTGGAAATTAATTAAAGGCATAGAAAACATGAAACAACATGTTCTTTTTAATCATTAAACACAAAGTGAGATCTACAAAACTTATGATAATTTTTACCAGAATATAAATGTGGCCCCACAAGAGAGCGTGAAAAAAAATGTAAACTATGCTATTTGCGTGAATATTTCTGTTTATGACGTCAGAAACAGTCAAAAACTATAGTAAGAAAATATTGTGCGAGTTGCATAAAATCGAAATTTTCTGATCACTGCTACGGCGCTACAGTTGGGTGTTGAGACCAATTAACGTTATGTATGTAAGTCCCATCAAGTGTTTTGTGATGGAAATGCTTATGTTTTCATGTTATCTATGCCTTTAAGATAACTGAAATATTGAAAAATTATAGATAAATATAAGATCTGAGATTCTATATTGTATTAGATCATAAATAGTAAAATATATAAAAACAAACCACGTGTATTTCTCATTTCATATTATTTATAATAATTCTTTTAGGTTATTCAGCAAAATTGAAAAAAAAATGTAAATATAGAAATATTTTTAAATTTAACTTATGTATAACCCTACATAACTTTGTCTTTTATGTTTATATATAAATCGTATAAAATTTATTATTTTTATATTAGCAATATTTTATATTGATATATATATATTGATATAAAATAATAATAACAAAGAACAATCAAAATTAACTAATATATAATATATAAATCATAACATGATTTAATAAACGCTTTTTTATATTTTATATAGATATCATATCAATCATACGTAAAAGTTGAACAAATAACAAAAGAGTTTTATTGGTGGTATACTGTATATTTACTATTTTTGTTAACAATTTTGTTTTTGTTTATTTTGACGACCATATAGCATACAAACACACACATATAGAGATAGAAGATCAAACATAATTTGATGTTATTTCAAATTCAATTTATGTTTCATCTCATCCATTACAGATTGATTCAAACACAACTATATAAAGCTAAAATCTAATATAAAAGGTAGGAAAACCACCATATCAATTTATAGTTTGAAGGCAAAATGTTTTACGCAGCAAAATAAACAATATTATATTATTTAGCAATTTTTATATCGTATTTTATTATATTTTGACTATAAATATTGATTGTTATTACAATCATAATTTTGTTTTGTTAAACAGTGAAAAAGTTAAAATGTATTTAAAACTTTCATTTTAATTTTTTAATTTCAATGAAGATAAGAAACTTGATTGAATTCTTTTAAAAAATTGTTTTTACTTCTTTATTTTTTTATATGAAGATATCACTTTTGCACTATAATAATTTTGTATTAAGTTAAACTTGAACATTTAGGATTTTTATTTCTTGTTCAAGGTATATAATTTTATATAATTTTCTTGCAATCGTGTATATTCTCTCAATCTTTCTCTTGGAGGGAGGTTTAAAGTGATTCTCCTTCATTTTTATGTATATATATATATATATATATAGGTTAATATAAAATCGGAAAGTGTAATTTTTCACAGACTATATAGCTGCTTCTTTATTTATATTATTTGTATTGCCAAGATCACCTCATATAGTAACTTTTATGTTGCTATGTATTATAAACTGCTAATAGTTCAACAAAAGTTGTTTAATTCCTAAGCTTTTTATTACAGCAATGTGGGTGGGACTATACAGATGATAGGTAGAGATTTATTCGTTCAATCAACTCCACTTAGTAGCCAGATTAGACAATGAACTAATAAAACAAAATAATAGAATTTACTAATTTAATTCTTCAATTTAAAATTATACATTATTACATCACCTCTAAAGTTATTAGTTACAACATATATTATAGCTTATTTATTTTAGTTATATTTTTAAAAGTGTATTCACATATTCTTAATTTTGTTGTTAACTTTGCGCAGCTAAACAATTTTTCCTATTTTTAACAATGCTATTTGCAATTTGCTGCAAAAAGTTATAACAACTTTAAGATTATGTGAATGCACCTCAAAAAGGTTTATCTATTTACAGAAATATGGTATTGAAAAGTGTTGGAGCTTTTTGGTGTTACTATTTTTAGTATATATACCAAATAAATCTAAATCCAACTTAAAATTAATTGAAAAGAAAATATTCCTACATATTTTTATATAATTATTGCAAGTATACTGTATACAAAAGTAAAAAATAAATTAATATTCAATATAATAAAATTCAAGAAGCTAAATATTTAAAGTGTATATTAAAATGCACTCTAAATTATTTCAAGCTAATTATCATTTTTACCAACTCGCTCTTTTCAATCTCTTAATTTATATATATTTATTCTTAAGAACTGAAAAAAGTTTTTATTAATTACAATACAATTTCTCATCAAATATTGAATCAATATTATGTTTACTTTTTTCAACCGTAATTGGATGGCTTATATTGATATAAGGTAATAATTTTATATCAAAGCAAAAATAAACATTGTAGAAAATTTTTAGAAGTCAACGTTTGCAAACGTAATCGATTGATTTATACGTCACAATTTTGTCTTTTTTATATTTTGCCTAAAAACTTATTTATATATGAATCATGGAGTTAAAAAGTTAAGGACAAAGTTTGAATCACTTTTATATGTGCATTTATTTGATTAATATAACTGTAGAAGCAATAGATATACCATACAAATTATTTTAGGGACAAATTTATTTTCATTCAAGAAAATGCGTTTTATAAACGTTAATGTAAAAAGTAATTTATATGTGATGCATTTTTATAATTAAAAAGTTAAATAAAGTTTTTTTTTTTTTTTTTTTGCCTTTTTATAATTAATGTTAGTAATTTAATTAAATTTAACAACCCTAAGTAATTTTAATCTACACATTAAAATCCACGCCCACAGTATATTATAAGGAGACGAAGAATTGCAATGATATTTTTTTTATGTCCATACAAATCACTATTGTATAAAGTGATAGATGTATAGTTTAATTGACGCTGTTTTAATTGAAGATTAAGGCTGTAAAACTAGCATTGTTGTCTCTTTTGTCTCTCATCTATTTCTCTCCTCACCCTTCACAACTCTCTCTCTCTCTCTCTCTCTCTCTCTCTCTCTCTCTCTCTCTCTCTCTCTCTCTCTCTCTCTCTCTCTCTCTCTCTCTCTCTCTCTCTCTCTCCTCTTTTTTCGTTTTCGAAGCCTTTGATCCACGGCTATTTCGATGTAATCCGCCCTCAGCCCCCAATTACTGCTAAGTGCTTTCCCTTCCCCTTTTTTCTCCATCCCCTAACTTGATACCCCCACTACTATTATCCTTAAGTAAAAACCTTCCCCTCCATCGTTTCTCAAACGACTCCAGTCAATTTGCTACCAGACTCTCATGATTTTTATAACTCGGGACGACTTTTATAAGCGACATTATATAGTTCTGATGGAATTGTATTACAAGATGTATTATTTCTTTCTCTTTCTCTTTCTCTCTCTCTCTCTCTCTCTCTCTCTCTCTCTCTCTCTCTCTCTCCCTTCTTATACTATATAGTTTCATTTCTTCTTATATTGTGGTCGTTATACTTCTTTATTTCATGTACTATTACACACTTCCCAATGCTCATATAATGTCACTAAGATACTTTATATATTTTTTAGCATGTCAAATTTGAAAAAAGAAAAATAATAAACTGCAAGAAACAACATAATATAGCCTAGACAACATGTTAAATTCATTGTATATTTTTATTTTATGCGTAAAAGAAAATAGTATACATAAAGTACTTCAGAAAAAAAAATATTAAACTTTAGAGTGTTGTATCTTTTTCATGAGCTCATGCTGAGTTTGGCTTATATGCATGTAGCCTTATTTAATTTTTAATACATAAAATTTTATTTTAAAACTTACTCAGCAATTTACTTTGCCGCATACATTTACTCTATCATTTAATTTTTTTAACTTTACTATCTAAATATATATATATAAAATCTGTAAGAAATTTTGCATGTAAATTTAAATTTGACAAAAGTCTATCGTCTCTATCGCGTCAAAATTTTTCAAGTGAAATTATCACGAACGCGCCAAACGTTCCATCTGTCACAGTAAGCCCTATGTTAATGGAACGTTTGACGAGCTCGTGAAAATTTCACTTAATACATTTTGACGCGATAGAGACGCTATGTATGTATTCTTTAGTAAAAGAAATGATGGGAAACAATAAGCACGAAATGTAGCGCCTGTCAGAATTTTAATATATGCAACCTGCATAGCAGATGTGTAGAAAAAGTTGCTGTATTTCTAGGCGCCTAGATGTAGAGCGAGAGCGAGAGAGAGAGAGAGAGAGAGAGAGAGAGAGAGAGAGAGAGAGAGAGAGAGAGAGAGAGAGAGAGAGAGAGAGAGAGAGAGAGAGAGAGAGAGAGTAGAACTCCTTGCGGTCTGCATAATGAATGTTTGCTCGAGGGTTTTTGTACTTTATAGTTACCTTATATTTTCAGGTTGTTAGTGGACCGCATGTGAGCGGAGCGGTGAAGCCACAAATTGCCTCCATAAGTGGATGACACGCGTGCGCCGCATATGCATGCATCACAACGATCTTCACATCTCGAGTGCAATTCAATAATATATATACAATATATCATATAAATCCTTTTTTATATATTTTATTTCCTTTGATAAAATATTATGTTGCAATTCATTGCACTGTATTATTATTATTTTAAATGGAAAATTTCTTTTAACTTATATTGGAATCCATTGCATTGAATATAATTGCTTTTAAAATATTAAATTAGGCATACATTTTTTTAAAGTTATATAAACTATAAACACTTCAAAGATATAACATAGTCACTTCTCATTAAAATAGCATGTAATTTTTATATTTAAAAAAATATTTGTTTTTAAAATTTATCGTAAATAAATTAATTGCTAATTAAGTCACTTGAAAAAAAATATTTTCACATTTATTCTCAATTTCATTGTAAATTATTATACGCAAATAAGCAAATAGGGCCTTATTAAAATAATAATTATAAAGCAGTTTTATCGGGTGAAATTCTATTCACTATTGTTTCATAGTATTTAAAAAAAAGTATGTAAAACATAATTTAATATTAATAAATCAAAACAATTAACATTTTGTCATATAGAGTGATAAAATCCACTTCATATTCTTTTGTCATTTTATATTCCTACAGTTTAATTTTACTCACTAATTAAAACATTTTTTCAACGTGTTTCATTAAAATAAATTATTATCAATTAACTATGGTGTGACATTTTGTATGTAATTGTTATTATTGCCAAGTTAAAATTTATATGAGAGAGAGAGAGAGAGAGAGAGAGAGAGAGAGTATAGAGGCAAAACGGAGCCAAAGTTACCACAGATGTGTGCAGCATAAAGGCGCGCATAAGAGATGCGCATTTACAAATTAATTGAAGACAGAAGGGGGATGCGACGTGGGGTTTAATAATTGTGGCACAGACATTCCTAAGGGGATGTGAGCAAGGCTGTATGCCAATAAGAGGTACACCAAAATAGAGAAATTATCATCAAACAGTTTTAAAACAATTTAAATCCATCTTCATAATTTTACAGAATCTCGTCTATAGTTCAAATAAAAAATGAAATTAAAAAAACACATACTTATTAAAAATAACTACAATCTTCAAGATACATGATGCATTATAATTTCAAAAAACAAATAATCTGAGGAAATAATATATTATACATGCATTAAATTAAAATGAGAAAAATATTAAACAACGCTACATAACAGTACTAGAAGTTATTTGTATTGAATTCTTACGAGTTTTTTCATTTTTCTGTAATAACAATTTACTTCCATATGTGGAACAAAATCTTCACGGATTTGAGAAATTGGAATGGGAGTATTACCATATAATAAAGAATGGTATTACTAGGTAAAATTTCTTTAGGTATATCTTCCATTTTCAGAGGATTGAATTTTACGATAGTAAAGTCATAATGGGGTATATAATTTTTCATATTTCCATCTAATTTTTAAGCAAAATTTTCAATGTATTCTTCATACTCTGCGGCTTTTTTTAAATTCACTTAATTTTATGTCAGGAATACATTCACCCGTTACAAAATATATTGGTCTAAATAAAATACCAGGACGTTAAAAAGTAATAGAAAGGAATGTTTTACCATCAAATACATCATGTTTGTTTTCAGAAGATAATAATGGTTAAATATCTAAATGTAAATTAGATATAATTACTCCAGATATATTTTCATGATTTGGTGGTACACTTAATAAATTAAAATACTAAATGATGTTTATAATTTTTAGCTGAAAGTAAATTTTGATTTAAAGGATTTTCAGTAGTATCTTTTATAATCTTCTTAATCATTTCTACTACGTGTGTTTGACCAATTACACATTGATTGAGTAAATAGTTAAATAGTTTTAAGTCATAAACTATACACATTTTAATATCACAAAGAGGAGGTAGATCTTCTAGTAATAATTCATCTCTATCGTCTTCATTCAAACCATTGTATTTTTCAAACGGTTCTTCTGGTATCGGTAATTTTTCTTCTTCTAATTTTTTCAGATACATTCTTATAATCATAGTTAACATCATTATGATAAAAAGTAGGAGCAATATTAGTGCATCTTCTGCTGCTACTGCCATCTTGGTACTTCAAACTAATCAAATTGCAAGGTTTCTTGTTTTAAATGCACTTTGATCTCCAGCAAATGTTATCATCAACTGAATTTTAAATTTAAAGCAAATAAACAGTGATAATTGTTGAGAACCAAATTACAGTTTTGTTGCGCGATTAAGCAGGCATTCGATTAACATGTGCCCGAAGGCGAAAAAAATATAAAACTGATTATTAGATTACTCGATGATGCATAAAGATTCATTATAACTATCAAATACTGTTCATGAACTTATGTAATAGATGTCCGTTAATGAATGCGGCGTGCGTGGGGTCTTATTCGTTAAAAAAAAAAAAAAAAAAAAAAACTTGCATTGAACGGCTCTTTAGTTGTTGTAAATATTTATGATCACAATTTTTCATAAGAAATACATTAAGAATTTTTTAATCTATTTTTAAATATTTCGTTCATTGCAAGTGGATTGTATATTTTTATGAAGAGCATATAGTGCATATACAAATAAAACTATAGGGTGGTTTCATTCATGTTAAAGTCGACGCCATAAGTGAGTGCTAAATAACATGGGCCAGTATAGGAAAATGACTCATTTTGCCAGTTTAAAAATACTTCGCAATATTTTTGAGAGCATTGATGCTGTTAACAGGTTGAATTAGTTTTTCAAGTATGCAAGAAAAATAATAATAACCAAAAAAATAGCTAATTTCTCAAAGAAAATAGCCAAAAACTATATTTGTCCTATATGCTGTGCAATGTTATTCATTGCTCAAGAAGAGCATCGGAAAGCATTCAGAATGACGTCATGCGCACACACCCTATAGTTACATAATAATATCTCTATACTTATTTATTGTTATTAATGATGTTTGTAAACCCTGTTACAAACTCCAAAAAATGCGCATTCCCATTTAAAAAGCATTAGGTGATCGTCATTTTTTTTGTGGTTTGGAGCACGAAAACCTGGGTTTACGAACAGCAATATTATTATTAATTAAAGGCATAGAACACCTTGAACAAAAAAGTTGCGTAATATCCTAACAAACATGAAAATCAACGTTGATTTGGCCGGAGTCATTGATTTCTAATTTATTTTCCATTCACAAAATGCCGCTGCCGGTCACTGACGTCACAGCTCGCCTGGTCCACGCGCAAGTAAACCGGGCGAGCTGTGACGTCAGTGACCGGCAGCAGCATTTTGTGAATGGAAAATAAATTAGAAATCAATGACTCCGGCCAAATCAACGTTGATTTTCAGGTTTGTTAGGATATTACGCAACTTTTTTGTTCAAGCTGTTCTACGCCTTTAATTCCGACGCATTAATTCACACATTCAATCAATGCTTTCTTTATAACTTTTAAGGCAGAAATTGTTTTAATATAACAGGGGTTTAAGAATAATTATATTGCTAAGCAAAGTTAATACTTACTTTTAATTGTATATAAATAAGTGTTGGATATAGAAAAGACGGTATAAAAATCTTTATAATTTTAATTATAACATTATTTTGTTAATATATTTTTATTAAAAAACTAATTTAAATGTATAATATATATAAAAAAATAATTAGATTGAAAGGGGTGAGCTATAAAAAAAATTATAATTGAAGTATCTTCAATTACAGTACAAAAGTCATACATAAAATAAAACTCTCTATATATTTCATATTGAATTGAAGTAGGCACATCATGATATACAGCTAACAGGAAAAAGCTATAATATCTATATTACTCTACTGAATATGTATATATGCTTACACATGATATGTATATATGTAGAGAGAGTAAAAAAAAAGTAGTTAAAAAGTTAGGCAGGCGTGCTTCTACTAATCAACCAACCATCCATTTATTTTATATGTTCATATCCACGCCAAAAAAAAAAACTATAATATAATTTATAACACTTTTCACAAACGGAAGTTAAATAAAATTATAATAAATTTAATATTAATTTTAAATAATAATAAGTATATATTTAAAATCTAAAATAATTATATATTATAATTTGTTTTTTTAATTCATGATATTTTAAAACTTTATTTATTTCCGGTTATCGATCTTTCGTTGTTTTATGTATATTTTATGTACGTAACAGCAATGATGTCTTCCACACGAGGGTCTCATTAGGTTAAGGACTATACTTTAATTGGATGGTAGCCACTCATCTTACCCTCAACATCGCTTGCTCGTTGCTGCTTGCCTGCCTGATATACGTTGATGCTTATACATCTCTAAATATACCATATATATATATACATATATATAAAAAATATTCAACCGTATACAGTATAAATAATAAATAAAAAAAATATTCATATAGTAGAACAAATTCTTTTTAATTATGAACGTTAATTTTAATGTCAATCATTGTATATGGTTTCTATGTCAAGTTTAGAAATATAATCATTGAGAAGTAACTTCTAAATTATATATATATATGTTTCTTTTTTTAATTGCTATTCACAATTTTATAATTATATAAAATGACATATAGCATGTTTTGTTACTTATTTTGAAAATTTATTATTTGTTATTATTAATTATAAAATCTGTAAAAGGATATTAATTGTAGAGATAACAGATGATTTTTAAAGACATTGCTTTACTTTTTTTATGAGAGGAAATTGTATTCTGATACGTTAAATTTTAATCTTGGATAGTCGTGTTTCTATTAATTTATTGCTTAAAGCCATAGATCACATAAAACAACATGTGCTTTTTGATGAATAAACACGAAATGGGATCTTCAAAACTGATGACAATTTTACCAGAATGCTAATGTAGCCCCACGAGAGAGCGTGAAAATACTGTAAAGTATGCAATATGCATGACTATTCATGTTTCTGACGTCAGAAACATATAAAATTAGTAAAAAAATGTTATGCGGGTTGCATAAATCAAAATTTCTGATCAATGCTATACGGAGCTACAGTTGCGTTTTGAGATAAAATAAAGTTATTTATGTAAGTCTTATCAAGTGTTTTGTGATATAAATGCTTATATTTTCTTCTGGCCTATTCCTTTAATGAATTAGGTACCAATGAAATGAATATTTTAAAATTTATTTGTCCGTTCAAGTTATTGAGACCTCTTCAAAATGGTACCACACACATTATATTATTCTCTCTCTCTCTCTCTCTCTCTCTCTCTCTCTCACACACACACACAGTCACAGTCACACACACACACACACACACACAATTCACATACAGTAATCATCACGTGTTTAATATTTCTCTCCCACAAAGTACAAAAATAATAGTGTGAATCACGTATTTTGTTATATTATTTTAAATTATTTTCAAATAATATAAATAACCCGTAATTTTTTTATAAAATTAAAAACTAATAAAGCTTTGGTACATATTTCATATAAAAAATATATATAATTAAGTTATAAGTTTTATAATCTGATTGTCTTATTATTAAATACATTATATAAAAAATATGAAATTGAAATTTTGTTTGGATACTTCATATTATACTGTTTTTTAAATTAAATTTACACAAAAATATCATTATTCAACATATATATATATATATATAATATATATATATATATATATATATATATATATATATATATATATATATATATATATATATATATATATTATAGACTTTGATTTACACACCTGCATTACAAAAATAATATATAAATTTGATTATGTTTTTATTTTTTTATTATGTATAATAAACACATACATATATACACATAAATTAAAGTGTAGTTCAGATCAATTCTTTATGTATCTACCTCAAAGGTATTAAAATTTTATAATATTATTTCCATGAATCATATAAAATAAATTAACAAGTCATTAGATTATTTTATTTCACAATGTGAGTATTATTGAGTTAAAATTAAATAAAAAAATATAAAAAAAAAAAATGGTTGAGAATGAAAATTTTGCGTTCACTAAAAATTGTAATATATATTATTTCAATAACGTGCAACATAGTAACATTTTTTTAAAACAAAAAAGTTTAATAATGTGCGTTATTTTAATTAAGTTTTGATTCATATTAATTTTTTTAATTGTTAAAGCTGATTTTATAACTTTACATAAATAGGGAACAAACATGAAATAATTCATTTTTATATAATTATTTAACAATAATATTTATTAAAACTATTCAATCAGTACAGCAGCAGGCATTATGTGCAAGAAAAAAAAATTGGACGTTTTTTTTTTTTTTTTTAGTCTGCAAAAGAAAATAGACCACTAACTTTTTTCTCAACAATCTACTGTTAAAGAAGAAGATAAAAAATATAACTTCTTTTTTTGCATATTAATTTTATAATGTTGTAAAAACACAAAATGTTGTATGCACGTCCATGGTGTGCAAATCTATTTATATTTTCCTCATCTCTGTTATTATGATGACAAACTCTCTAACTCAAAGTGTTTCTTTCTCATTTTACACACTCACATAGACACACACATATATACACACATACATACAGAGAGAAATGAAGTAGATTTCTCACGTGTAATAATTAGCTTAGAGTTGATTAGGTGGCTCTATAGTCTTTTTGTTTTATATATATATTTTTTTTGTCACCCTTATTCATCTTCTACACCCTTCTCTTTCTCTCTTTTTCTCTATATCTCTTCACATTGCTTGTTATTTTTTTAACAAACACTTTTTTATGTAGATTTTTTTTGAAAAAAAAAACTCTTTTTTTTTTCTCTATTTTTTTTTTTTTTTTTTTTTTTTTTTTTTTTTTTACGTTTTGTTGTTATGTAACATAGGGTGTTAGTCAGGTGTAGGTGTTAGGGAATCATTCTTACTTTTGCTCATTACTTTACACAGCATCAGCCGGCACGCGCACCAGAGAGAAAAAGAAAGGAAGAGGGAGAGTGCCAATTATCTGTCTGTTAGGGGTGAGTTCAAATTGCAGCTTGTGGCTCACAGTTTCTCCTATATATATATATATATATATATATATATATATATATATATATATATATATATATATATATGGAGTGCTGACGAAGTATTATATAAAAAATGATGATGGGAATTGAGATTGAGATGGGTTTTTTTAAGAGCTGTAAGGTTTCTTTATCTTATTCTCTTTTTAATAAAAAGCAATATAATTTTATTAATTTAGCCAATAATAATGTCTCTTGAGAAAGAAAAAAAAATTAAATTTAAGAGTTTTCGTGCTCTTGCAATAATTTCACTTAAATAAGATTTGCTTTCACTTAATGTTATCAAGCTTTTTTTTTTATATTCTTGGTATCATTTTTTTTTTTTTTTTCCTTTTCTATCTTTCATATTATTGAACCAATATTATTATTTATAATGACATCAATGATTTGTCATTTTTCTCAACAATAAATACTATAGAAGTTCTTAAAATATAGCATGCTTTTGATTAAAATGAAAAAAATTAAATGAAAGAAAGGAGAAAAGAATATTTGAAATAAAAAAGTAGAAGAGAAGGAAAAGAAAATACAAATAAAAAATAATTATAATATTGAATGCATGTAGTATCACTTATACATTCAATATTTTACGAATTAAATCGCAGTTTATACAAAATTATATTATTTCTATTTATTCTTATTGTATACAGTATATTAAATTATTACTGAAATTATTTAATTGAAGCTAATATTTCATTGAGAAGAAAATTCTTGTAATAAAATTAGTCGCAATAATTTAAACACCCCCTCGTACTGTGTGCAGTACGATATGGGTGGGAATAACAAGCAAGAAAATTTTAATTAAAGAAGAAAATTAAGAAATGAAAATTATACTATTCCTAATGTACAAAAATTAAATTATATTATTATTACTTTATATATACATGCTTATTAAAAAATTTCATATTATATTATTTTTAATATAAATTTTTAAGATATTCATTAAAGTAAATTTTCATATATGTATATAATGGGACTATAAAATTATAATTTAAATTATATAGTTTTGCTTTTATCTTTGTTCATATAGGTGAGACTTTTACATATATACGAAATTTTAGAAATATTTCGAGAGAGGGTAAAATTGCAGATCACAATGAAAAGGAATAAAACGAGAATGCTGTATCTGTATGAGATGTACCAGAGTTTGAATGCGGGTCACGTGTGCACCGTAATCCGCGACTAACGAGCTGTGCGCGCCGCTGATTGTTGCAGGGAGAAGGAAGATGATAAAGCCTTAACAATCGGCACACCACCACACACACCACTACTAAACTACCACCAACCAACACGGCAGTAATAACACAACAATTTGCTCGCGACACATCCCAGCCCAGTCATCACGCCAGTTGAGCACAATTTAATTGCGGTCACTCCTAGTCATCAACTAGAATACAAAACAGAAAACATAGTATAACATCAAATTGTTTTTTATCTATTATTATTATTTTTTATTTAACAATTTACTAAATGATCAAATTACTTCTCTATGTATATAAAGAAAAAAATATATAGATTTTTAAATTTAATTTACTTCAATTTAATTACAATTTCAAATATTTCAATACATAACAGGTTGTTTTTATGACCTTTTACATTGTCATTTTATTGAAATTTATATTGGCTGTTGACGGTGTTTTACGGGTTTACAAAAGTCAAAGTTTACTGTGTATTTTACATACATACGATTATGAAAAGTATTTTAACATTTGAATTAAGTGCTTAAATTTCTCATTATAAATAATGTCATCGAAAATCTATAGAGCAAATTTTTGAATCGTTAATTACAGTATAATCACAATCGTGTGTACAAGTATGATGCCATATCTTTCTGTACAAAAACACACAAGTATTTTTTACCCTATTTAATGTAAAAAATGCATGAATAAACTATTTTAATTTTATTAATATTACATTTTACACTTGTAGATTTCAATTTAGCTTGTCATATTTCATCTATATATAAAATATATGTGTATTAAATATATATATATATATATATATATATATATATATATATATATATATATATATATATATATATATATATATATGGTTCTGTGCCTATTAATTTGCATATTTTGATACTGTAAAATTATATTTTATTTAGAAAGTAGTGAATCAAAATATATGACAAATTATGTTTTGTTTTTTTGCCCTTTGTAATGCTGTCATTAAAAATAACAAAAACAGTATTAACATAAAGTAATAAAATATTACAAGCATGAGAGTACCTCTGTGTAAGTTTTAAATCTTGTATGACCTTCCCCTACCCTCAAAAGTACCATATCTCTTGTTGGATCAAATATTTGGTTACTTGTCAAGCCCTACTATACATTATGCTATATGGAAATACATATATGTTTATATTGAAATACAGTAGTTCAAGAGGTCCATTTTTATATTCAAATTTATATAAAATTGGTATATTTATATATCAGTCCTATATAACTAAATATACTTTATATATATTATAATGTGTATGTTGTGTAGTGGTGTTTGTTTCATTCTATATGACATCTACCATTCTCTTTGCAACATACGACAAGTAGCATAATATGCATGCAATACTAATAAATTTTCAGTACATATATGTATAGGTATACGTTATATGTGTGTAGTGTGTGTATATTATATATATATATATATATATATATATATATATATATATATATATATATATATATATATATATGATGTATATATATATATATATATGTAATATTATCTCTTACTATGTAGAATACAAAAAAAAAAAAGGTAAACAAACATCCATCTTTTCTAATAAGACAATTTTAACTGACAACTTTACTTAATATGTTAAAATTATATTTTAAGAACTTTAAATACACACTCAAAAGCTTTGGTGATGATATGAGTATTTTATGATTGATTTTCTAAAATACAGTAATTTGTTTATTATTATATATTTCACATAGAACGCAATATATTTAAGCAATAAAGGTTATACATATAATGTACATGCATATTTAATTATCATAATGTAATATATTTTAAAAAGATATTAATTAAATTTAATTAATGTAATATGTCAACAAAAATGCTTTTATGAAATTAATTAGATTAATGTTTATTGTATGTACACCGTATGTATAAAATGAAGAGTTAATTAATTATTTGAATCATGTAATTTGTAATATAATATATAGTTAAGATATTTACACAAAATAATTATAGTTATAACATTTTAATCAAGATTATTATTATTATTTTTAAATTTTACCTTTCAATTTGTTAAGCATAACATAATAATATATTATCAAAGAAAATTAAAATACTGATTAAATTTGTCAATTTTGATAAAATTTTGTCAAGTGTGTTAAGTAAATTAGTTTTTGTTGCAATTGTGAGTAATTTTCTTCTTCAGAATGTCCATTAATTGAAATGAAAGATAATTACATTTAGCGTTCTCTTATTCCTATATATTCAAACGACTTCGCACGCACATTTTGTGTGAAATTTCTAATTCACTCTTTATTTTGTCAATTTAATTTAAATTCTAACATATAAAGATAAAAGTTTTTAGAAAATTTTACACTTTGTTCTGTTCTTTTATACTATTTTTTTGACGTCATGAAAAATTTATTATATTATATAATATATTAATTAAAAATTGAATTTTATTTCAACTGAAGTGAGAATTAATAATAATATCTACATATCAGTATCTCCACACCACAAAATACGTAAAATGTAAAGCCATCAAAATGTACGTCTGGCTCAGATCTGGTAATGGAAACTCAGGAGAAGAGTGTAGGTTACAGGCCTGGGCTCAGGCAAGCCTGAACGCAGATTGATGAATAGGAGGTTCTTTAGAGATTATGGCTTCAAAGGCTAACTAGCAAAATAATAATAACAAACAGCTGCATTAGTTAAAACTTCAAATCAAAGATCCTTAGTTTTTACAATATATTTTCATATATGTAAACCAAAGCAGGCACCTTCTAAAGGGGCAATTAAGAAGAATCTTCACTAAAAAAAAAAAAAAAAAAAAAAAAAAAAAAGGATTTTCCAAGTTTAATAATAAATACAACGACTTTTATTGGGAAAAATCAGGTATTCAGCCTCTCAATTCAATCCAAATGTTTTGCAGTAAAGTCAGTTACAAAAATTAGACATAACATCAGAAATAACGTTATGATACATTTTGAATAAGTTTCAAATATAATTTATCTTAAATTTCAAGCTAAACATTTAATAAAAATAATGATGCACCTTTAAGTAAATAAATTCTAAAAATAATTAATACCGAGTACAAAGTACAATTATTTTTACTTATAATGAAAGTTTTGTGTTATATCAAAAAACAACAAAACTAACAAGAAGATTCACCATTTAAAAGTTTATAAAATGAGAAAAGCGAGAGATTAAAATACAAAAAGCTTTTTGATTATATTTATATTACTTTGAGAAAAATAAAACAAGCTTTTGCAAGAATGTAAAGAAAATAAATAATGTTTACACATTTTAATTGAGTTGGAGCTAGGGTAGCTATAGATAGTATATAAAATATTAACCATCAAATTGCGTTTTCTAATGATCAATATGTATTGATGAAGTTTCTTGCTAATTAAACTTTCCATTCTGAGAAATTAAAACCACACACGTCTTTCTTGTATTAATTAAGTGCCTCTGTTGCTATATACGTTGTTTGTGTAGCTCTGAGAACAAATTTTACTCTATACAAATTTAAATCATTGATTGTTTAATGATAAATAATGTTAAATATTATACACATCAAAGAATATTTTTATTTCTTTTTTGTTTGTTATTTATTTATTTAACAATGTATTTATATATTTATATTTTTTATGTTGTTGAATGTATTTTTGTTATTATTTACGTTTCTAAATATTAAACAAAAAAGAATTATCAAAATATTGGTAAGAAAATATAAATAAACAGCAAGTGGAAATAAACTTGCTTGATGATGCATTATTTTGATGTGTTTATGGTTTATTTGTTGATTTTTATACGTTTTCCCAATCGATCATATATTTTGTGTAGAAATTAAACAAGTGTATAATTAATAACTCTTAAATCGTCACCTAAAACAAAACAGAAACCTATAAGTATTCCAATAGCTATATCCTAAACTAAAGAAACCATGTAGATATTCAGAAAATAAATGCATCAATCCAAGTTTATTTATTTATTAGTACATATCCTAATAAATGAATAACAATTGAATGAAGTTTTTGTAAAATTATACACATAATATCGATGAACACTTGGAAATTTGCTTATAATATTGAATTACTTTTTTTCGTATCTTTTTACTATATTTTTAATTTTTTTCATCAGGCAATAGTGCAAGAGTATATTTTAAACTACAAAATATTTCTAAAAGTAAATCAACAAACAAAAACTAAACACAATAACTTAATTAAAAATAATTAAAATTTATGATCTTATTTTATATATTTTAAATTTAAATTTTTTATTAAATTAAAACATCCTCTTTATCTTTTCACTTTTATATAAGGTTTACATTTTCTAAACTTATTATTATATTTTCACACTATAACTATATGTATTACCTTTTGTTTTATATTATTATTATATACATAAAGACTTGGTACTGTATATTATGTATATGCCCATGGAAAATAAGAGAGTTATATGCTCATAGTGTGTGTGTGTGTTTTGTTTTATACATGCAGTAGGTTTTATCTAATCAAGACAAAGGCTTGAGCTTGCCTTGCAGTCAGTTCGTTACCTCATCATGTGCGAGAGAGAGAGAGAGAGAGAGAGAGAGAGAGAGAGAGAGAGAGAGAGAGTCATCGTTATAACAGAGCCTTAGGGGAAGCTAACAGCATTTGCTTAATTATCGCGAGTCAATTAATTGAGAGGAAAAGGACCGCGCTTAAAAGTGGAATGAAGGGAAAAAGAAGGGGGTAAAGGAAGTTTTTGGTAAAAGAGAAAATGGCTTGAATATTTTAACATTTTATACTAAAATAAGCCGCTCACCGTGTTTAGACTGTGAAAATTAAAATGAGTGACCGCATGTGGATATTTCTTTCCCTATAAGTTTGTTCTTCCTTTATTATTATGATAAAAATTCATTGTTATAATGTCATTTATGGCTGTAAGCTGCAACCTCTAGTTAAACCTTAGTTATCTTTTTTTAATTGTTGCAACAATCAAAATAACAACTTAACTACGGTTTAACTAGTTAGTTAGCGTCACAGCTTACGGGGGTTAAACAAATAAAAAGAAGATAGAAAAACTGATTTCATAATTTTTGTTTTCCTATATAGATATAGTATACTTTGCGTTACTATATTAAAATCACTTTTATGGAATCTATATAGTTGAAATGTTATTTATTATTATATTATTTTAGGTTTTAAATTTCAAAGAACTTATACGGCAAAGTATTCACTGCGGTGGCTTTTATAACATATATACTCCAATACTATTTAATATATTATATATATGGAATAAAATGATGAGAATGTTACTTTTTGAAACATTTTGCAATGTAAATTCAATACCAATCTGTCGTACTGATGTATAATTTTATTATTATTTGCTTGCCACATATTATGTTATAGTTATATACATATTTTATAATTTAGCCTCAAGACGTATTATCGACGTTGTTCAATAGAAATCATACACATGGGTGGCGGGTTCTATTCTCGTAAATTATGTTTGCAACATTTTTTTTTTTTTATATATCTTTTTAGTTATATAAAAAATATGCGAAGTTCGCTATAAAAAAAAAATCTATGTGTGTAAATGAACACGTGATGAGATCTATATAAAAGTTTCTTTAACAAAGTGGACATGAGAAGTAGAGAGTGAGGGTGAGAATTGATGACCAACTTTGTGTTTTTTTTTCTCTTTTCCTTGTTAAGATGGACATTTACAATAGTGAGGAAGTTCTTGAGTGTAATCCCTAAGCTTGCTTGGTGTGTAGTTAAGATTTGCTTGTGAGATAAACACTGGACATCGCCACAATATACACTGCAGTACTATTTAAGAGTGTTTGCGCAAAAGGGATCAAGACTTCTTCAAGATGGAACAATCTCAACGAAATGTAACTGAAACTCCACAAAACTTTACTTACTGATTAAACTGTTTCATCGCCTTGATAATTCCTTTTATTATATAAAAAAAAAAGTAATGCAGTCTTCTTTTTTTTATTACTTTTTAAAGAAAAAAAATATTGAAACTATATAAGAAAAAAATGCAAATAAAATTTTAGCTTTTTTTTTTCGGTCATACAAAGTTTTTTATTTTTACAGAATAAAAATTTATTTATGAATTATTATTAAATCATTTGAATTTTATTGCTTGGAAATTACGTTTTTGCACTATCTAAAATATTTATTTTCTAAAATTGCAGATTGTTTGTTATAGGAAAATATACGAAGTATTTTTCAAAGAAATGGATACGATGAGTTGTAAATTAAGTTAGATTAAAATACCAGAAATCATATCGATTTTAATGAATAGTAAAATAAAAATAAAATTATAAAAGGGTATTTGTACAATGGTGGGTACTTAAATATGTAAATTTGGAATTTCCCCTATTCTTGTTTGTCTGCTCACAGAGTCATAGAGCAGTTAAATATTTTTATGTAATAGCATAAATGACCAAGAAAGCAAGTAGTTTGTACAATTGAAGATTTTGTTACTAAGATAAAGTATAGTGGAGATCAGAGTGGGCGGGGTCCAGATTCATGTCCACTGCAAAGCCCGAACTCATTTCATCTGAATCACCTAACGTAAGCGTTTCCTAATGAGCCAACCAAGCTTTATCACACACTCAGACTATTCTCGTAGATACTTACATTTATATATTGCACATCAGATTACTTCAGAGATTTTTTTTTCTGTCTTTTTACACAACTTTTTTATCTTTTAGGATTGGTTTAAATCCGTCACTAGTTAAGTCATTTTTTATCTTAAACAAGCGAAAAAAAAGCAATGTTTGTTTATGTGGCTTGTTGTAAGAAGTATATAATCTGTACTTTAAATTAATGTTTAATCAAAATTTAAATATCAGGTAAGATGGTAATTTTTATTATCTATAGGCCTGTATATTTATGGTTGGTTTATTTGAGACTTTTAAAGGTGCATTCACATATTCTTAAATTTGTTACAACTTTACGCAGCAAATTGTGAAATAGTATTGTTTTAAATGGGAAAAATTATTTTGCTGTGCAAAGTTATACAACAAATTTAATAATATGTAAATGCACCTTTATATTTTGCACTTTTTTTGTAAATTTTACTTAATTTACTGTAAAAATTTAAATAAAATAGATTGTGCTATTGCAGTTTTCCTGTAATGGCATAGTAAATAAAAATAAAGCAATATGACATAAAATTTTTACTCTATAATTGATAATTGAATCTATCATCAAGCGATCATTTAAAAAATATATATATTTACGATTTTTCCAAAAAGTCTTAGACTTGCGACACGTTTATGCGAGACCCCGCTATCGCTATATCAGATCTCAAAGAATAACATCGTGCCGTAACTTATATTTATTTTGTTATATTATATTATATACCAATTTATTACCAATGCATTTAAAAGTTCTAAAGTAAAATTTTTTATAAAATATAACACTTATACTTAAGTTTTAATTATTATGTAACGCACGTCTGTAAGTCTGTATGTCTGTGTTATTATATTTTTTTACAATTGAAAGCTTTTTTTTTTCTTTACAATTTTGAATAAAATATGGAATGATGACGAAGATTAAATGAAAAATTCATATTTCTAAAGCTATTATTATTAATTTTATAAATGCTTCCTTAAATTATACGTTTCCTGAGAATTAATCTGTTCTGTATACAATTTCTATAAAGATGCGATCAAAAAAAAATCGAGGAAATGTGTATTTGATAAATTTGAAGACTTATAGTATATAGGCACGTTGGTCTTATTCACGTGCAGAATTGAGCTTTTGCTGAGATCAGACGTTGTAATGATATTCATGATCTCCTCCCCTGACATGTTGAGAAAGACGAAGAAATCGCCCCGTGCGCCGCACACTCGTGGCTCTATGTATATCCCCGCGTGCAAAAGAGATACTGTATGCGGCCCTCTTTATTCTGTGTGTCTCTTTTCGCTCTTTTTTTTTACGTTGCTAATGGTCGGGACACGGCAAGCAGATTAAATCTCCGCCCCCTATAAGAATCTTCATCGTCTTTTGCAAAAGCTTTTATATTATCTACTTCATTTAATATACTACTACACAAACGTCGACCTAAATTGAAGTTGAATAAATTATTACAGTAGTACAATGTTCGAAAATACGAACATTTTCCTTTAAAGATAGAGAGAGAGGAAAAATCTTTTATATATTATATATAAACTTTAATGTTTTAGTTTGTATAAGCAAAATTCAAATGATGTATCTTAAATTTTACTACGTACGAATAAAATAAAAAATAGTTTTTATTAAAAACCAAAATTGCAAGTATTGATACGATAGTCAATTTATAGCAATTCTATCGATTTATTGCAGATATATAAATTTATATTGAATTCAGGTGTTTTCATATTCAGCATTTTTATACTATGCGGTAAAAGTTAAAATTTGATTTATAAATCAGAGCAAATGCTTAACTTTACATAATAATTACACACAACAATAAAACCAAGTAGAATTTACCTATGCTGTTCATAAGTTTAATCTCTTAATGTATATTATAGAATTCTTCGTATATTGAAAGGAAATATGGAACAAAATATAGTCTTTTAGCAGAAAATAAAATATACAAAATAATTCTGTCACAGTTTGTAATGATGAAGATTTCACATGTTCCAAGCTGTTTTATGAAGAAAAAAAAATGTAAATCTCTTGTCTTACTTTGATTATTATTTAACGCTTAGATAATATACAAAAATTAAAATAACATGTTCTTTTTCAAAATCTATACCTATATACTACAATGAAGAAAAAGTGCGCAAATAAAATCCAAATTTAAAAATTATAATTACAAAATATTTTCAAAATCGACTAAAAAGACTATAATTCAAAACAAAATTAAAAATTAGCTAAAATTAATACACACACACCTACAAATATAAGCACGTGATAATTATACTAACTCCTATTCAGCACAAATTATTTTAAATATAACACAATCACACAGCATAATAACTATGTTACATAGCATAAATATTATGTAGTTACTATATAATTATTTGTTGTTCTAATTTATTATCATTTATGCTATAATGACACAAATACAGCATACATAATTCATTCTTTGCATGGCATGCATTGCATGCAGAATTATAAAATAATAAATCCAAATTTAAATCTATGTCACCAAATAAAATAAATACACAATATTATTCATGTTTGATTACTTTATTTTGAAAAAAATTTAATACCACAATAAATCAATAACAGGAAAACAATTTCTTCTTTTTTTCTGTTGTATGAGATTCTAAAATGCTACACAAAATTCTAATCTATTACCAGCAATATTATACTTGCACTTTTTATTTATTTTTTTTTTTTTGTAATACATACATAATTATTGTTTGATTATATTATTACATTAAATAACACTGTATTATAATATTATAAATATACATCATATAAATCCAATACTCCGTTTATCATTTTAGTATAATATTATATTATATAAGGTACCCCAAAAAAATGTAATTCCACCTCTATAAATTCTTCTAACCCACATAAAATACCATATTATATTATCTAGTGTAGCACCACCTTTTCATATTTTTTTTTCAGCCTATTCCAGATATAAATATACACTTATTATTCCTTTTCTTGCAGTTTTTACTAACTTTTACAATTTTATTTATTTTTTTACACACCTATATATAATATAGTTTAAAAGATAATTCAATAAACGAAACAAAGATAATATTTTGACAAAATTACGAAAGTTTTTAGGACATTTCCAATATTTTACTCAATAATTATAACATAACTCTAATGATGTTTTTACATAAAAAAAACACAAACAAAACAAAAAAAAAAAAAAAAAGCTGAAACTTAGCGCAGCAAAGTAATTGTTCCCATTTAAAACAATGCTATTGAATGATTAGCTGCACAAAGTTATGAGGAGAACTTTAAAATTTGCATGCACCTTAAATGTTCTATAAGAAAATCAAAACTGCATTTTAACAAAACATTTTTTTCCCCTACTGTGTTTACTAAAATGTAAATAAACATATAGTTTTGTGCAAGGTTATTATTCTTATTTAAACCCAAAAGATATAAAGTTGCTGTCGCTACAAATAAATTAATATTACACGTAAAAACAGCTGCAGACTTAAAATAATTAGTTATTTAGTAACAAAACACAATTTTAACAAAAACTTTAAAAAAAAATGCCAAACATAGCACATCAGTTACATAAGCATTATAAAAATTTATAAAAAAAATGTGTAAATAAAACATAACAAATTACAAATTACCAATTGTGTGGCTTTTAGCCATGCACGACTTAAACAACAATCATATCCATTACATGGAACAGAAATTGCGTATCTCTAAATCTTTGGAAATACATAATTGAGCTAAAAGTTTAAAAGTGATGTAAAATTTATAAGTTTTAATTATTAAAAAAAAAAAAAAAAAAATACACAGCAAATTTAGAAACATAATATATTTTTCTTTCTTTAAAAAAGGCTTTAAAATGTAACAACTAAAAATTACAATGTTATTAGATTTTCATAACTTTAATTATGACAATGCCACAGTTTTAAAAATCAGATAACTTAAAAGAACCCGGACAATTTTTTTCTATACTGTATAAAATTTGAATTTTTCTAAACATATAAGATTGCTAAAAATATTTTTCATAAAAATAATTTATTTTATTATTATTATTATTTTTTTGGTAATTAAAAGGTACATCGTTTTTATGTATAGGTATAAGGAAAAATATTAAGGATATTTTGTAATTTAAGTACGCCTCTTCTTTTTCTTCTTCTTCACCTTTTTCTTTATCTTCTTCTTCTTCTTCTTCTTTTTTTTTTACAACCAATTTTAAGTTTAAATGCTTATCAGTATCTTAAAAAGAAATTAAGTAAATTATATTTACAGTCACTATATACTGTGCTAAACTCATTTCCATTACTAGCATTTCCATTAATTATATTTTTATGTATCTGTTTATTTTATTTAATAAGTATAATATTCATTACATAGTATTGCAATGTTTTATAAATTATGGCATAGTAAATTTAACTATAATATATATTTCAATAATTAATGATTGATTTTTTTTCTTCTTCACATTTCTGTTTTATAGCTATTATTTATTATACAAATTGAAAAATACCATAAAATGTTAATTGCTTCTAAGGTACTTGCGTAAAATGTAGAATGTGTGTGTGTGTGTGCTACAAACCCAATTTGTATGTTGTAGAATTTTTAAACTTTTTTTTTTTTGGCCATTCAGACTAGGACAAAAGCTCAAAACCACAGCACTAGTTTATATTATTAAATGTATAAAACTCCTTTACCTTTAGTATATATCTTGAAATATTGTGTTAATGTATTAGATAATAGTAATACAATATAATGATAAAATGTAAATTTAAGTATGTGGCACCAAGTTATTATTTTTTTTTATATAGCATTTGTCTCAAGTAAAAAATATCTTAATGCTTATATATCAATAATTTATTTATCTATTTTAGGGTAAGATTAAGATTGCATAGTACGTTACTTACAGCTTTGGACAAAAGTTTGAGAATAAGCTACAACCCAACAACCATGGCATCCTAAAAGAAGACTTATTTAGGATGCCTTACAACAGCCCAATCTTTTTTTATTACAAGAAATGTGGAGGTTACCTTTATGCTCCGTTCTCAAACTTTTGTCCAGAGCTTTAAATTTAAAAAAAAAATCACTTTTGTAGCCACATACTTTAAATTGTGTAAAAATCTTTAACCTCAATATAATAATATATAATTATATATTCTATAAAAAAAAAACAAAAAAAAAACTACAGTGTAATAAAATCAGGTATCATAATATAAAGCCAAAAAAAAAAAAAATGTATAGGACAAAAGACAATAAAAACCATTATATATATTGCAGAATTGGATAAAAAAAAAATCCTTCTAAACTAAACATTATTATAAACACATAAAATAACAATTGAATAACATAATTATAATTTAAGTATAGTTGCATTGCATATTATAAAACTCTAAACCTGTATAAAAATTTGCACTATACTTTTTTTTTTTTTACTGCATATTATTGTTAAGTGTTCCAACTAATTATATATATAATATATCCTTACCAAAATTAAGTAACATTTATTTAAGGTTTAATAAGAATATGAGGTGAGTGGTGTATGGCAAACCCTCTTTTCTTGCACCAAAAAAAATGTGCATTCCATTTGAATATCCAAAGATGATCGTCAGGAGGAGAGAACAGGGTTTACGAACAGCATTAAAGAATAAGAGGAAATTAAGATTTTAAGAATATAAGGTGAAAGTTCAATATAAATATATATATTGAGGGCTAAGCGGCATTTTGGCACTACTGCAATCTCCGCTGGTGCAATTTTGGCACTTCTGCATTGTCCCTTCTATTGAAACATCTTTATACGCTTAGCCTGTACAGATGTGCCATTAATTAGCATTGCAAAGATTGCACATGTACCAAAATTGCACCCACGGAGATTGCAGAAGTACCGAAATGCCGCGTAGCCCTGGATATGTAGTTAAAAAAAAATATTAAAAAAGAAAAAAAGAAAGGGTTTAATGGACTTGAAATTTACAATGATTATCTTAGAAATACAATTAAGGATTTATTTATTTATTCAATTTGAATAAGCATTTCTCTTTAAGAAAGAAATACCGACGATGTAAATGTTATATACAATTATAATTGATTATTACGCTATTACACTCCAAAAGACGAACTGGATTGAATACTAATATGCTGATAACAATAACATACTCAACTTAATAGTTAAAATGGGCTGTACTTGCAACATCTCACAATTTAAACGATTTGCTATTTTTTAATTAAAAAATAAAAGCATATTTTCAAAATATGATTTAAAAAAAAAAAGTAAAAATGACATCACCAAGACATATGACATCATGATAAAACTGAATGAAAAGGTGTTTATTTTGTTTCAAAACTATTCGTTGTACAAATTCTTAAATAATGACTTCATATGCGAATGTAAACTGTTTAAATTTTTTTCTGACAATATTTTAGGTTCTTAACTTACAGAAAAAGTTCTTAAAATTAAATAATATGGCACGATTGTGTTTTTAATTCTTCATTAATATAAACTAAATTCTGCTTGATGAATTATTATTATTTTGCATGAGTGTGTGATGGATTTTATTTATACTATAGAATATATTTATAGTTTACTTCTTTAGAGATATACAGAATAAAAGTCAGTATTTATGTATAAGCAGATATAGAGAGAAGAAAAAAAGTCTTAAATGTTAATACAATAATATATAAGTGTGAAATAATATAATATGTATACATAGTATATAATAGGGATATTTAGCGCATAAAAAAATGCTGGGACAATTACACATTTTATTTTGATATACAATTATTCAGACAGAGAAGAAAAATAACATGGGAAAGTTAGGCATTATGATAGGCATTATGTAAGAGGCAAGAATGGAATAAAGGAATGCGATAATTACTTTTTTTTAAAAATAGGAAGTTAATAAAGCAATACTTTTAGTCCAGTACATAAAATAGGGAAATTGAGTGAAACCTTCCTTATGTTATTTCTCTTGATCTTTATTTAATAAGTATCTATTGCTGTTTTCTATATCACCAAACTTTTATTGAAATATATGACAATTACTTTCCTATTCTATTTTCTAGTTTGTGGTTTCAACAATTTTGTTGAGTTTAAAAGAAAATAAAGAAATGATAATACGACTTTTGAGAGATTACACTGCATTAAAAGAAAGGATTAGATTTAGAAAAAAAAAGGCATAGCTTCTTCAGTCCCAGTATACAATACAGTGGACATCAGATAATTCAACAAAAAATAAAAGAAGAAAAAAATAGAAGAAATTGAGATAAAAATATAACAATTGGACCAGAAAACGCCCTTGAATTTTCGCGTTTTTTAAAAGCTATTTTGTGCATTCTCACAATATTGAATACATTATACAGTAGGTTACCTCCTCTTCTATACTGTGAGAATGTCAGATCAATGTGCGCGCTACAATTGCGACTGGGTGAAGACTGCAGAACTATACGAGTAAAGTTACTTCAAATGACGGCTTCTAGTTCTGCAGTCTTCACCCAGTCGCAATTATGGCGCGCATTTGATCTGACATTTTCAGTACAGTATAGGAGATAATCTACTGTACTGTACTGTGGTGCATCCTAGAGTGGGTAAGTAAGTAAGAAAACCTTTTTTGACAAAAGAAAGTATTTTTGTCCTTTTGAGAGCCGCACAAAAACGTAGTTAAAATTTAATTTAATTAAATTTAATTTAATTTAATGTAATAATTTTTTTTAAAAAGCCAGGGACTGAAGAGGATAGATATAAACAGATGTATTAGTGTAGCTTGCACAAGAAAGCATAAAAAGTTTGAATTAAGACAAATACCGAATAGAAGTTCAAGAATTTAAATCATTTTGCCATTTAAATATGATTTTTATATCACATCAACGGTCTGTCTTATATTTTAGAAGACTAAATGTTTACATTAGATACTTAAGCAAGTTGAAGGAAAAGACTTACAATAGATTAGAGTGGAAGATAGGTTAGTACGAGAGGATTCAAAAGTTGACGTTCAATTAAATAGCAGTCCTTACAGCATGTTTAAACAAGATTTTTTTTTTTAAATAATAAATCATAGAAAAACAAATAGATTTATAAATTTAAAAACAATTTATGAATTAAGTACTAAATTTAAAAAAAAAATTGACATGCAAATGATATTCTTGTATATAAAAAAATTATTAAAAAATCTGAGCAATTAAGTTATAAATTAAAAGTATATACAATATAAAAAAAAATTGAGCATCACTCTTTAAATAATTTTTTATTATCATATAACATGCTGCTATTAGTTTTAATTAGACTAGACGTACTATTTTTTATTTTACAAATTTTTATCAAGGAAAAAATAATAAAAATATAAAAAAGGAGTGACGTTTTTAGGAATGTAAGGACACTGATACACCCAAGTGGCTTAAGTAAATAGTTCTTCATGTATAAAAAAAAAGTACAATTAGGTTCTAAACAATAAAACTGTACAAATTTCATGTATTTTACACAAAATTGTTACAATATGTATAAATCAATTAAGTAAAATGAACATTGCATTTTTGGCCACTTAACGAGGTGCAAAAAAAAAAGGGGGGGGAGGAACCCCCAGCTATAGCCTTAACATTTATAAGTACAATATAATATATATCGTGGGAGAATAATACAATAATATCTCCATAAGCACTTGAGTATAAGCAAAAGTAAATCATTAGACTATGCTGCGAGTGGTAAGGGGAGGGAATAGTGTATGAGAAATACTTGTTCTCGGTCGAATTGGAGTCTGAGCCAAATGTCAGGACTCATACAATAGACGTTGATAGTGAGGATATACCTCCCAAGTTGGTACATGAAGACCAAATTCAAGAGCAACCAAAACAGCAAACTCACATGTCAACAGCTCACGACGATTCAAACGGAAAACTCCCTCAGTTTTCTGTAAGCACAAGATCAATGAAAACAAATTATTATTTCATATTATTATTACTGATATTGTTAGCAACAGTACTTAAAACTAAAACAGCTTGGCTACTGTTCTGATCAATGTTTCTACAGGTACCATACAACACGAACAACTTTTTAAAATTTTGTGTGTCATTTGTTTAATGTTAAAAGATAGATAATTATGCCAAAAAGGTGACAATCAATATTAGCGTGTCCTGTCGTACCTATAGAATTGTTGGTTCTGATGCAGTAAATAGTTTTAGACCCTAAATGAAGCTTATGTCACAATTACTGCTTTAAATACAATACCCCACAGCTACAATAAATTTAAAAGAAAATTATAGATGAAACCAGCAAGGGCCTATAACCATTGTGAAGAGAATCCTACAGTTTGGAGAAAATCTTGCTATCACAGAGATAATTGATACATAGTGGATAGTTTTAGGCACTAAATTATTTTACTTGAAGCTTAGTGCTGAAAGTTATCCAATATGTGTGTTAAATGTGTTAAGCCCGCACAGCCGTCTTATTTTATTTAATATTAAATTAATTTAAGAAAATAAGCCACTGTGATTGGCTGAGAGTCGACTCTCAGCCAATCAAGCGGCTTATTTTCTTAAATTAATTTAATATTAAATAAATGAAGACGGCTGCGTGGGCCTTTGGTTTAAATCTGTGCTAGCATTTTTTTTTTTTTTTTTGTACCAACTACTTTTTTTGGTCCCTTGAGACTTCATAAAATTGAAAGTTTACTGTATAGAACTTTTTTCACTACGGCAAGGCCCTTGTTGGTTCCTCTCTTCTTTCCATTTAAATTTATTATACCCAACTATGATGGCTTATTTATGAACATTTAATTTATGTATTGATTTTCTCGATTAGTTTACAGGCGCTGAATACAAATCACTCAAATCACTCTGCTTAAAACAACATTCCAGTATACTTTTTTACAACATTGAAGAAACCTACCTCAATAAGCAGACGTAGCACATCTCCCTTGACATCATTCAGCTTAGCAGAGAGCAGAAGACACGCTCCAGCACATAACTTGCGATTTGGTTTGTGAATTAAGTTGCGTAGAATCAGCTTCTCAAAGTACACGTACGCTTGGGCAACAGTCAATAAATCAATGCCACACTCCTGCTTTGCAATCTTGCGCATTTCACGTTTTATACTGAAACATTCAGGCAAAACTATAAGTATAAGCACAATATTTGATACACAATTCGTACAACATATACAATGAAAATTAAGAAAAAAATCAAATTTATAGTTCATTAAAAAAAAAAAAAAAAATAGATAAAAAATCCTTTACACCTAACATACTGTACTATAATAATCAAAGGATAGGAGAAACCAATAAGCGTTTTACCATGATGAGGTCCGTAGCTTGGTGAAAATGTTGATGGCACTCTTGAGTGAACTCTATGCAACTGAAGAAGAGGGCTATTGCCCTCGAAACAAAAAGCTACGGACCTCATTGTGGTAAGGCGCTTGTTGGTTTCTCCTATCCTTTTCTTTGATTATTAATTCAAACCAAAATGGGTTTAACCTTTCCTTATTAATTACATATTGTACTGTAAATAAGTTTAAAAAAAATATTTAGAAAATAGTTGGTATATAAAGCGATGTAACTAGCGTGAATCACGATACTGTGCAGTCGGTAGGCGTAGTGCTCTCGCGATCTTTCTAGAGTTGGGGAACTCTGGGAAGTGAGGGAGGACACATATTGCTTGCTGGCTGCCTGTCTTACACCCCTCTTAGACACGATTTTATATTACAGTGTGAGGATGAGAGGTTTTAAACAGCAAGCCGAGTTTGCGCGCGCGATTTTAACCAATCAGCGCGTGCAGCTGCGGGGGCATCGCGTATAAAAACGCGACTGCCACTTGCTTCCTCAGCTCAGTCAGTTAGCAGATGTGGTGTGAGCCATCTCTAGCTGTACAGAGCTCTCTGCCGAGCCTTACTGATGAGTCCTAGGTAAAGGACGAAACCGGTCTAAGGCAAAGAGTAAGTCTGATGCTGTTTTATAATGTTGTGTCTTTGACGTAGTGTGAGAACGTGAGATGCTAGGCACATCGTATTTTATTTTGACACTATACCTCCATCCCTTTAACGTCTACTTTTTAACTAGCTCAAGCTAGAATATTTGATCCCTAGTCCCAATTTACTATTTAAATTAGAGAATTTTCGCGTTTTATTAATTTTCAATTCAACGTGCTCTAATCTCTACCAACTATTTTCTAAATATATTTTTTTAAACTTATTAATACTAACCGCGATGGTTTTTTCCTAATACGCATATTGTACTATAAAGGAGGATAAACTGACAAATACTCACTGTGTTAGATGTACCCTAGCATCTGTTTATTTTATTATTATTGCTATGACATTATGCCTAAATTCTTAAACAAAACTAATTCCTTGTGGTTTCAATCTTACCTGCGTAGTTTACTCAAAGTCAACTGAATTTGAGGAAACTTTTCCTTGAATTTATCATTTAACTCTTTCTTCAAATCTGATGGGCGAGCATAGCCAATCAATGAAGTCTGAAAATGGAAATATATGAACGTGTTTAATAGATTGCTAACATGTATCTTATAATAACTTATTGTACTTAAAGCCCTTGTCAGCTTACTTAAACCATTGTGGAAAACTATAATAAAAGTAAAAGAAAGGGATAAACTGTAGAAGAAAGTAGCAAGGGCATTATCATAGTGCTCTGTAAAAATATTGCTGGCACAGAGATAATAAACACATATTGGATAGCTTTTGAAACCAGACTCCAAGGGAAAGTGGGTATAAGCATGTGTCTTTGTCGGGCCTTACAGACCCAGAAAGCATTCATAGTTTCTCTCCTAGTCTGTATAGACTGATGACGGCACACATTCCATACTTTGTATATCTCTTGGAGTTTAGGGCCAAAAGCTATCCAATATATTTTAATTACTTCTGTGCTACCACGATTTTCACTAGGATTCTCTTCACTATGGTAACGCCCTTGCTGTTTTTCTCTGTCCTTTTCTTTCAATTTTGTAACTTTTAATACATCAATGTTTAAAATGTAATGTATCTACCATGTACGAAGAGAAAGTGAGAAGAGTCCGATGTCGGCCAGCAATCAACTCAGGGTCATCAAGCAGGTTTGGTGTGTACAGAGGCATGATTGGATGATGCAAAGTCATGGCATGAGCACGCTCTTCTTCCCATTCAAACACTGAAATAATAACAACCCAAACCAAGTGTCAGTCTTCATTGTTTGTAATATTGCTTACAGCATTCATTGCTGTCTAATAAGTAAAATGAGTTCAAAGATCAAGTAGCATTAATTCTAACATTACTCTGTATGTAACTTTCCTATGATGTTTGTTTTCTTTCTATTGTTGCTAATGTGTTTGCAGAGAGAGGGAAAAAAAAGTAAAATATTTTAGTTGCAGGAAAAAAAATGTCAGTGTATTTTATATAACTGTATGCAAAATGAGAGTGAATGATGTAAAAAAATGATTTCAAGCAAAATAACTTAAATGCGATGACAGAAATGGTCTTTGTAAAAATCGATAAAAATTGTTTATATATAGGCCTAATCAAGTCAAATGAAGCCTAAGCAAAAAGAGCTGAAATTGTTTTGCGCACATTTCATGCATTTTGCCAAAATTGTCTGCGACAAAAAACTGAAGCGTTTGGACGTGATATTTTTTTCATTTGCTTAAAAAACATTGAAAAACAGACAAAAATATTAATCTTATTTATTATTTATTTATTTATTTTTTAAATTATTTTTTATTATTACTATTTTTTTTTTGTTTGTTGTTTTTTGTCAAAGGAAAAGTGTTTTTACTTATTGTATCAAATATGCTGGTACTCTAACAATAAATTTACTATATAAATATGTGCATTTATAATTAGCAAGACATCTTACAATTGATTTATTATGCATGCTATATAATTATTATACTCTATATTGTGTATATATAAGCATTTGGAGTGTATTTCATAACATCATGAATTATACTGTTTGTTTGTTTGTTTACAATAAGCATACAGTTCAAATAATTTGCATCACACTGCATTAGTTACAAGTTTAAACTGATTTAAAAGCTGGACACTGTCAAGAATCAAACTTACTCCTCGCTGGGCTTCTGCTGGCTAAAATATTTGTCAACACATTTATTTTAAGTTTCAAACTGATTGAGCCTTAATAAAAGTCTAACACATTTAAATATCGCAAATCAAAGAATTGATTTGCAATTTAAACCGAAATGGTTTTTTTCTTATATTTATATTACATTTAAATATCGATTATCAAGGATAGTAAATGGCTGCCAGCATTCTTGTATTGTTCAAATTTACATTGTAATATCACCACAGTACAAATTTGAAAAAAAAAAAATTTAAGACCAACACCCACGTAATGTTCAGATATCGGACAATAAATGTGTTAAGTTTTAAATTTTCAAATTTTAATTGTAAAGTTAAAAATCCTTGTGGCTGTTTACTATCCATGATGATCGATATGTAGCTACATAAGTATCTTGATGACATGGTTATTTATATTGATTATTTACATTTAATCAATTGTTGATAATTAAAGATAGATAGAAACACATAAAAAAGAGAGGTAAAAGATTTTTGGGGAATGGGAGATAATGAGCTTTGTTAGCAAAGGGACCCCGCAAAAGAGAGAGAAAAATATTTCGGCCTGGGTTTGAATATTTTTCTCTCTCTTTTGCGGGGTCCCTTTGCTAACAAAGCTCATTATCTCCCATTCCCCAAAAATCTTTTACCTCTCTTTTTTATGTGTTTCTATCTACAGTATCTTTAATTATCAACCTATCGCAAAGTCAATTTTTTTCCTAATTATATATTTAATCAATTGTGTTAGTTAACTGTATCATCCATCAAGATCTTCACCCATAACTATGGATTTCATTATGGTAAGGTGCTTGTTGGTTTTGCTATTCTTTTCTTTGATGATATATTCAAACTGAAGTAGTTTATATGTCCTAATTACATTTAAATACATACTACAGTTTTAAATTGCTATTGCAAGTTATTGTTAAATAGTAGAGAGAATGCTTTTTTTTTTTAACTGTTATTTGATAATAGAAGTAATGTATGATAGTAAAGAATTAGATGCCTATACATCGATCTTCTAGAGTCATGATAAAGCTTCTACACTTTACAAATTTCCAAAGAATAGCCGATCTACACTTTACACATTTGCGGCTAACTGACGATTCCACACCTGTTTTATATAGCAGAAGCTCCAGGTAGCTGCGACTTTGTAAACTGTAAATCGTTCATACTTTGGAAATTTGTATAGTGCAAAAGCTTCATCTTGACGCGAGTAGATCGATATACCCCTATTATTTTAACTTTATCACTTGCCAACTTCAGGTTACCTGTTAAACTCAGGTAAAGCCCTACCTATTACAATGTTAAATGAATGGGTATCTTAAATAAATACAACTATAGTTCTGTACCTAAAGTTATGTCTATTTGACCCCCTCCCCCCCATTTTGTTATACAAGTTTTTTGTATATTTATTTGTTTTTATTCATTTTTTTGATATAACATACCTTACTTACTTATTATATTCCATTTTTTTCTTTAATTATTGATTCTTAACATATTTTGTATTAGTAAAATAAAAAATTACAATCTCTCACCTCTCTCGGAGATCTGCATTGGTGGTGATGCAGGTACAACATGTGCAGTAGCACGATGAGCAGCAGCGTCATAAGAGTAGCACCTGCACAGGCAAAAACTTCTATTACAGCAAAATATTGATAACTTTCTTGCTTCCATGTACTTTTAGGAGGAGAGCTTTTCCACAAGCTCCACCTGCCTATGTGTATGTACATGTCTACCTAGCTGCACCAAGCTAATCATCACATTAATGATTCTTGCTATATATAGCATGCAATGATCACTTATTATTTTTTTATTTTTTTGTATTGTTACATAATGATTGCAAAGATGTTTGTGACTGTTGTAGCAAATAAATATAAAATATGAATGAGGCTCATTTAAAATTGTCATAATATTACATGCTTTTCAGAGCATTTACAGAAAAGTTTAAAAATATGTAACGATGCCTCCGCGTCAAAAGCGATCATATACACAGTATACACTTTCCAGATTTCCGACAAAATGACTATCTACACTTTTTGAGCAGCTCTATAACTCGACTAGCGGCCATAAACTTAACATTGACGATGCTCGTCAGCGGAAAGTGTAGATAGTCGTTTTGTCAGAAATCTGTAAAGTGTAGATGCTTGCTTTTGATGTGGAGGCATCAATATATATATATATATATACATATATAAATATGATATGTTGATGGAGATAAAAAGAATTACGTGTTATATTGGTATTACAATACATGGAAGTTTTGATAAATGCATTTTAAGAATTAGTAAAAGAGTAATAAAAATAATGACATTCATTAAAGGTGAAATGAACTTGCATAAAAATAAAAATTTATTATATTATTCTCAGTTTATGTGGAAATTTATAATTTAAAACTTCATGTATTAGTATAATATATGGTTGTGAAACATGTATAATTTAACTATTTGCAATAACCTACCAAATTAATTAGTGAATTTAATTTTGAGAAATGTTGAAATATTTATTTCCATGTTTTATCTTTGGACTACAGTTGTCACTTTATATTTAACACTATACTTTCATTAAAATGGTATATTACAATAGTGCACTACACATGTGCAATTCATTATAATTTGATAGACAACCATTTATAAAAAAACAAACCTCAGTGATCTGCCTCTGTCTACTCACTGATATGACATTAGTAGCATGTTTACTTTTGTGTTTATCACAAGAGAGAAAACGTGCTGATAAGAAAGTTATGCAACTCAGGTCATTTCAGTTCACTATATATAGATAATCTCCAGGCTACAAATTATTTAACTATGTTGCTATCAGATAACAATTTATCTACTATGTTTAACTTTAAAATATCTAAATGTAAATATGAATACTGGGTACTATTTTTATTCTTCTTCTTAACTATACATGTTAAAAATATATATGTATAAGCAATAAGCCATATTATATGTAAAGACAACTTTTTTTTTTTTTTTTTTTTTGCAATCTATTGCTAATGCCAGCATGCCATTTAATTTTCCTGCAATGAACTAAACTGTATATATATATATATATATATATATATATATATATATATATATATATATATATATATATATATATATATATATTTACGTACCTATATATGAAAATTATTTGCAAGAAGACAAAAAATGTATGTAATGTATGTACACACTTCAGTTTCCATATAAGCAAAAATGAGTTAATATGAATCATAAAGCAATGTATTTTCAGAGAGAAAGCATTCAAAAAGACTATAATGATATACAAATGGCACCATGCCAATATTTTGTAATTACTTTACATATAAAAGTAGTATAAGCACACATTAAAACTATAGAATGTTGAAAATACTATTATAATGTGTGTCATTGAAATTAATTCACTATATTTCCCATTTTCAAAACAAATAAAATTTCCAACATTTCTCACTATATGTACTTCTGTATTGATTTTGAACATTTCTAAAATACTTACAATAATAATAATAATACTTTATGTAAGAAAAAAAAAACTAATAAATTATTAAAGTGCAAATTTCATTTTGGTGCAGCTAAGTATAAGTTTAATTTTAGTAGTATTTTTATTCGTGCATATATATGCGTATGATTCCCAAGTTGATTGTTTTTTAAACCTAGGGAAAGAAATGATTAGCGAGAAATAATAATAAAAAACGCATGCACAAAAGCTACAAACTGTGTGTAAAAAAACCTACATAACAATAAGCTACTATTTACAACATCACAACAAGCGTTATTTTTTTAAACTTAGTCTGGTAATAATATTAGCTATATTAAATATTAATAAATATAATCTATTGTGTGATTACCATTTATTTTCCATATTATATCCAGTACCCTGTATTTCTGCCCTGAAATAGAATTAAACAACAACAAAAAAACACACATATTAGAATAATAATAATAAAAAAAAACAACACAAAAACCTATAACATAGAAGGAAGATATATAGTAAACTATTTTTTAAGTATAGCAACATAAATAAAAAAATAATATAATGATAAATGTATAAACATTCTATTAAACAAAAAAAATACATAATGAATAAGATGTGGTAAGTGAAATGAAAACCAGTCTGTTAATCAAAACTCAAAATTATTGTGATAAAAAAAAAAAAAAAAAAAAAAAAAAAAAAAAAAGCGCCAGTAAAAAATGCAGAATGTGTTTGCAGCGTTTCAAATATTATGTGAAACAAAAATTAATTAAAATACAAATTAAAATAAATACTATGTAAGTATAAAAATATATTAAAGGCATAGACAACATGAAAACATTAGCATTTATATCAAAAAACACTTGATGGGACTTACATAAATAACTTTAGTTTGTCTCAAAATTCGGTAGCAGTGATCAGAAAAGTTTGATTTATGCAGCCCGCACAACATATTCATACTAACTTTTTGCCTGTTTATGACGTCATAAACAGAAATATTTACGCAAATTGCATACTTTACAGTTTTTTCACGCTCTCTCGTGGGACCACATTTACATTCTGGTAAAAATTATCATCAGTTTTGTAGATCCCATTTTGTGTTTACTGATTCAATATTTCATGTTTTCTATGCCTTTAATAATAATAATAGAAACAGTAGTTATAATATTAATTAAATAAACAAAATTTAGAGTAAAAATATTAGAAAAGAATACCACAATGATTAAAAAAAAAGAGAGAAAAAAAAAGGAAAAAAAAAAAGAAAAGAGAAAAGCTATCCTATTTTCAAAAGTTTTCCTTTTATCTAACTTGTATGAAAATACTATAAATGATATGATAAAAAAAATACTTCACTGATCTCTGATTGATTATCCTTTTCTAACAACAGTATTAACTCTAATGTGATTTTGTTTAATGTATATGTGATAAAAAATAAATAAATAAAAGTTAACCAATGCAGTTGGATGTGATAAATTAAAAGGAAAGAATAGAGGAATCCAGCAAAAGCCTCTCCTTAGTAAAGAAATTTCCTATAGTTTGGAAATAAAAAACTAGCACAGATAATAAATACATTGATAACTTTCATAGTATGGTAATCGTACTAGTTATCGGCAGGTGTTTGCTGCTTTTTTATAATACGTTCCACTCCTTTGAGAGTTTTGACATTTTTACACAAAAATGATTGCTTAAAGACGTAGAACACCTTGAACAAAAAAATTGCGTAATATCCTAACAAACCTGAAAATCAACATTGATTTGGCCGGAGTCATTGACTTCTAATTTATTTTCCATTCACAAAATGCCATTGGCTGTCACTGACGTCACAGCTCGCCCAGTTTATGCGGTGTTCTACGTCTTTAAGAATGTCTTGAGTGCTAAAATTTCAAATCCCTAAAATTAGTGCAACGTATTTTAAAAAATACAACTGCCGATAACTCTCTCTTTCTCTCTAAACTCTTAGGAGTATTGCGCCGCCTACCAATGTGTTTATTATTTTGTACTAGCAAGATTTTTGCTAATTTATAGAACGTTGCTTTACTATGGTAAAGACTTTGCTGGTTTTCTCTATCTTTACCTTTAAATTTTATAATGTGATAAAAAATGTATAATTTTTTCACAATATCAACTAAGGAAAATCAACTTTGGATTAGTTGACAAGTAAATAAAAATGACAAGGGAAAACACATTAGTTTAAGAAAAAATTAAGGAATATGAGATAGCCCAACCTGACAGAGACTCCTTGTAACAGAGAAAATAATTTCTAACCTAAGCTGAAACTATACCCATAAGGCATATAATAAAGGTTTACAGTAATGTCAATATATATTGGCGATATGTTCAATAGAAATGCAATAACTGCATTGCTTCTTTCTTAAAGCCCTTGTCATGTTACTTTTTTATAATATAGAATACTAGATTGATAATTACTATACCTTATTATCCATGACGTTATTATTATCCACACGTTGATTTTGTATTTATTTTCATTTATTTTCTTTTTAACTGTCATATCACGTATCTGACGTCACAATGTACCGATGGGGTCGTAATTGGGGTAAAGAACTTGAGGGAGGGGCTTAAATTTATCACGCGACCAGAACGGTGACTGTGATTGGCGGTGGTACATTGTGACGTCAGATACGTGATATAACAGTCAAAATGAAAATAAATACAAAATCAACGTGGTGGTGTCTAATTCATTGATAATAAGGCATTGTAATTATCAATCTAGTATTCTAAATGATAAAAAAGTAAGTTGACAGCGGCTTTAAACAGAGCTCGTTATTTTGTATGTACCAACCAATATATAAATAATAATAATAATAAAAAGCAACAAAAGGTAAGGGTTTGATCATGAGTCTTATGCTTCACAGCATTTCATTTATTATTATTTTATTACTGTTTGACAGAGTGAATGGCTGGTTAAAAGTTTGTTGTATTAATTTGTAATGCATACACTATAATCACTAATTTCAGCAAGGGTTACCAATTATTTTCTCTCTCACAATGACCCTCTCCACTTAAAGCTCACTCTCTCTTAATCTATCTATGTGTTTTCTCTCTCAAATTTTTTTTTTTCATTAGTTAATAAAATATATTTTAACCAACTAAAAAAAGAAAATAAACAGATCACAATGGAGTAGTACACCTGTACCTACAATTTGCAACAAATACTAGCTTCTTTGCCTAAATGATGACACGACTTTGGTATCGGACAACAAAAACAATAGGTGGTGCTAAAAGTATGTGGAGGTGCTGAACATTTAAGTGCAAAAACATACAAGACAGTACCTGATTTTGCATGACAACACTTAATTAAAAAATAACACATTTATGTATATATGTAAACGAAATATAATATAATAACGTCTATGTGTACTGAGGTAAACAAACTATTATGGGTCAAAAAAAGCTCCTAATTTTAATATATTTATGTCAGCCACAAAATTTTAAGGTTACGTTTAAATCTAGAGGAACTATGAAAGCTCAAAAAAAATAAAAATAATAATAATCATGTAAGTATTTACCGGTCATTATTATTTTTAATTGTGACCACTGACCAAAAAACAGTATGCTATTATCACACCCAAAAATTGCTATAAATTTAACAACAAAGTGGCTCATTTATTAACCTCATAAATAATTTTGATGTGCTATTAGAATTTTAGAGAATATTTAAAAATTAATATACTGTAACATATTTTAGTTAGTTGCTTATCTTTATATTTTGATTTTGATTTTTTTTTTTTTTTTTAATTACAGTTAACGATTTTTCCTCAAAACGTAACTAGCACAATGTCCTCTCCATTGTATTGAAATGTATGGTAATTTTATGCAAAGGGTGGGCTAACCTGGCCACTACGTGATGTTTTCCTGGCCCCTGTGCATGAGGGTGAGATGTAGGTAGATCTGACATTTCTGTGTAGTCAGCAGACATAAACTTGCGATCATGGAGATAATGACGAGACGGCTCAAGTAGATGACCATAAGATATTTCCTGAGAACACATATGAGAAATTAATAACATTATTGTGATCTCATTTTAAGCATTTGTGTTTCTAGTATTACCTGTCCATCAGGACCTCTCTCAACTCCTAGTAAATCAAATGGATCTTGTCCATCACTGATAACTGATAATGGGCGAGGACCTGATGCATGACGCCTGCGAACACCTTCTTTTTGAGTGCTACTCCTGAAACAAATAAAATTATAGCTATAAGAGTAACAAGAAATGATAATAAATATTTTTTGAACGTTTCTCAAGTTTGAACATAAAAAAAAAAAAAAAAAAAAAAAAATAGCCTTACTAAACTGAGAACTTATCAACTTGCATTTTTTTTCTTTCTTCTACATAATGCATAATTATGTTTTGAGTTATATTATGTAGTTTCTTATCAGTTTTCTTAATTAAAGGCATAGAACACCTTGAACAAAAAAGTTTTGTAATATCCTAACAAACATGAAAATCAACGTTGATTTGTCCGGAGTCATTGATTTCTATTTTATTTTCCATTCACAAAATGGCATGAACAGTCAATGACGTCACAGCTCGCCTAGTCCACGCGCGTAAAACAAGCGAGCTGTGATGTCAATGACCGCTCTTGCTATTTTGTGAATGGAAAATAAATTAGAAATCAATGACTCCGGCCAAATTAACGTTGATTTTCAGGTTTGTTAGGGTAATACACAACTTTTTTGTTCAAGGTGTTCTACATATGCCTTTAAGATCAGTAACTTACCTGCCAGTTTTGTTGTATGGTAGGGAGGAGAAGACGAGAAATGGCACTTTCTTATTATTAGACACAATCACCATTCTCTCGTCTCTGAGTTGCTGCCCATCTGTCAAGCTGAGAAATCTCACACCTTTGCCAGCACCCTCAGGTGAACTACTTGGAGCAATTGATGGAGTTCCAGGACCCAACGAACCTGGAGATATTTTACCTCGAACTGTAACCAATGTTTATCATAACTTTCTCATACTGATATTTAAAAATACCATATACGTATGTACCAGTATTAATGATCATAAAATAATATGATACTGTACTAACCTATGACAGGTCCTATACTCTCGTTACTGCTAAACTGGTGACTATCTCCAACGATAGTAGCTGCAGGTAAAGTTGGTGGAATTTTCTTACGGCCAAATGATCCAAGTCGTCGCCTTGTCTCTCCACACTCACTTCCAGCCGTCTGTGTTCTACAATTATACAATAAAATTGTTTGTAGCAAATAAACAAAAAATCATAATTGCTTATCTATGCAGAAAATGACAAACTGCCTTCAATGGCATTAACATACATATGATACATACATCATGATCGATACATCATACAGTATGTATTATCATGCATGCACAGCATGCATAATTTATGTATGCATGACAATCATGACATATGTACATACCTCTCACGGAATGCAGTGCTGAATACATTGGTATTACGCTGCTGTGCAGACTGCTCTCCCATATGGTTATCCGGCATCTTGAGAGGTATCATAGCTGTCTCGCTAATTGATTCACAGCTTGACTCGGGGGCTGCACCACCTCCTACATGAAGTGCAGGTGACACCTTCCCTGGTACCATCCCCTTAGCAGCATCAGTATCACTGCTAGTATCTCCTGCAGCTGCATAAACTTCTGGTGGTTCATCCATACAGGCAGCTCCATCATCATCTTCATCGTCTTCTCCAGTTTTTCTAATGCCTAAATCACATTTTGTCAACAAACCGTGTTTTGATGCAGTCTGATTTGTTTCTTTATTGTAGGTTCCATCGAGCGAAATGTTCGAAAGGAAAGCAATAGCTGCATTTCTTCTACGAGACCTGTCTTTTCTTTTAGCAGAGCTCGTCATTTCGTACGTATCTACCAATATACAAATAAACTCATTAGCCTATTTGATGTCTTCTTTTTTTCTTTATAATATACTCACAATTTTTTTATCAAGATTTTTCTATCGACATTGGAAAATTTATTATGAAAAAATTGTAAAAGTGAAGTGTTATGCCATCTCTTGGCAAAGTTTTAAACTATCTCGCAAATACAATCACAAACAAAATAAATCGATGAATTTGGCAACATTGCTTGTAGCGCAGCAACCGGCATTTTAGAACACGTGTTTGGTCATTGTACGTGTTTTTGCAATTTTTTTCTAAATTTCTTGATTATTTTCTTCTTAAAAAATGACTGAAACTGAAAACAAAACTGAGGTAGTTCCTGAAGAAGCTCCTGAACCTGCGGAACTTACTCCAGAACTTCAAAAGAAGATAATGAAGCAGCTTGAGGTAAGGTTTTTGCCATGAACCTCATGCCTGCTCATGCCTCGCAGCATGTCAAATTTTTTCTTCTTTTTTTATCGTTCGACTGAGTTTAATGGTGGTTAAAGGTTTCTTAATAAGTTTAATCAAAGTATATTTATGCTTTACAGTACTATTATGGAGACTTCAACCTGCCGCGAGACCGTTTTTTGCGTCAGCAAGTTGATCTGGATGAAGGTTGGGTGCCTCTGGAGCTTATGATGAAGTTTGCTCGCCTGGCAAAGTTGTCTCACAAAGCTGAAAGAATTGCTGCATCACTAGAGGCTGTAGGTAGTGAGCTACTGGAACTGTCAGAAGATAAAACTAAAATTCGTCGTGTTCCTTCAAAACCAATTCCAGTTTTTGACGAAGAGCTACAGAAAGAAGCACAGAAACGTACAGTCTACTGTAAGGGATTTCCACTTGATGAGGCACTTGATAACTTACTGGAATTCTTTTCTCAGTATGGAAAAATGGACACCCTCCAGGTACAGTATATCATACATGATACATAAGTTTTGTAGCGACGTATGCATACATGCATACATATTGTCGGGCATCGTCAGGTTAGAGCACAATAAACAGTGTACAAAAGCAGCATAGTCGAAATTCTAACCTTTTTGTATATTGTTTTGAACTTTGTATCTTTTGTAGATACACGGTTTGTGCTCTACTCTGACCATATATGAATGAGTACGCATGCATCGTACATATTATCTACATGAGACTTAAATATCATACAGACATGTTAAACATGTACAATAAAATATAATTATTAAATTATAATAGTAAAAGCATGTCACTGTTTTAATATACCTTCTATTTTTTTTATTGTCATTAGATGAGAAATTACCGTGAGAAGTCGACCAACTCTATTAAGTTCAAGGGCTCAGTATTCGTTGTGTTCAAAACTCCTGAGCTGGCTGAGAGCTTCATGAAACTTGAGAGTGTCAAATTCAAAGACACTGAGCTGATTCGTAAGTGGCAGTAAGTATCAAACTTATAAAATCTTTGTAAGGTGACATACATATTGCAATATGATGAATCATAGCTAAAAACATTGTAGATAATATGGTGAGATTCAATAAATTACACGTCACTATCATTGTTTTCAGGCAAAGTTGAACAATTCAGGTAGACTTCTTATTTAAGCTCAGGACAGCAGTCGTTTCTTATCGCACTTTAGGCTCTGCCCCTGGGATAGCGTCCATAAAGTTAACACAGGCCAAACTCTTATTGCTGAGACAAGAAAAGGTTTTAAAAAGGGCCACTGTCTTGAGATTTAAAATAACTTTTAGTTAAAGTATTATTCACATGGCACATAAATTTGTTATCTGCAAATGGATAAATAAATGGACCCTTCCACGTGGTTTTAAAACTGATAAAAATCTATGGATACTTATGACATAGCTGGTAACTCCCAGCTTTTTAGCCATTGCTATCTGTCAAAACAACTAAAACTGACAGTTGCACGTGAATGGTTGCGTTTTTTTACATTAGTGAAGCTCCATTCGATAGAATCCTAAAGTTTTCTACACATACACAGTACTCTCTCATAATATATAATATATGCAAATTTGCCCAACTGTCGGTTTCCATCAATGGCTGTAAGATCAACATCTTGTGATTGGTACTGAGACCATCAGAATGTAAATAACTAGCCTCTCCTCCTTAAAAAAAAAGCTGTAAATAATAGTCACGCTTGCATTTGTTTCTAGATGGAAAACACTGCCCGCAATGTCCGATACATTAAATTTCCCCTATAACATCAATATTTTACTTTTTCCTAGCTCTAAACACCAGGGAAGTACTGATTGTCTCGATAGCTAATGTAGTAGTCTGCATTCCATATGATAGAACTTTAGTGAATAGAAATAATTTGTAATTCTCTTTCTACTTTATTCCCTCCAATTTCAAATTTACTTCTTTCAATTCAAAGAAGAAGAAGAAGAAGAAGAAAAAAAAAAAAAAAAAAAAAAAAAGAATATGGGAAAGAAAAATAATTTGTGAATAACAAAAGTATCATGATCTAAAATCTATTTTCTTGTTAAGCTATTTATTTGTGTTTGATCATTCCTTTGTATATTTAAAGGGCTGATTACAATGAAGAAAAAAAACTTGAGAGACAGGAGAAATTCAACAAAGGTGGAAAGAAGGGGAAAAAAGAAGTAAGCATTTACAAAATGTCAGAAAATAAAATCAATATTAACTAACATTCAATTTTGCCAGGGTGTTGAGGACGAGAAACCAGTTGATGAGATTGATCTACCCACTGGATGTATCCTGAAGGTGACAGGCATAACAGACAATGTAACTCGTGAGGATCTCAGAACTGCAATTCAAGAGACTTGCGAGGTGACAGTTGCATTCATTGACTTCAACAAGGGAGATCAAGATGCCTGGGTTAGACTGCAAGGCAAAGATACAGCTGTAAAGGTAAGGATATCAAACAGATCATAGTTTAAATTAAGCATTACTAATGACTTGGGTTTAAAAATTACAGGCTTTAGAGAAGCTTGGTGAAGGTGCCAAATTAAAAGTGCTAGAAGTTGAGCTGAGTGTATCACCTTTGACTGCAGAGGAGGAGGAACCAAGGCTTGCCAAAGCCAAAGAAAGCATCAATAATCGCAGAAACTTCAAGAAGGGTCCTAGACGAGGAGGCAAGCGCAGAGGTGAGATATTTAAATTGAACTTCTTTTCTCTTTGTTAGCTTGAAAAATACAAAAACAAAGAAGCAAATAATGGGGTGGGGGGGGGGGGGGGGGGCTACTAAAAATAACTTGATTAAAGAAAGTATTTATTAGGTGTAACAGACTTCATAAATGGACTGGAATTCCTGAGATATGTAGTTTTAATCTATGTTTTATAATTGACTAATACAGAAGCAACTGTTCTGAGGCTGACAAAGCGATTTCAATCATTCCCAAATCCCATGTCCATTTCTACGTACTATGCAAGCATAGTATGTAGGAACGAAAGGGGATGTAATCAAAATAGTTTTAAGTTGGCCTCTTAAAAGTACTGTCTTAGTCTATTGTAGAGACAAAATGTAGTTGATATTGAAAACAAATGTAAATGTAATGATTTGGGGGGGGGGGGGGGGATCAGGAATTAGAAAAAATTGCAGACAGGGAGGTAAGCATTAGCTGAAACTCCACCCTCCCACTATTTAGTATTTTCAGGAAGCTATTATCATTCATTTTATATCTAAATATTTCATTTACTTCATACTCAACAGTGTATTCAAATGTCATTTTTACTTGTGCTGCCGTGCAACACAATTCCATGCTAATTTTTACTATATTACTTAATCTTGCTGGTTAAATATCTAATACTGTGAGCTTAAAATGGGCAGCAGCAGCAGCAGCAGCAGCAAAAAAAAAAAAAAAAAAAAAAAAAAAAAAGCTTTGTGAATCCACTTTAAAATGATGATGAGCAACTTCTGCTCAAAAATACTGATTATAGGCCTATTGCATTATATTTATTTATTTTTATTTTTTAGTATTGTAAAATTGAAAGCAATGGATAGAGGAAACCAGCAACGTCTTTACCATAGTGAAGAAAGTCCTACGGCTCCTTGAAAATCTTCTTAGAACAGGGATAAGAAACGCATGGATAGCTTTCAGCTCTAAACTTCAAGATAAACAGAGTATGTGTTCATGCCTTTGCTGGGACTCGGAGAGAAAATATGATGCTAGTTTCTCTCTGGTTCTGTAAGGATCATGAACACATACTCAATTTATCTTGGATCTTACGTTATTGCTGAAAGCTATCTATATTTGTTTATTATCTCTGCACTATTTAGATTTTCATGGAGCTATAGAACTCCCATCACTATGGGAAGGACGCATGATTTCCTCTGTACTTTTCTTTTAATTTTATCATGCCTATCAGTGATGGTTTATTTTTCTTAATATTATATTTAATAATTATATGAAATGTATCTGTCATCAGGTGGAGGAAGAGGCAACTGGCGAGAGTCAAAGAGAGCTAGAGTTGATGCCGACTGACCATCTTCATTGCATTGAAAAAAAAAAAAAAAAAAAAAAAAAAAAAAAAACGTTATTCTCGTGTTATTTTTGACAAATCCATAATTTTGTATCCCTCATAATATTGAGGCAAATATTAATGTTACTGTTGCAATCCATATACTACTGTTTTCAAGTACAACATCATTAATTTTTGGACATTGTGTGTGCAGCACGATCTGTTTTAGGTTAAGTTTTTTTTCTATTGTAATTTAATTGTGTGATTTTTTTTCTTTTTATTCCAGAAAAAAAAAGTATATAAAATTTATTTTTATTTATAAATAGTTCCATGATTTTTAAAGTCACCAAAATAATTTAAATCACATTTGATTTAAAATAAATAACCTTGATTATGTTCTTCTTATTGCAATTGGAAAAAAAAAAGTGTAAGGTTAGGTTACATATTCATAACAGTAAATATGAAAGCAATAATACTAAATATTGTAATTAGTTTGTATTTTAAGTAATACATATTAATATATAAATAATTAAAGTTATGACTTTAAAATTGTACTCTTATTTTATTTTTCTATACAAATCTAGTTAGTAGTAAATAATAAGGAAATAAAAATGATTTTGGTTTGGATTATCAAAGCAAAGTAGGTACACTATCAAGCGCCTTTAGTGGCCTTAACCACAATGAAGTCCGTAGTTTGGTAAAGATCTTGATACCACAGTAATCATAAAAACTGTCAATCAAGATCGTCGCCTAGTTATGGTCTTCATCATTGTAAGTTGCTTGTTAGTAACCCTATTATTGCCATGGAAAATATAATTAGTATTTTTTTATATTTCTTTTTGTTCAATATTAAATTTTTATTGCTAAAGAAAATTAAAATTAAAAATTGGGGACATCATCAAGGCATGTTCTTTTCACAGTAAGAATGCTAAAATAATAATACTAAAAATAAAAATATTGTTAGCACAGGGATATAATAAAATAATTTTTATCTGGCTTTCACTTATTAAAACAATTTGTATGTGTATTAAAAAAATGTCACTTTTCCACATTTCTGTATTTCTGCTTGAAAAATAATATCAAAATTCATTTTATGTTAATAGTTATAAATAAGACTTTTATTTTCTTACTGCCAAACTGACTTAATTGAAGCACGAAATAAATTTGAATTTTCCTTATCCTTTACCTACAATATATATAATGAAAAGATTTTCTAAACCCAGTGAGAATAAAATCAATATTAATAAACCGCTGAAAGCTACACATGTACTACAGCACTTATCCTACTATAAACAATGTGGAAACCTAGCAACACATCAACAACCTAAAGGGAAATATAATGTTGTGCTTTGCTGTTTTTAGATTTATTATTTAAATAAAAATAGAAATTTTTTAAGTTATTGAAACAATATGGTAAAAAAAGGTTCTAAAAAGTCAAAGAACAAGAAAAAAAGAGAGTCGGAGGAACTAAAAGAAGAGATTAGTGAAGTAGATAAAGAATATTATCAAATTTTAATCAACGATTTGCAAGGACAGGTAACAAAGTAAGTATATTGAAGAATAATTTCAACTTTTATGTTATTTTACTTCATGTTCATTAGATAATGCATGTAACTAAAGAAAAAATGTGAAATTATTACAATTGCCCCATAAAGATGTGAACGTAAATTAAAAGCAAAATAAATAATAACTCAAAATAAAATTAAGATTTTTGACCAACAATGAATATACAAATAAATGCATTGCAAGTATTGCAATGATGATTGTAAGAGAGGTTAGGAAAGCAAGCCGCGGAATAATAGGCACACCGAATAGTGCATGGTTGTTGTTTTTAGTAAAATATATATTTATAATTATTTTCATATTGCAGTTTTGGTAAAAAGCAATTGATCAAGCACGCTAATTAAAATTTTAGTAAAAAAAAAAAAACGTTGGTACGCAGTTTTGCCAATTAGAAGAGAAGATGAACGTTCTCATGTAAATTGCACATGCATAATCGCGCAGTGGTCTCACACAGTCCAAAGCTTGATGGCTCACTGCTCCGAGCGGGCTAATGTGAACTTGATGTCTTGATGAGTACGTGACATTATTGACATTTAATTAAAACGTAACTTGATACTTGATCTCTTCCAAAAGCCGGTCGCCGGTCAAATGCCTTGTGTTGTGCTGACACGTGAGTGCATAATGTGAATAATTTTTTGTTATATGTTTCACGGTTGCACTTGGCTGACGTGCTTGCGATATATTTTAGCACGTGTTTTTGGAATACAGAATACATACTGATGTACACCTTTCTCATCAGTATTTTTTTTCTATGAATATATACTTTTTGATAATGCGAAGACAAATCTTTAATAAATATATACGATAAAAATGAAGGATTCGTTTATGAAATATGTTAAGAAAGAGAGAGAGAGAGAAGGCATATCACTCGCTCGCTCAGATATATTTTTATTATATTTAAATTATTACTATAATGACTATTTTTACTTTATTATCTTTTATTTTAAGTTAAAAAGTGAAGTACTTGATTGAATGTGATATCAACATATAGCGCATATTAATATATAATTATAATCGTAATATAGGGGCAGTGGCGTAACTTCAAAAATTTGGCCAGGGGGAAAAATCTGACACGAGCCCCCCGGAAAGGGGACAGTGCCGTGGAGCAGGGGGGTTTGTGCGCCGCAGGCGAAAAAATTTGGAAAAGGGGGCGTGGCACTGAAATTTTAAGCTATTTTTTAAAATGAAAATTAAAAAGTGTCACTTTAACATGAAAAAAAAAAAAAAAAAAAAAAACTTAAAATGGTCTATCATACATGATTTTAATTTTTATCAATGATTCATTTTTGCTATAAATAGAAAAAATACACAGGATATTTGAAGAAGACATTTATAGAAAATTTAATAGAAGGTGCGGTGACAGTTAAAAAATGTAGTTAATATTAATACCCTCTGTCACAAAATGCGTATTATTTGATTGATCCACTTTAACTTTCAAATACTGTTTCTCAACATAAAATTTAATATTATCAATTTATTATTATTATTATATTTTTTTTTTTTTGCGCCAAGCATCAACGGGCCCCCCCAGAAGCCGACGGGCCCCCAGAAGTCGACGGGCCCGGGGGAACTCCCCCCTCTCCCCCCCTGGTAGTTACGCCACTGTATAGGGGTAATTATAAATATATTAGGCGATTTAAAAAAATATATTTGTATTAAATTATTAATATTTTACTCCGCTTACCATTACTTTTTGTATACATTATTAATACTAAAACTAAAACATGCTAGACAATGCTAAACAATGCTTAAATAATTTAAAATAAATATTAATTATATACAAAAGAATTATTATATTCTATATTGTCTAAAATTTAAAATACAGCACTCTTCGATAGGTCTTGGTGGACTGTTGGAGGGACTCGTCACCACTTATGCGTAATAAATAAATGTTATATTTCTGAATATTCTGATTTCACTAATTTCAGGAAGCTCTTATTAATTAAAAAAAAAAAAACAAAAAAAAAAAACATACACTGCGATATATACATCCTTAAACGTATGCAACTTTTTCAACAGTTATGATGTGGGGAAGTATAACTTCTAGGATACTTGCTCAAAATAAAAAACTAATTTTAGAAAACTAAATGTTTACGACTGTAAAAAACACAGATACAGTATATGTAACCAATAAACCAATAAAATTTTATGAAAATTTCCTGCAGATTAACAGAGCGTTGTCAGGAGTTGGAATCACGTTCTGAAGAAATCCAGAATGATTTTATCCGATTGGATGAAGATCGAGCAGATATCATTGCATTTTTGCGGAGACAACTCGAGGAAAAATCGAGTGAAATAGCAGAACTACAGGAACGTCTCACAGGTAACTTTTTTTTTTGTACTCTTTTATAATTTCTATAACACATACAATTAAATCAATTAATACAAAATATTAATTATTGTATTTTAGGGTTAAAACAATGCCGAGCGTCTGAAAGTGCTACGTATGAAGCAAGAATCACAGCACTACAGCAAGGGGCTCGTGTAGCGGAAGAACAGCTCTCATCAGAAATCAAATTGTTGCAAGGAAAACTTAACTCACTAGAAGAGTTCCGAGCTCAACGAGATGATCTGAATGCAAAGTTCGCGCGACAAGAACAAGAGATTCGAGACCGCGAAGCAGCTCATCAGAGTTCGCTTCACGATGTCGAGAGAAAGTTCATCCTTAGCAAGGACAGGTGCGAGTGTGAACATTAATATAAGATACAACTATATTTAATTATTATATTTTGGGTTATATACCTTAAAATTAGCTTCAACATGATTTTTTATCCATCATCCCTCTAATAAATTTATTGATTATATTAGTGCATGCATGGGCAAAAACTGATGTACATTTTGTAAAGAATTCTTTACAAGAATCTCTTAAGAGATAAAATAGGTACAGACAGATTTAACTTTATTGTAAAAGGGTTAAATTTAGATGTGTGAAATTCAGTATGCACAGTATAATATTCATTTTATTATATATATATATATATATATATTTGTAGAAAAATTAAAATAATAATTGTGTATATTAAAAATGATTGTTCAACAAAATGTTGACAGATTAAAGAAAGAGATGGAACAGCAATTACTGCGATTGAGCACTGAATACCAAGCTGCAACCACAACTCGAATGGCTGCCACGACTCAGCGTGCAGTACGAGAAAATGCAGCTTTGCAAGCTGAGGTCTCTCGCTTGAGAAATGAGGTATTGCAACTGCGTGCTGCAAACGTGGAGCAAGAACACCGTGCAGCCTCCCTTCGACGTGAGATTGTCTTGCAAAGAAAGCTTGCACGACATTCATCTGCACCTTCCAGACCACACAAGATAGAAGAGCTAATAGTGGAGACAAATGATATGGAAACCCAAACTGCAGAGTCGACGTTGACCAAACAGCGCACGGTGTCACTTTATGAGCAAGAGGTATATTTGCAATTGAAAAAAAATCCAGTTTATTAAAAAAATATATAATAATTACCTGTGATGACTTTAACAGCCTCAAACTTATATATAATATAATGGTATTTTCACACGGTGCAATATATTTTAATGTGTAATAAATTTAATTGCATGCAAATTTCATTCTTTTTTAATGGAGATTGGTGTATATTTAAGTATTGCATCATCCGAAAAAGAAAAATTCAAACTTTTTTTTTTTTTTAGTTTTTCCCATTTGATCACACATGAAAACAAAGGGCTTATACGTCATATAACAAGAATTTTTAAAGTCTCGTAATAATTTTAACTTAATGCGTAAATATGAAAAACTAACGAACCGTACGTTAGTGATAGCTAATAATTTTGTTTTGATTAAAAATTGAAGAAATTCCCAATAATATTGATGGATGCTGAATTTTACGAGAATTTTCAGCTTATGAAATAATATTTATTCTGTAACTTCTATTATTATATTATATACGATGCAATAGTTTCTTATATTCGAGATTAAATATAAGAACTTAAGTTTTGATGATATGTTTCTCAATTCAAATATTGTCATGTTTATATTTATTTTGATGAATAAACGAAGTTTGATATGTGTGTGTAATATGAGGAAACGAGTGTCGTGCCTTATCAACTCTGCGATCAATCATATTGGTTTTACAGATAACTTCATGACTGTTTGAATCAGAAATTCGTATTACGTCATCTGTCATTGAGATTTTTCTTTATTATTTTAGAATATATAACATTTAATTTTATCTACTGTAATATGAGAGCAATGTGTCTTTAAATCGTATTGCTTTAAAACCTTAATTGTCTTTAAAATTAAAAAAAAGAAGAGGAAAGTAGGGAAAAAAAAAAGCTTTTTGAATATTTTAACAATCTACATAAATTTGTACTTTGTTCAATTATAATTGTTTTTGTTCTCCAGGTGACGGAATCAACATTTGGTACCGAAGAACGTGTGGGATCGAGCCCAGATGAGGAGCATTCATCTGTTGGTTCAAGCACCCACGCACCAAGTTACGCTCCAGGCAGCCTTGGTTTCGTTGCCACAAAACGTGACATATAGACGAGCCTTTTTACATCGATTTTATTTAACGTGAACGTGATTTTTCTTTCAAATTGTACGTTTCCTTATATTTTGACAAGAAACTAACATGAGCTGTATATGGATGATGAATAATGAACAAAATAAAAAAAACTTTGATAAATTATTACTATCCACCCTATATGCAAGAATAAAACTTTTTTAGTTAAATATTTCACATCTGTGTATTATATTAATATAAACACCTTCTTATTCAATTGTTAATTAACTTTGATGTTTTTTTAAAAAACTATTTTGTATTTAGTTGATACTATTTTGATAAATTATTCGTAAGAAAATAATAATAATAATACACATAAGTTTGCGCTTTGTGCACCTAATTAATCATTTAATATACCACAAACTAATTATATATTAAAATTGTAATATGAGCACGTAATTGTTGGTAATAAATCACTTTTTTATATATACATATTAAGTATTCTAATAATGATAACTATAGAATTAAAATTTTAAATAAAATGTCGTAAGACTTGCATGAAAATTAGAAATTTGATGGTTTGTTTTTTGTATGCATTTTGAAATAAAAGTTTTTGTATGTACAATGAAGATGCTGATTATAATTATTCGATGACATAAGCGTTCTTTATCATGACTTGTAAGATAATTAGTATAATACCCTATATTTCTTAGACTAGCTCATTACGGTGTTAATCATTGTCAAGCATTGTTATTGCATGAACTCGCAGGTCCGTGTCAATAAGGTGGGATTAAGTTTTATCACTGACACAGTTAAACTTTTAATTGCAATATTTTATATCTATATCGTAATAATTATTTTCTATGTTAAGTTTTTAATGAGTTTGATTAACTGCGCACGGATAAATATAAATACGAAATATAAAAATTTATATATTAGCTTATTTTCAGAAATATTCTTGCAGTACAACATAATTTATGCTATTACATAAATAATATATACAGTATAATTATTTATGCTGTTCCAAGGTAGAAACATTTATGATATATAGACATAAACGCAGCATAAATTAAGAAATTTATTCTTAAAGTGTATAATTGAAAACTGTTCTTTTTTAGGAATATATCCATCATTAGAACAAGATCTAATATGTTTGTTGTGTGTTTATCATTTTTTTTTTTTTTTTTTAGTTATATATTATATTAAATTTATTATATTTCTCAATATAGAATTGGTTTTCGATCGATACTAAAATCTGAAGTAAAAACTCACTAAAAAGTATACAGAGAATAAAGATGTTTGTTGCTTTATTCGGGAAAGGAAAATCATTTGCTATATATACTTGACTCAAAAAACCTCAGTCGATTTAAATCGGGCATGCCTAAAGTATCGCCCATTATCACATTTGAGGAGACAGGGGGCGGCTGGGCGATACTGTAAAAGGTCGAACGGCAGGTAACTCAGGTTTTTTGAGTCGAGTATATGTATGTACGCAATGACGTAATTATATTAAAAAAAAAAAAAAAAAACTTAATATGAAAACTGAGTGCGTATACTACCCACACACTGTAAGGATTTTGCTACGTTCGTTCATTTTAGTATAGATCCATATCATACGTGGGAGTTGTAGATAAATTTATAAATATTTAATTTTCAAATATTTATATATTTTATTCAGATTTTCAAACTAATTTAAATTTGTTGTATTTTGTTGTATATATAATAGCAATTAAGCGACAATGTAGATTTATATATTACAGAGACCAAAACCTCTCTCTATTTTATATAAAGGTCTGTTTACACGTAGCAATATTTATGAAATAAATATACGTAAATTTTAAAAAAAGTAATAAAAATATAAATTACGTAATACATTATCGACCCTGTAAAAATGCAATCATTTAATGTTAAATCTGTTAATTTCATCGTTACAACAACACAATTAACAAAAATGCTGTGCTCACATCAAGCTTCTTGTAATTGGAATTGTTAATTATTTGATCAAAATAACATGCATTCTTATGGAGCTCAAATAATTCCAATTAGAAAAAACACCATGTGAATACCCAGCATAACTGGTTGCAATAACTTACGGGGGTCAAATAAACGCAAAATTATTATAGTTGCGCGTATTATATCAAGGCGATATCAAATACAATTAAAAACAATTTACTAATATTAAAATAATTATTAATATTAATCACTTCCTAATCAATAAGTTTCAAGGAATTGGTAGATTTGTTATTATTAGTTCGATCAATTTATGGAAAAAAGGAAGATATAATTACACAAGGTCGCGGTCGCGCGCAACAGCATTATATTTTCTCCAGCCTGTGTAGCAAAGTTATAATACATAGACGGCGATCAGTCTGCGCTGAAGCGGCGAGTAGCGAGTATAATAGTGAAAAACGTTCAGTGTCACATAAAATTATACCGGCCTTAACTCAACTTTTTGTATAGCATTAAATACATTCATTTATTTTTTTGTACTCCAATGACGCAACATGTAATAACTTAAACCTTCAAAAAAATTATTAATATTTTCATATAGTATATAAAATAAGTGTGATATTATGATTCCTGGTCGAATGGAAGCCTCAGGGTGGTCTCCTGGGGTTGTTTTAAGTCCAGGAGGAAGTGATAGATTTCTTGGAGGTGGTGTAAGTGCTCGTTCTGTAGGTTCAGGAACTGGAGAAGGTGGAATTCCTCTACCACCAAGTGACTATGATCAATTTTTAGCTGATGTATGGGTAGGAGTTGTATTAACTTTAATGGTGTTCAGTTGTCTTTGCTGCATGTGTTCATGTATGCTGTATCATAGATTTCAAGAATGGAAAAGAGGAGGTAATGTATAAAAAATTAAGATATTTGTTGTGTAACTATAAAAATTTAACAAAATAATTATTAATTATCCTACTAGTTTCAGTTTCAGTTTATTTATTGATCAAAATACCAATTGGTACATGTTGATTACAAAAAAATACAGGAATACAATATATTTCATAACAATTTCAGTCATAATACAATTTATTAGGAATATATTCTCTTAATATTTAATAAAAATTTATTTATATAGAGCTAAAAATACATTTTAATAATACATTGGTAATACATTTTAGTTAAAATATATTCATGCGATAATTTTTCATTTTATTTGTTTTATCATATATATTTTTATTATTGTTTATATATTTTTTTAGCACCTTTTATTAGCACATAATTTATTTTTTAAATATAAATAATACTTCTAGTATTTATTAAATTAATGCATGTAATAAATAATTTAAAAATAAAAGATATTAGGGCATATATTATATATTAAGTGTTACAAATGTGTTTTCTGAGTTTGAACTTGAGGACTTTTTGATAATGGTATAGAAATTATTTTCTAAACATATACAAGGATGATCAATTATAAAAATGCAAATATATACAATTAGTGCTGGGTATTAATATTTTATTTAAGCATTAAGGCGGGAAATCAGCTATTGTGGGACTAGACTAAAAAGTTGTAAGGATAGCAGTGATTGTAAGGAGAGTAAAAATAAAGAAAATTTAGTTTTTTTTTTTTTTTTTTTAATTTGTAAAGAAAGAAAAATCTGAAATTTTGCAGAGAATGCAAAAATAATGTAAAAAATTTAGGGGGTTACCATGCTATATATATATATTTTTTTTTTATTATTTGCTCTCTTATTTTATGGTCATGGATCTGAAAATTTTATATACTGTAGGTAGCTGATGCTACTATTAACTTTTTCTAATGGCATCATAAAGTTTCAAAGTTTTCTTGTTATATATTTTTGAGTTCATGCAAGTCATCTAAATACAATCCTTATATAAGAATAATAAGAAATACATTTCCTGGATTGTTAACAACATTCCCTGGTAAACATAACTTAATTAAATTAAAATATAAATTTAAAGAATATTTATGCATATGCACGTATATTTTGTATAAATATTTGGATATTGTATCAGCGCGTTTCTAATGAACACATGCAAAACGGTTTGCTCCGTAGTTAATTAGTATAGATGTGTGAATATACTTGTAAATATAGGTAGAACATAGTAAGTTATTCTGAAATTTTAATAGAAAGTAGAGACTCATGTTTTTATCAAGATCAAAATTTCAATGTTAAGGTTTTTAGAATAGTTAATGAGACTTTTAATTATGAAAAATATATATAGCATTGAAAAATATAGTTTTCCAGAGCTACGATATATTTAAAGTGTTTTATTTTTTTTATATATATTTTATATAATTATACCCAATTGTAATTGCATGACATGAATGTTTTGTTATTCATCTAAAATCTACATAATTATACTGACAGAATCATGAAATATCTAACCTTGTAAAGTTATTCACAATTTTTAATTTAGTATATTTTTGCAATATGAGTACCTATATGACATTGCAGTAGGTGTTTTGGGGGATTTACAATTGTTATAACACGTCATTTTATAACTTGTTCACGCCCAAATACTTAGGCGATGCACGATCTTTAATTGGTTTTCCCTTGATGCAACAAAAAATAATCATACTAATAATAAAAGACATCATTGACACTCAGTTCAACAAAATTTGTTACATACTATCTTTCAATAAAGTAAATATAATTTTTAATGTTATTTTTAATTAAAAAGTATCCAATACTTTTTAAAGATAAAAATTTAATTTTTAAGTTCAATGACATAAATAAACAATGAAAAACAAAATATTATTTTCCACTTAATAAATGTTAAAAAAATAAGGCCAATATTGATAAAAAAAAAAAAAAAAGTATACATACAGTAGTTCATGTAATGAAAATCAACCGTAAAAGTGATAGTAAAATTATAAGATTGACAATGCATTGATTTATTTATTATAGTCTCCACTTCTCTTGACAAGATTTATCAATTTATTATTATTTTAATTATTTTGTTGCAAGAATTAATAAGAGACATAAAATAGATTTTTTTAAAATTTAATATTTTTTATGTTTCGATCTATTTTATTTTTTGACAAACATATTTTATATATTTTTTAAAAGTTAAAATATAATTTATAAGTATAAAATTTAAAATTGTAATGGGGTGCATATTTATGAATTATTAAATGTTCATTATGTTTCAACAATGAGGAGGACTACAAGAAAATTTATGGACTCATTATATTACATATTCTAACACATTGTCCTTATCGATACGTATGTCAATTTCTAATTTTTGAGTTCATTAAGTATTTTAATATTAATTTTTGAAAGTTGCGAAATGACGTCACAAGCCGTGGAACTGTTAACTATTTGATCAAAATAACATGCATTCTTATGGAGCTCACTTCACAATTCCAATTAGGAAAGAACACAGCAACTGCAGGCTGCATGTGGGTATAGGAAAAAGTAACCTCGTAGACTTGGAAAAACCTTAGAAAGTCGCATATCTATAGATTCAGGACAATCCCCTCTTTTAGAATGCAATAAAATTATATAACCTCTAAAAAATTTTAGTCTTCCTCTCGCGTTGATGGATGCCGATGGACGTCAAAAATTCAAAATCAAAATTCAAAATATATTTATTCATTTCTTTCATCCTACAATCACAATATACAAAAAAGCATATCGGCTTAGGTTATTGTATCAGTTGATACAATTAGAAATGATAGTCAAAAGTACACAATTATAACACAGATATCAATATGTCACAAAAACATATTTATACATATATGAAGCCAAAAAAAAAAAAAAAAAAAATTAAATCATGACTATAAATGCATTGTTTATTCTGATTCATTATCTTTCATAAACTCATCAATAGAATAATATTGCTTGTTTAACAGTAGTGTTTTCAATGATTTTTTAAACAAAATACGGTCTTCAATTTCTCTTAAATATAAGTTGGCAGATTATTATAAATCTGCAAACAACCACAGAAAGGACCTATGTGAATGATACCGAAGTCATCGTATTTTAAATTGTGATTATTGTGACAATAAAATTTGAAAATATGTCGATTTACGTTGAATTTTAGGTCCATTTGTGAAAGCAGTACCGTATAAGAAATGCATTTTGTAATCATTAAATATTTAATATTCAATATAATGAGATAAATAATTTCTATGATCTTTTGTATAATTGCGTGGGTATACTTTATAATAATTAAACATAATATGTGTATACATAACAAAAAAAAAATAATAATAAGTCTCTCGAAAGTTTCGAGTCGAAACATTAAAAACGTGATACTTTAAATATTTATTTCATAAAATAGCTACCACAAATTATAAATCAACAAATTTTTAATTACAAACAAAATTTTAAAATCAATTCAATTCAATGATTTTCTATTTCTTTTTATTTTCTTTATCAGTTTTCAATCTACAACCTTTTTTTTTAAGTAGTTTTCAATTTTGAATCATAAATTATCCAACCCACAATATCTCGCCGATTTTAATAATAATAGTAAAGGTTAAACAAAAGTCCTTAGGCAGATTTATAATAATTACAATATACGTTATTATACTAAACCGTAAAGCTCATTGATAAAATGATATATAATATAATGTTATAATAAACAAGGTTTTATTCTGCATAAATTTTAAATTGAAAATAATAAAGAATGTAATAAATAAAGTTGTAATTTTATTTAATTTAATGTAGTTCCTAATATCATAAGGTTCAAACTGTGATTGAATCTTAAGACAAGTTGGTCCATGCGTCTATGTGAAGACCTTGAGATTGAGAACCTTGAGGTGTGAGTTCCCTCTGCTTTGCTCTGCTCGTGTGAGTGAGTGAGTGCGGGCGGGCAAGGTGATGGTCTCAACACCAGCATGTAGCTCATTCACACGCTTATCAGTAAAAGCAAACCATAATAATACGAAATACAATAATATGTAATTTACGGTGAAAAATCACGATAATGGGAAAAAAGGAGGGGTAATGTTATTGCATGTTATAAAAGGCTATCGTCCTGAATCGATAGATAATATATGTGAATTGAGTTCATTAAGTATTTTTATTTAATTTTTTAAAGTTCCGAAATGACGTCACGGTCGGTAACTTTTTCCTATGTCCACATGCATAAGTAACCGTGACGTCATTTTTTAATTTTCAAAAATTAATTAAAAATATTTAATGAACTCAAAAATTAGTAAATTTGCGTATCAATCCATCCAGGACAATATGTCTCCTCTTAGAATATGAAATAAAATAACCCCCTAAAAATATTCATCTCCCTCATTGGGCTACATAATATGTATTATAAACTATAACAAATCTAATAAATGATAATTGAAATTTATATAAATCAGTAAAAATTTAATTGATTCTGCAGTATTGACCAATTTAACAGCGTCCACGTTAACTTAAAATGATAAGTTTGTTTAATTTTATATTTAATAACTAATATATATATATATATTTTTATATATATATATATATATATATATATATATATATATATATATATATATATATATATATATATATATATATATATATGTATATATATATATATTGCAGGGAAAAATTAATACTGTCTTTAATAATAATTTTAATCAACATTTTAAATGTTAAATTTTTTTAAATTTTATTTTAATTTATTATAAGAAAGCGAAAAGTTGCGAACTTAAGTGTAATATTTTTCAATTAAAAATAAAAAATCTTGGTTCACATGAGTCAATGTTATTTTTATTTATATACAAAAGCAAGGAGAGTAGATTACCTCAGCGCAGCTAAGTGCATATCAAGGCTATCAGTGTACGTATACAGCACATACAACATAAATATTACATCAGCAGTAATGCAGGAGTCTGAACCACGTGTGGCTACAACAAATATCAAAACGATAAAAAATATTTATGTACGCTTGAGCATAAAATTTCAATGTTATAGTGTTTATTTTGTAAAAAAAAAAAAAAAAAAAAAAAAAAAAAAAACTTGATATAGAATATATCAACGGAAATTGCATATCCGATAACACAAATACAAACTTCATGATTTTGATTTGTGATGATTTTAAAGAATTTTAAGCAGCCGCTAAAATAAGTAAAATTAAATATTTTAATTGTTCCTTATTTGTATAACCAGCACTTAAAGTAAAAAGTCTGTTAAGGAATTATGAAATTTTCAAATGTTTACGCAACTGATATTTCAATATAATAAAATTTAATTTAAAAAAATATAATTCGTTCTGCGAGTTATCTATGCACTACTGAATTTGTTTGTTTTTTTCTGTGAATTATATGAATAATTTATATATTATATTTAATTTATACGAAGAGAAAAATGCATCATGTGAAATTACATTATTTGTTCAGCATGAATACATTTACAAAATATTAATATAATTGCAGAAACATGAAATTGATTTTACTAAACATTATTATAACTACACGTAAAAGCCATTGATCCGGTGCGAGAAAAAAACAAAACAATAAACAACTGTAGCCGAACAAGGTTTGTGTGTAACCTCGTGACAACATATTAATATAAAACTGCAGGGAAAAAAAGCATGGTTTCATGGTATCACACATTGAAAAATGGAATCAATATTTTATATAATTTATTTAATTAATTTTAAAATACAACTTGTTTCAGCTTTATAAAGTAAATTTATACTAACAATATTTTTAACTCGTCTTTCAATGAAATCTAAAAATATTTTTAACTATCCTTAAATTAAAACTAATACAACATTTAAAGTTGTGCATTTTGTAAATTATATAACATAATGATAAAAATCTTTTCTTGATGAAAATTTTTGTCTTACCTTCTGTGAAGACACTGGGTTTTACACTTTTAGCTATTTTTATTATTTTGAAATAACACTAAAAAAATAATATTCACTTTTTATATAAAATTAAAAACACTAAATGCACAATTTTTTTTATGTTACTTAGCTATTTATATAATAATATTGTCTGTCTTCTTCCTCAGAACACACCATGTTCTGGAGGAGGCAGACTGACATAATATAATACTGTGTATTACTGTATAATATCATTTTTATATAAAATATAGTCTAGTCTACGAAAACATTTTGTGAGAATAACATAGCTATGTAAATTTTAAAAACTGTGAATTGGGTATTTTTAATTTTATGTTAAAAGTGACTATATTATTTTATTAGTGTTATATTTCAAAAAAATAATGACTACAGCGAGCGTAAAGCCCAGTGTCTTTTTTACAAAAAGACAAAAAATTTCAACAAGAAAGCTTTTATTATTATTATTATTTTTGTTATCATCATGCAACCTCGCTCGAAATTAAACATTCGAAACATAATACTGTATTATATTATATATAATAATAATAATAATAGTTCTTTATTGGGTTTAAAATGAGAAAGTACATTATATATATAAAAAAAGAGACAAAAATAAAAGTAAATGTAACCCAACGGGTGATGAGAAAAAGGCAAAATGCCTATACATTGTAAGTGATCTCAAACCTTTATCAGAAAAACTGCTTCGTCAATAAATAACATAAAATACATATATTAACAAAAATAAACAAGTGACAATTACAATGGAAGAGGGGTTCTAGCCATCACTGGCAAAGCGTTATATAAGGAAACAACTCGGGGGAAAAATGAATTTGTGTAAGCAGAGTCGCCCCTTGGACAATCCAATGTAATAGCACTACCACGTATAAGCCAGAGCGCCTTTCTTTAATACATAATTTATTTATATCAAAAACATTAAGGTCATATTTATTTGAAAAGCAAGATGATAAGAATTTGATATCAATGTTTTTCCAAAGATCAGTGATACTTTGCAATTTACACTTTGATAGTCTTATAATACTGTTTTCACACTTAGAAAACTTTGAATAACCCAAAATAAAACGAGTAGCACGACCTTATATATACAGGAAATACTGTTCTGTATATCAATTAATTTTTTAATCAGAACTTTTGAAGAAACATGTTTTTGTCTTGCTCCAAAGATAAACTTAAAAATAATTGCAACGTATTTGCTTTTTCCTGCCTATAATACTAACAAAGTTCTTCAGAATTAATTTGATAAAAAATTGTTATCGTAATAACAGTTCGTTGTATAGAAGCGGATACCGCCAGTAAAGAGAAATTAATTCAGATTGCGCTTAGTACGCGTTAATTAGCAGAATTCAATGTTATCATTACAAGAATGTAATGCACTCAGAAATAAAAATGATCTAGTATTTGTTTCACTTTTTTTTTTAACTTTGACAACTTGCAAAAAATTGTAGATAAACTCACCAAATTGTGTATCTTTTTAATCTACTAATCGTTAAAACATAAAATTTTCTAAAATAATATTCATTTAACTGTTCAATTTTTTACTATGTCCTAATGTTTAATAGATATATTGATAAAGCTTATTTTACAAATAATTGACATTAGTTGAAATGTATAATAAGATCAATTATGAATAACAAAAAATTATATTGTGCAAGGACACTTGATAAAAATCAAAGTTTTTTGTAATTTACATATTTTTTTAAAAATTATTTTTCTCTTGCTACATAACAACAGGTCTCCAGTGTGGAATATTTTAAGTAAAGAAATTAAAATGCATAAACATTAGCTCTTTTAAATGGTAAAATATCAACTTAACTTTAATAGTGAAAAGTTTTTTACAATTATAATTAAACCCAATCACAGTAATTTATTTGCAATTATTGTAATTACTGTAGTTGTTGAGTAAAACATTTTTATTGTGAAGTGTTCCATAATTTTATTCATAGTCGAGTTAAAAAATATATTATGTAATAATTGGAATTATAATCTTGGAACATTATACCTGCATAATAATTATATATAATCATTAATTATTGCAGATTACAACTTTTATTTCTTTATTTTTGTTATATTAATAACATATGCTTATAAGTTTATGTCTATAAGAAGTACGTATATTATACTGCTCTCTTTTGGTATAATTTTGCTTATTTATATAATTTTAATGAAACACAAGTAATAAATTACTTACTTCTACATAATATTTCATTGTAATAATAAATAAGGTAATAAGCATAATAATACGCAATAATATAGCAATTCATAAAGTTCAATATAATTTCTTTAAAGACCTTCAAGTAAATATAAATCTATTTGGAGTGGCTCCAATAAAATAAATTATTATTATATTATTTAGGTTATTACTTATTATTATCGTGGTTGACCATATTAACACGTGTTTTCTCTGTGTTTTAGTCTTGGCGGCCGCAGCTGCACGTGAGAATGGTGAAAATGGTCCTCTACCTGAAGAAGCCTTACCAAATTATACTTTAGTATCTGGACTGCCTAGTTATGATGAAGCATTACAACAATGGAGAGCAGCTCGTGTTCATCGAAAAAGTTCAGTAGCAAAAATGGCAGAAGCAATACAAGCAGCAGCAGCCAAAGTACCACCACCCCCACCTTTAAGACGTCTTTCAGTTCTTGAATTTTTACTTAAATATAAAGGACAACGTACAGTACCTTCCCCAAATACAGTCATTGTTTCTGAAATTAACGAGCACCAAAATCCAGTTTGACATACAAAGAAAAGTTATCTCATTGATGAAAGAGATAGTAACTTACCACAAGTTTCCAATTGAATAATTTTAATTACTGATGGACTAAATTTTGATGAAATCGATATGAACTCTTAAAGCAAATATTGGTGACAATCTAACAATGTCTGTTTAATATTAACGATTTGTTACGTAACAATAATCATATATGTCTGTGATGTGTTTTCTTCTCCTTTTTTTTTATCTTTATGTGTAAGATGTAATAAAAAAAAAACGTCAATAAAAAGTACATGTATCTGATCGTTTGCAAAATTACCGTCGGAAAAAAAATCATTTAAACACTAACTCGTTAACAAAATAATAATAAGACAGCTATGATTTTAATGATTCTATGTACAAATATTTTTAAAGTAATAAAAATTACTTGATGATTTAATTTAATAATTCAATAAATTTTTAATTTGATACGAAAATTTTCTGAAGGTTTTTCCAAATTGTTAGGAAAGTACAGGTAACTCTCTGCATCTACAATGTGGCATATGGTACTTTAAATTTACTAAGTATTTCAATATGTGCAATATTTGCTTGAATTAAATTGCTATAATTTATGTTATTCTCTCTGAGATTTTTTTTTTCTTTGTATAGTATATATATATATGAATGAAGACTGAAAAGTGTAAATCACAATAATTGTATTTTATTATAAAAATAAGCAATAAAAATAGTATTTTTATCCTACATTAAAGCCACAGACTACATAAAACAACATGTGCTTTTAAATGAATAAACACAAAATGGGATCTTCAAAACTGATGACAATTTTTACTAGAATGTTAATGTAACCCCACGAGAGAGCGTGAAAAAACTTTAAAGTATGCAATTTGTGTGAAACTTTATGTTTATGACGCCAGAAACATGCAAAAATTAGTATAAAAATGTTGTGCCGGTTGCATAAATCGAATTTTCTGATCACTGCTACGGGACTACTGTTGCGTTTTGTGACAAACTAATGTTATTTACGTAAATCCCATCAAGTGTTTTGTGATATAAATATGCTTATGTTTTTCTCTGGTCTATTCCTTTAAATTTATATTTTTTAAAGAGCTGTAACGAAATTAAAACTTAACATTAAATTGAAATTGTAGAAGCATACTGTCACATAATGTATATAGGTGCTTTACATTTAATATGTATATATTTCTATGTTCTTGAATGTAATTTCAAGATGTTCTTAAACCTGAGTCCTCTCCACAGGTAACTCTGTATCAACTGTTCGTTTTAATATGCAAAGTGTTCAAAATAATAATAATAAATTACAAGATTTTTCATAGTTTTAAAACTGTTAATTATATATTTTAAAGAAAAGAGAATACGATCTGTAAAATAATAGTAATAAAATTATGAAAATTTAAACACCTATAAATAAAACGTATGCATAAATATTATGAATTTAATTATCAATAATTATAGATAATTTATTGTAAATGTTAATCACTTTAATGCCAACAAGTTAATATATAAATATATAATTTTTATTTATATTTTATAGATTTATGAAATTGATTATAAATTATGACCTATTATTATTTTTTTTGTAAGAAATAAATGGTACTATACAGAGGTGATCAAGCCCACTAGAGTATGAAGTGGTGTGTTTTCTTATTTTATTCAAGGCCTAAATAGTTCTTCGAGTACAAGGCAGGCAACTCACTATAGAATTGTTTATATAATATAATTATATGTTCATGAATAAGTACAAGTCAAGAGGAACGACATGCGCAACCAAGTTTACCCTCATGTAATTTAATCATTGATTAGAATCTTTATCACAATAAAAATGTCTTATTTTCATACATGAAACTAAATAAGTAATTAATCTAATCTAACACTATGATATAATTTTATGAAGTATTAATGAATGTTTTATATTTAAATTAAGTTTTTGTATAATTTATTAATGTAATGACTCATAGTACAACGTGCACAGTACATGCAAATTACAATTACATGTTTTTTAAATAAATTATAATTTCAAATTATAAATTAAATATAGCAAAAAATTCAATTTGCTATATTATTATAATATATATATATATATTTAAATAAACAGAATTTGAAATTAAGTCCACTATAGTATACGAATAAATAATATACTAATTTAGTTGTAAAGCAATCTTACAGTATATAATATAAACATTTTTACAACTTTTATATGCAAAGTATTTTTTAACTGGCAAAATATGCCATTTTCCTATACCAGCCAATGTTGTATTTAGTACTCACTTATGATGTCGACTTTAACATGAATGAAACCACCCTATATAATATTACTGTTTGATAGAAATTACTATACTATTACTATTTCTCATTATGGCATAATTACCATATTTTTTTGTTAAAGAAATTATATGCATCTTAAAAAAAAAAAAGAAATCTTGAAGAAGAAAAAAAAAAAACGCGTCAAAAAAAATATTATTTGCAAATTCCACAGAGCATGTGCAAATTTTTTATTGTGGACGAATAGAGTATAATCTACACTTTCTGCAGTGTTATTGATAATAAATGTCCTTCTTTGATGGTGTTTTTTGTACTTTTAATTAGGTACACTTGATTGATTTTTAATTTTTATATTGTTAATAAAATTAATTAGAATGTTATTTTCTTTTCTTTGGTAGCTTATATATATGCAATTAAAAAGTTGCAATATATTAAGTTTCTGTTCAATAACTTTTTTTTTTTTTTTTGCTATAAGAAATTTTCAAGAATTTAAATATTACCTTCATCAATAGTTCAAAGTCCAAATCAGTCTGCAATATTTTATCGCATTTCCTGCCCAATATATTTAACTTCCGATGTTTGACCAAAAGAGCTCAGTTTTCATGGAGTAGGGCATATACTCCACATACATATTGAGTAGGGCGCAGTTTTACACTCATTTTTTTTTTCTATGTGTGACGTTAATAATGTGAAAGAATAGCAAGAGATTGAATTATTCTTTGAAGTAAATTATTGCATTTGTTTAAATCAATAGCATTTTTTTCTTATTTATAAATTATATTTTAGTTCTCTCATAGTTAAATTTGTGAAGTGCATGAGTACAGTGCAGCTGTTAAACTCAAAGATTTTTAAGTATTATTTTTTGAAAGCAATTGATACTAGTGGTAATTTAAAACATTTCAACTTATTAAATGTCATTTAAAACCTGTTTGATTAAAAAAGTATTAACAATTTGCAATATTGAATAACGAAAAGTGAATTTGTGATTTATGGAGATATACTTATAGAACTAATACGTACTATAAGATTAAAGTTAATTTATCTGTAATAAGGTAAGATTTTTTTTTTAATATTAATTCTTGTTTTCCTCGATGAAAATGTTTTACCTGTGACTAGAAACCAAAATTGTATAACAAATTATATAAAAATCAAGAGATTTCGAACTACCAATTAAAGCGTCTCCGTCTGTCTCTACTTGTACATTCTCTCTTCGTTAGAAATAAAAAATTTGCACATGCTCTGCGAGCCGCGCTGGTAGAACCTGCAGATGCTGCACTAGTGGAAAGTGTGGCATTTGCAGTTACACTGTTCGCAGAGTCTGTGGAATTTGCAGATAATCGTTTTTGACGTGGGAGCATCGAGCATCGTATATATATTTTCATTTATAGCATAATATAACAGCATAATTCTATTTCTGTTGTGTTTATTTTTATAAAAAATAAACACATGCAATGATATGCAATGTAAGAAAAGAAGGAGAGAGAGAGAGAGAGAGAGAGAGAGAGAGAGAGAGAGAGAGAGAGAGAGAGAGAGAGAGAGAGAGAGAGAGAGAGAGAGAGAGAACATGAGGAAAGAAAGTAAAAGTATTTCAATTTGTGTTCTAAAACCATTATATATTATAGTATTCTAATTCATATAACATAACAAAACTATTATATTCATGCTAAAATAAAATAATAATATTCAAATCAATTGAAGTTGTACACTATGGTACGCCTGAATCTATTTGTAACTGAATCATTATAGTATATTTCCCTCGCGCGACTTATATATGCTACATTGTTTTGTGTTTAGACTTTTGGGGATAAATAAAATTCAATTCAGTTTTCATTAGTATAATGGGTACACAATTAAAAATTTGCGATAGAAATGTATATAAGTTTTGTAGCTGAGAAAGGTCAAAACTAAATAATAGTCTTCTTTGTAGGTATAATCCGTATAATTATTTAATTTTTTTATTTTAAATTTGAATAATTTAGCATATTGTTCTAAAAAGTAAAAAGAAAAAAAGTGTCACTTACAAAGTCTTTGTTACCTTTTCTTTCATAAAAATTCTAGTTTGTAGGTAAGTAAAAGAGGTGATACAAAACACTTTCTCTTTCATTTGCAAGCACGCACGGGGTCATCCTCCGCGTGACCTTTCTCTGAAGTGGATCAAGGTCGCGGACTCAAGCGTCTCGGATCATTTTTTTTTTCTTGTTCTCAGTTTCTGCCTGCCCTTCGCCAACAAGGTATAACCTTTTGTAGTGGCATTTTTTGGAAACAATGCAAAAATATTTTAATGAATGAATATATATAGTATAAAATTATTTCGCAACTTGAATAAAGAGTTTAAATATATATATATATATATATATATATATATATATATATATATATATATATATATATATATATATATATATATATATATATATATATATATATATATATATATATATATATATATATATATATATATATATATATATATATAAAAAATATAATCAATAATATAATTAACACATATAAGTATAATATGTGCTACAATATGCCTTATAAACATTATATAAGCATAAAACATTATATATTAATAATGTATTGTTTATATTTATGATCAAATATCATCATTATATTATACAGTATGCAGTATATATATATACTGTATAACATATATATATTATACAGTATATACGCGTATCCGTATCGTATACCCTATGGTCTTCTAAAAAATTATTTCTTTTTATCGTCAAATATCGATGGATGCTTGGAACGGATGGAAGCTCGAAAAAAAGTTTCAAACAAATTTGCGCTATTAACACAGTTAGTTTTGATTATATCCGCAAGATGTCGTAAAAGTACAGAAAAAGCATTTTTCGCGCGGGAATCAGAATGATTTTTTGGCGCCAAGCAGCTGGATCATGTTGACAAATGGAGTTGTAGGATAGCAAATCTCTCCACAATTTTATTTCTCTAATTTTTATTCTATAATTTTATTTTTACTTCTGAGCTAAATCATGGATATTAGTGCTCGTCGATCAATTCATGTAAGAGATGAAGAAAACCTCAGTGTTATGTATCCTCACGACTTACAACTTTATGACAAAACACCGACTTCCAATGTTTCATTACATGAGTTCGAGGAAATGGCTTTGGACAGACTGAAAGGTATACATTATGTAATTTATATATAATTATTCTACTTGAATATTTTAGTTTAATGATTTAATTAGATCCACAAAATCCAAGCAAAATTGATCGAGTTATTTAATAAAATATCAAATTTAATTGCACCATTATGTTTTTGTTGTTTCAGTTCTGAAGGCCATAGAAACTGTCTCATTACGAGGGTATACCAGATCTTCTGATGAATGGAAGATTAATTTTACAGAAGAACTCAATAAACAAGGACTAAAACATCTTGCAAACTTAGTATGTATGACTTCTTATTTATAAATTTTTACATTGTATGAAATGATCCATATTTGATCATCATCCGTAAGTTACGTAAAATTAAAATCATAATATTATGGAGCCGGCTAATTATTATGGCCATATACATACATATTTAATAAGTTATATATGTCTCTTAATCCTCACAAACTGGGGTTATAAAATTGTAGTACAGGAAAATATTGGAATTCATTACGTCACAAAATCTAAGTATGTATCATACATGATTATTTACAATAGAAATTGAAAAGAGGATTGCCTACTTGGCAAAAGTTTTAATTCTCTCCAGTTCAGCTACGAAGGGCTTACTTGTAAGATAGTTATGCTGTACATGTGTTTAATTAAAAAGGTGACATTGTGTGATTCATCAACAAGGATTATTATTATTATAAGTATGTACAGCTCTGGCCAAAAGTTTGAGAACGATTTGCATATACTGTAGATACTATATGTTATCTTTACGAGAAAACTTAGCGGCCGCCACTGCCCCGTTCTCTAAATTTTGGCCAGAGCTGTACATGGTAATCAATGTAATAAATCGAGGGCTACGTTCCATTTCGACACTTCTGCAATCTTCGCGGGTGCAATTTTGGAACATATGTGCAACCTCCACCGCCCCTACTAATGGCACATCTGTTCAAGCTAAACGTATAAAGATGTTTCACTAGAAGAGAGCGCGGAGATTGCAGATGCACCAAAATTGCACCCACGGAGATTGCAGAAGTACCGAATTGCCGTGTAACCCTCAATATGTTAAATACTTGTTAAATACTGTATTAAACAAACATTTTAATCTGCTTTCTGGGCTCAAACATTGAAGAATGGTAATTGTACTAGTTATCGGCATGCTTGATGCAATTATTGGCAGGAGTTTGCTGCTTTTTATAATAGGTATGGTAAGTTCTCTTCATTTGAGAGTTTTGAAATTTCTACACAAAAATGATAGCTTAATTATCTCTTTTGTGCTAAAATTTCAAAACCCTTAAATGAGTGGAAGGTATTTAAAAAATACATCTGCTGATTACTGCGGCTTTTCAATTACTGTACTAGTACAATTACTATAGATTTTCTATACCGTTTTAATTGTTTTTCTTCCAATTTACACCCCAGATAATTTATGTACTACTGTACTTGATGTTTTTACTTAATGTTATATAAATATGTTAAATAGTTTACCAGTCCTGGCAATGCTGATTTAAAAAAGAACCTTCAGCTGCGAAGGAAAGACCACATCTCTCACTTCATCTTGTGCCTTGCGTTCTGTAGGACTGAAGAATTGAGGAACTGGTTTACAAATAAAGAAGTAGAACTATTCCAGACAAGATTTGATTACATGAATTCAGATGGACTTCAATTGTTCCTGCAAGCTAATGATCTGGACTTCAAACCTGTGAGTCTCTCGTGCTAGTTCAATTTGTATCATTTTTTTGTACATAGTTTTGTTTTATATAATAGTTATAAAGGGTGGTTGCATGATACTGCGTGCGTATCATGCATGATCGTTGCATGATAAATGCCATGCTTGAGCACTTGAATACATTGCTCATAGGACATTTGTGGCCTTTTTATAAAGAAATTATCCTGTTTCCATAATTTGTATTTTGTGCAGCTGAGCAGCTGATTTTAACCTCTGAGTAATAATTGTAATTTTCTAATTGACAAAATATAACACTTTTTTTCTATAGTACAGTAGTAAAATATTTTGGAAAATAAACCATTATAGTTAGGTGTATAAGATTGAAACAAAAGGATGAGAGAAAACCAGCAAGGGTCTTACCATAGTGAAGGGAGTTCAATAGGTATATTGTATATTTTATATAAACTAACATATTTGGATATATTTTGGCACTAAATTCTAACAAAAGAGAAATGGAGTAAGTTTTGATTCATAGTTTCTCTCTGAGTCAATGAGTGAAACCACCTAATAGTTAAATGTCCACAAAAATCTATTAACATTAAGGGTCGATTGCTAAAATATGTGACAATTATTTATCTGTGTTCTCCATGTTAATAGATTCCCAAGAAAGAAAAGCAAGCCAAGGAAGGAAAACTGCTGGATGTGTATCAATATATGAAAACAGTCCAATTCAATACCACTGATTTCTACAAGGTTCATTTTCGTAAGGTGCTTGATCTTGCACGTAACAGACGTGTTTTAATGGAGAACGGCCACTGTTACATTGCAGCTACAGATCTTGGAAATGTACTTTCTTCTAGGTTGAGGCAAGAAATAGCACACACTCTTGCGGTGGGTTTATTAATATTTAAGTATATCATTACTAACTTGAGTGTGCAGTATTTATATTTGTGAATAACTATAGTAAAATACACGAGTGCTTATTAAAACATTTATTATTTTCCTCAGGTGTTGCGTCAAAGTCTCCCCGAGACATCAGAAGACAAAAGACTTGATGCTGTACTCCGATGTTTAATAGAACATTATGAAGCTGGCTCATATCGTCCAAGCACCACTGATACTGATACCTTGAGAATGGAGGATCTGGATGAGCTGTCAAAGCGTTCATTCCCTCCTTGTATGCGTCGGCTGCACGAGGCTCTTCGTACCAAGCATCACTTACGACATTCAGGACGTCAGCAGTATCAGCTCTTCCTCAAGCAAGCAGGACTGCCACTTGATGAGGCACTCAAGTTCTGGAGAACTGAGTTCTTGAAAATAATGACTCCCGACAAGGTATACAGTATTATTGTATTTAGTATTTTTTAAGAATAAAATTATTAAAATTTTAGTACTGTATTATTAATGACTGCAAGCTTCAAGACCTGACTCAACATTAAACTCTTGTGGTCCAGTCTAATGAGTGGTTGTGGTCTTCAAGACCAGTTTTGATCCTGATTGTGAAACCTGTTTGACTATTAATTATATCCCAAACTCTCGGTTAAACTACAAAGAATATTACAATTTATATTTAAGTAGATTGAATGGTTAAAAAAAAAGAAGACTTTTTGTTTGTAATTTAAATTATGTAATTTTGTATGCTTCAATAAAGGACATTTATAAATTGAATTCCTATTAATTACCATGTAACCTTCTAATTTCAGTTCGAGAAGGAACATGCTTACAATATTCGTCACAACTACGGTAAAGAAGGCAATCGTGTCAATTACTCTGCTTATGGATGTAAGAAAATCATCCAGAGTACTCCTGGACCTGAGGACTGCCATGGATGTCCTTTAAAACATTGCAAGCCCCAGGAGCAGCGTAGGTTACTGCTCAGCTATGGCATCTCAAATAACGGTGAGCATCACTTCTCACCATTTACATTCGTGACTATAAATTGTGTATTTTTATGCTGGCAACATGGCAATGCCCTTTTTTACTGTAACTTTTTCTGGCACTGTGTCCATATAAAATTCATTAAAAATATATTAAAATGTACGGTATAATTTGTTTTTGATAGCAAGCAATAATAACATGTTGTAAAAAAATAAATAAAACAGCAACATGCAAGCAAAAAATATTAATAATAATGAAAGGGCTATTAATTATAAATACGATTTTACTTTTTAATTATGGATGATTATTTCTTACTTATTTCTTAGCTAATTAGCTCCATTAATGTTTTTGTTTTGTTTTTTCTAACAATTATTTATAATTTATATACAGGTCTTGCCGAGATTATGGAATACACTGAAAATCAAATGTACACGCTGGCGTGTCAGAAGTTGTTTGTCTTAACTCATCCTGACAAAGGAGTAGAATTTGGTCTTTCTCATCCTAATCAATACTACAGTGAGAGCCGACAAATCATCACTGGTGTCACCATCAAGCAGGAGAAACCTACGCCAGGTATGAGTTCAGTAACTTGAATTTAAAAAATAATAAAATAAATAACTTGCTTAAAACATTAAGAAGTAGGCATAGTTTCTAAAGATGTGTTAAATTATTTAAATTTCCCAACAAATGCTGTGGAAAATTTATTAATTTTTCTGTAACAAAAAAAAAAGAAAAAAAAAAGTATTGAAAATCTGCACAAAAACAAATTTTATTGCTGCGTGAAGGAGAAGTCAAGCAGAGGAGAAATCGGAGAAATCAGGCAGACTTTCAGAAAATAAAGTTGGCTGCAGAATTTTACTGTGCAAAGTTATAGCAAAATTCTATTATGGTAGGGTCAATTTTCTGTAGAAATGTTGTGCAAATAGGTGAATATGTGAATGCATGTATGTAACTGAATTGTGAGATAACTTACTGTTAGTACTGACGCAAAGAAATCCAAAATAATTATACAATCACTTATGCTTCTCTGCTACAACATAAAATGTGTTATAGATAAATAAATAAATATTGATGTTGACTCTTCAAAGTGAACAAACTACACTTGTTCAAAATGAACGATCTACACTTTACAAATTCCAAGGTCGCCCATTTACTTCTATTAAACTCATAGAAGCGCCAAATGTAGATCGTTCATGTTGAGTGAATATTTTAGAGTGCAGTTTGTTCTATTCATCTTTATTAAAAAATATTAAAAAACTTTATGTAATGCCTTAACACCAGTAATATAACCAGTTTATTTTGCATGTGTGTTCCAGTTTCTACTCCAAATGTGACTCCAGCTACCAGTGCTAGCACTCCAGGTCCCAGTACCACAACCAACACTCCCATCAACAAGACCCCAGTGACCTCCAAGACTGTCACAACCAAGACTCCAACCTCATCAAAACAACTTCTCCCAAGCAACTCCACCAAGCAGGGCAATCTCAAAGATGCAGACACAGCTAAGGATGTTGCTGATTGGTTAGATGAAGTAGATGGAGATACTTTAAGCAAACTTGAAGCCATGGAAACAGAATAATTTGTTTTGCTGAAGAAACCTGATATACTACAAGTGAATCAATTTGCACTTACAAAATAATACTTAATCTACATTATTTACACAATTGTATATTTTTAAATAGTTGTGAATGTGTTGTAAAATAATGTAGTTTTATTTTTGTACTATTGACAAAATTGTGTGATTTAAGGAGTAATGGATCATATGGTAGTTCAGGCAGGTGGCGCTGCAATCGAATTTATATTTAATAATTTTTTTAACTATTTTCTGAGGTGTTTAAGAATTTTTAAACCAGTGGGCCGTCTAGATAAATATCTTAGCTTTAAGCCACAACAATAAAAACCAAGATATTTTATTTGGTTCAGTTTTTGAATGAGAAGGAAGGAGTTGAACATGGGTTCATCATTAAATTTCTTTCCTTCACATTCAAAAACTGAACCAAATAAAATATCTTGTTTTTTTATTGTTTTGGCTTAAAGCTAAGATACTTATCTAGATGACCCACTAGTTTAAAACTTCTTAAACACCTCAGAAAATGATTTCAAAAAATATTAAACATAAATTCAATTGCAGTGCCACCTGCCTGGACTACTAAATGATCCATTCCCCCTTAAGCTTCTATTTTCTAGCTGTAAAATTAACTTACTCAAACCTGACTCTTTTAATGATAAATAATCTTAGTTACAGTATTTTCATATTCAAAATAATGATGCTCATTCCTTTTTAAAAAGCATTTATTGTTATTCATTATTTTGTTTTGAACATTAAAGAACAGGGATGATAAAACACTTTACCTATTAATTTATATAATTAGAATTTTCATCCATTACTGCATGACTATCAATTTACTGTACATCAAAAAGGTGTAATTTTTATGTGCATGATTGGGAATAAAAAATATTTTATGTATTTCTATCACTTGTTATTCCTGTAATTAAGTGATTTGGATTTTATAAGCAATATATAGAAATAAAAATTTTATGCAATGGATATTTATTTATTTATTTTTTTGTTTTGGTCTAGAATACTTTAGTTTGACCTTGTATTATAAATATTAAATAATATAATATAAGTTTATATCTGTAAAGAAAGATGAAGAAGAAGAAAATGAAAGCAAACATTAAAATGTTTAAAATGCACTAGAATGGTTTCATAAAAGAAAATCAGGCATATGATATTCAAAGATACACACTAATGACATAATTAGGAGAAAAAAAAGTGACTATTGCATATTTTAAAAAGGCATAATGCTAAATCATTGTGCAGTTTTCTAATTTTTGAGTTCATGGAGTATTTTTAATTAATTTTTAAAATTGCGAAATTACACCACGGCCAGAAAATTTTGAAGTACAGTTTAGTACACGCTTATGCAAAAGTTACCACGATTTTCTGAAATTAATTAAAAATACTTATTGACTTTAAAAATGTCAAATATCAACATGAAATGAACCAAATTTCCTCTTTAATAATTTGCAATTAAAAAATATTTTGGTCTTCCATAAAGGTCTTCCAAAAAGCTAGAGTAACAAGTAACAACACATTTCTGGGTAGATCATACTATGACAAGTGATTAATGTTCAGCTATGCTATTATAAGACACACCTTCATGCTTTTGGTGCAAACATTAAAAGAATTCAATTTTAAAATAGGCTTTATAGCAAAATAAATCATCACATCAATTACATAATGTTTGTAATACAGCATTCTAAGTAGCAGGTATCCTGTAGGTTATGCAAATTGTTGAACACTTGAGCTATAGCAGCAAGAAAGGAAATACGCAATCCTAACTTTTGTATTGATTTAATGATTAATGATTTTATAATTCAAATAACATGATTTCTAGTTGATAACAGTAAAACATACAGCAGTTCATGTGAGTGCTCTTTTAATTTTATATAATAATTTATTTGAAACTTGGAACATTATATTGCTAACGCCATTCAATAGAAAGAATTAAATTAAAAGAAAAGTTAGAATTTCGTGTGCCTTTATGTACATTACACACAGAAAAGAGAGAAAAAAAAAAAGAAGAAGTATTTTTCACTGTTACAAAGATTTTATTTGTACTGTCTCTTCTCTAAATCACACATGTAGTGAAACAGCACATGAAACTATAAATAAGAGAGTTAAGTAAACTTCACATAAGCTAAAGTTACTTGTCTTTAGAGATCTAAAAAAAGAAAATAAAGGTTGGATAAAATAATAGGATCATAGAAAACAATGGGACACATTATTTTCAACTTTTTTTTTTTTTTTTTTTTTTTTTTGCCACAGCCCCTATCAACACACAGCACATTTTTTTCTTTCAATAATGTAAAGCTTGGTATAATGTAGTATTTAGGTAATACGAGATAAAAAATATATTTTATAGTCACCTCTACTATCCAATACTTATTTTGTAGATCTTTATACTTGTAATATCAATGTATTTTATTCTTTATTGTGGTGTACGTGTAAACTTTTTTTTTTCTTGTTATAACTAAACATTTATTCTCATTTTATTACTTGTGGATGTGGTTTATTAATTTGAAACTTGGTTAAAACAAAAAGGAAAGTAATTGCTCTGACAATGTGAGTTCTTTTAGTTTTTAAAAGAATATACAGTATATCTAAAAAAAAAAAAAAAAAAAAAAAAAAAAATCCGTCCAAAATGAGGATAAGAAAAATTCTTTCGTCTATAAAATATATTATCAATATAAAAATATTATTGCTTTTCTGGATCAGATACAAAATTTATGACTTTGTATATCATAATATGTTTTTTGCGTAATCGAATGCAAAGAAAGAAAAGAAAAGAAAAGAAAAGAAAAGAAAAGAAAAGAAAAGAAAAGAAAAGAAAAGAAAAGAAAAGAAAAGAAAAGAAAAGAAAAGAAAAGAAAAGAAAAGAAAAGAAAAGAAAAAAAAAGAAAAGAAAAGAAAAGAAAAGAAAAGAAAAGAAAAGAAAAGAAAAGAAAAGAAAAGAAAAGAAAAGAAAAGAAAAGAAAAGAAGGAAACAACGAAAACAACTAGAAAATGCATGTGCATGGCGTACACAGCACGCCATTCATTCACATTCAAATCTCAGATTCATATAAAATGTCGTAAAAGTAACTATATATCCTATATAATTATATCCTATATAATTATATCCTATATGCCGTATTATCCTGCCGTATCGTGTTGTTCAAAGTAAATCCTCATTTAATGTATAGGCCTATTTTTTGGCCTATATATTTATAACACGTAAAGTACTGTTCAAAATAACACAGTCAATATAATAGTCAAAGAAAAGAAGTGTTACTTTTTATTATATATTATTATGTATTTTTTTACTAATCTAATTACTATTATTATTTCCTATAAAGCAAGATGTATATATATACATCTTGCTATAAAGGAATATGGAAAAATATTTTGTAATTTACTAATTTGAAAATGTTATACCTATATGAATTATTTTATACTTTGAAGATCGACTTCAAATATATATCATGCAAAACCTAAAAATTTGGAACACTTTATTTTTAAGGACTTATAAAACTTGATTAATTGTTAAAAAGTTTGTACTCACAGGATCAAATTATAAAATTCTTTAAAATTCAATAACTTAGACTTAAAAAACTTGGTTATACAACTTTATATAAAATTGCTGTATACTCTGTGAACACATAAAATAGGCTGCACATAATTTAATTTTTTTTTTTTAAATAGATTTTAAAAGCTTTCGATTTTTTTCCCTTCATCTCTTTTTCTCCAATATAAACCTGAGTCATATAAGAAAAAAAAAGTGTTCCTGTCGTATATTCTTATTTTACTCGTCATGTTGCTTTTGGTGTAAAAATAAAAAGAGTCGACTGCCGAAACCCTCAGTCGTTCGTCGTACTTCCTCTCTTGTCTAATGCAATAACTTATATAATACAAGCAAGCAAAATGGAATGAGAAATTTAAGGCATGAAAGCGGTGGAGCGAGTTGCCACTAAAAAGGAAAATATAAAGAAAAAATATATTACGAGACGGGGGAGACAGAGAGAGAGAGAGAGAGAGAGAGAGAGAGAGAAATGCCTTCGAGTGTTTAAAAGAAAAAAAAATTCACAGGATACAGAAAGCTTCATTTGATTTTTAAAATGTTAAAAATAATGAATTGCTCTCGAACCGTGATTTAAAGGATATAAAGTCATATATATAATAAAAAAAAATCAACAAAAAGTTTGGCATTTTTAATTCATTTCTAAGGATCATTAAAATAAATAAACTGTAAATATATATATATTTTTCCTGAATATAATTGCTTTTTTATAATTTTATTTCTCGATACACTTTTTATAAAAGTTTTATAAATTTAAAAGTAAATTAAACGAGAAATTTTTAATATAATAAATTATACAGTATAATATATATACAATAAAGTATATAATGCTACTCTTGCAGACTTCTGAATTCTATTTTATGAAGAAAAGGTTTCTAAATACTAAAGCTAGGTTTGAACCTATCTACAAGTAATGTATTGTACTATTGTAACCGTAAAAGGAAAAAAAATAGAGCCATGTTGTATCTAAAACGTGGAAACTAATTACTAATTAGTGGCTAAATTAATTTGACCTTGATTAATTTTAGATATTGAAAAACACATGCTCATGACTGCATATAATCGGAATATTTAACCAATCTAACCATAACAGAAAAAAGAAGAAGCTAGGCTTACAACTTTGACATCACGATTTCAATATAATTTTTAATTTTGTTTTCTCGTCATGTTTTCGTACAATAGCAGTTTTGAAATTTATTATTATATTATAAATTTTTTTGTTAACATATGTATCGCTTTTTTTTTTTTTTTTTTTTTTTGTCAAAATCTAAAATATATAATATCATAAAAAATAGCTTATGTTAGTATAATATAACAGCCATCGTTACTTTGTAATTTGATGAAATTTAATTTGTAATTCATCCCATGTTGTGATCAGATCTGCGTGGTAATTGAAAATGGGAAGAAGAAAATTAATAATTGGTAGCATATGTGGGTGAGAGCTATATATGAGAGTATGAGAGAGAGAGAGAGAGAGAGAGAGAGAGAGAGAGAGAGAGAGAGAGAGGTCAAATACTTTTTTAAGAGTAATGAGTATGATTTTTCTGATGGATAAAAATATAAAAATAAATGAAAAATATCTCAGAACGCCGAGAGAGCTCAGAGAGATTTTATTTTCTTTTATATTAAATTGGATATGTTATTCTGGAGAGAGAGAGAGAGAGAGAGAGAGAGAGAGAGAGAGAGAAGACATATAATAATAAGAGCTCAGTTAGGGTTCTCTTTGATTTATCATGATGATCACACGGAACCCTCTCCAACATACACACAGCAACAATTTACCCTCTCTTCTTTTTTTTTTATATGTATAAAAATATGGAAGATGAGCAAAAATTAGAACATTATTTTTTATGTCTTTATATTTTATGACTGAAAAAAATTACCATACCGTACCAATCGTAAATTTTTTTGAAATGTTTTTTTTTTAATGCTAATCAGATAAAACAAATTGATTTTTATAATATTGATATTATGTAATTTGGGGTAAAAAATACATAAATTAATTTAAGAAACGTATAGGGGTAAAATGTTTATAAAGTGTAATGTAAACATTATAATTACCCCAATTTTTTCCGGGTGTTAAAATATATAAAGTATATAATTATTTGTCATAATTTGTAAAACCATTACAAATGAATTATCATCCAATAAAAAGTGAAGTTTCTTTTATTTATAGATTTTAGTGGCGGTGTTTGAATTTTAAAATTCCAATATTATCCGATTAAAGGAAATTTGACAATATTGGATTTATTTTTTACATACACTGATATTTACGTATGCCACTTTAATTATTTTGTAGCATCACTATATACTAATTATAATTATACATACCAAAATCAGGAAGCAAAATGTAGACTCATGGTTCGATGATTGTGGTTTAAGTGGTAAAACATTGTTTGTGTTTTCGAGGGATACTTGAATAGATAGATGAAGAACAACATTCACGACGGTTATCCTTTTAGAGTCAATATATATATATAGCAATGTTTTGCCGCAAATCAGTACTACCTGCTTCCCAAAATATGTAAATGAAGAACTTCAAGAATATGTTTTGTGCATGACGATACACACTAAAAAGGTGGATAATTTAAGGGCGGGCGAAAATTGTCAATTAGGTTTGCCCATAAAATTGAGATATTCACCTTCTGTGAGTTCTTTTAAATTTTAATTAAAACAAACAAACATATATTTGAATGATATTTCAGATATTTGGATTTATAAAGTCTTAAGTATATCCATGTTGTTCTAAAAATGTAGAGTAAAATTCTCATTATTATTATTCTAACAATGTATTATTAATGTAAATTCTCTCTCTCTCTATCTCTCTCTCTCTCTCTCTCTCTCTCTCTCTCTCTCTCTCTCTCTCTCTCTCTCTCTCTCTCTCTCACTCACTTTCACATACGTATTAAGGGAGTAGGGGACCGACGTCGGCCATTAGACTCAAACTTTTCTCGTCAAAAAAAAGCTGAAATTTTGCACAATTATACTTCAGCTTGAGAAAATTTCAAATATATAAAAAATTTAGGGGGTCACCATGCAAATTAATTTTATATGATTTTTTGAAATTTTAAGCCCATAAGGCCCAATGTTAATTTCAATAATATTTTTCTTTTTTTCGGGACGGTCAAACATCATGAAATTTTTATCACGGCTAGGTGGGACCCTTAGTCCTTAGCTACAAAATGACACCAAATTTATACCCAAAAGTTCTAGTTTTTTAGATATATAAGGTCGATACCCCACTCCCTTAAATCAAAAATTATAAAAAATTAAATCAACAAAAATCTAACTTAAATTAAAATGTGAGTGCAAAAAAAAAATTTTTTTAATTGAAATTTACTAACAAAATGATTTAAAATAATTTGTAACTTTATATAATGTTTAACACTACTAAACTGACTTTACTGTAAGACAGTTAGGTTGAATTGAGAGGTTTTACGCATGATTTAGCCCCCCAAAAAGCCGTTTATTATTATCATTATAATTTCTCTCCATCTTTCTTTCAGAAAAGGGATGAAATTATTTAAAACTTGTTTTTTATAAATTCTTGAATTTCATGGATTTAATTGTTTTAAAGTCTCTACTATCACAATCATGATCATTGACCCCTATATCAAGACCATTATGTATTTCTCATCTTCAACAATTTTTTCACCGCTCTATATTAATGCATAATTAAATTTAAAATCATTAAATAAAATACAAATTATAAATAACTGAAATAAATAATAACAGATGAGTGCTTTTAACACATGTCTCTATATTTATTATTTAATGACTATATACAACAAAAATGTTGTTTTTAATATTTAATAAAAATTTTATAGTATCAAATATAATTAAAAATTAAATAAAAATATAATATATATAAATATATATATATATATATATATATATATATATATATATATATATATAGAATAATTTTAAACTCATATTATTATTATAATAATATTATTATATGCAAACATTGTTATTATTATTACCATAATATGGATATCTTTGCCAAGTTATAAAACAAAAACGTATATATAGAAGTAGAAAATATAAAGTGTCGGTAATACAGTACTGATTACAATAGTGATAGTCAGTATAGTGTATGTATGTATGTATGTATATATGTGTTCTCTATTACATGCAAAGTTTAGAGGCAAGTTAGTACAGATAAAGTGTAACTTATATTCTCATTGCTGCTGTATGCATTGCAGGCAAGGCGAGAGAGTACGATGAAAACAAAACTAGAGTGAGAGAGAGAGAGAGAGAGAGAGAGAGAGAGAGAGAGAGAGAGAGAGAGAGAGAGAGAGAGAGAGAGAGAGAGAGAAGTTTTATCTTTTAACTACTTACAATACAGACAAAAAGGTCATTCAACTTTTTACATTGTTTTATTTTTAAGTATAGATTCAAATCTTATAATTTTTAACAATATATATATTTTTTATGAGCATACTATACGTCGTAGAGACTAAAAAGTACAATTTAATTTCCCTAAAAAAAATGCATTGTTTTATTTTACGTATAATATGTCTATTATAATAGTTTTTGTTATATTATTTTATTAGAAAAGTAATGTAGTTAATAAATTTGAGATAAGATGCAATCGCGGTTTAATAATTATTAATTAGAAATGAAATAGGTTACCAAAAAAGATATTAAAACGTTCTCCAAGTAAGAACAAGAACACCACTACCCACAAATGTGGTACGTTACCCTAAGAAGAAGAATAATATATAATATCAAGCTATGTGAAAGCCATTATAACACATCAAAACACTCAGTCAACAAATAATCAAAACTGCGTTCTTTAAACTTTGTATGATCACAAATCTTCAAATCATAAGGCAGAGCATTGTAATTATTCACAGTTCTGTGAATAGCCATTGACACGGGCTGAAGTCCTGACTTTAGGTTAGGAGGTATAAGCCTGTGTACACCAGGCTGCCCATACGCACTTCTCTGCCTCTAATAATGTTTTTAGTAATGTCCAAGTCAGCTTTACCACTATAACAGTTATTGAAAAACATGTATAGGGTGTATCCGCATGACGTCATATTTCATGCGCTTGGACACCATACTGCAGAAATGAATAACATTGCTCAGCATGGACAAATTTCGTTTTTTTTTTAATATTTTCTTTGGGAAATAGGAAAAATTTATATTATTATTATTTTTCTTAGTTGAGATACTAATTCAACTTATTAACAGCATCATTGCTCTCAAAAATATTGCTTACGTTAGTATTTTTAAACTGGCAAAATGGGTTATTTTCCTATACCAGCCCATGTTATTGAGTGATTCAACATGGCATCGACTTTAACATAAATGCATACACTCTATACGTCGTTCTAGTCTGCGTCACCATTTACTGAACTTCTATGCTGATAAATTTAACTATAAAATTAATACTTAATATGAATAAAAATAATAGAACTCTGAATTAAAATTATGCACGGTTCATTGTATACATACAACCATAATTTAATCTACTTTTAAATTATAAAACATTAAAATTAATAAAATAAGGCATAAAAATGTTCACTGTGAAATTTTATTTTTAACTACTATAATTATTGTGATTCAAATACGTATAGAGCATCATAAAAGAAACTCATTACACATTTATTATTTTCATTACCATAATATCATATTGCTTTAAATCATTTAAAAAGTTGAATAATGATAATTACAGCTGTAAAACTGTTATATAAAATGAAATTTTATGATTAAAATATTTTAATTATCGTGAATGATTATATATAGGTTTATTATGAATTATATTATAAATTAATTTGAAATTTTATATAATTGCCAAAAGAAAAAAGCAATTATTATTTTTAGTATTATCAATGCAGCATTCTTCAAATAAAAAAAAAGTGAAATCATGATGCAGTTTTTTTTTTGCATGCATAATTTTGAATTCCTTATATAGTTTTATATGTGCATCATAATTTTTTGTGTATTTACGTTGTCTGAGATATGTATGTACAAAAACAAAAAAGTTTTTTTTCTTACTTATTTATCTTTATTATTGTTTTTTTTTAATATATATATTTTTTATTTATTTATTTATTTGTTTCATCCAAAAACAGGCTTGCGCCCAATACATTGGAGGTACACACAGTACAATAGTAACAATAATCATAATTATTTAAAACTACAACATAAGTATATAATAGCTATCATGCAAACTAAATTATTTATTTCTAATTTTAAGACACAAGTTATTATACTTTTAAAGTGTCAAGCATAGATTTTTTTATATTATTATTTGAATCATGAAAAATATAAATGTTTAAGCTGTTGCATAATGTTAATTTTTATTTTTAAAAATTTGAAATACATACACATGCTTTATTTAATTTAAGTACGTATCTTTGTCCCAACTTTATAAATGCAAGACTTGTTATACTTACACCTAACTCTTAATACTACACTTATACAGCAAAATAAATACTGCAGCTCAATTAATGACTCACTGAACCTTGTTCTGACCCATATTGCCAATGTTGGAGATGTTGCATTATAGCGAGCCTTTTTTTTATGTTTTGTATTTTTTTATTATTGTATTTGAATTTGATTACAAATAATAAATAATCTAATAAATTAATGCTGATAAACATCTTAGCTGCAAAAGATAAATCTATACGTGTTTGCATATTTTAATATAACAAGCAAAAAGATGATAAAGAACTGTAACGATAAAAATGTTTCTTTGAACACTTTCAGAGTGAAATAACTTCTTTTAGACAGTCTATACAAACATGCGTACTTGTAATTTGATCCAAGAGCAAGGAGTTTTGTTTTTTGCATCCATTTTGACAAAGCTTTAGTCTTCGGTCACATCAGAGAGATGACGTAATTAACGTGTACAGAATTGTATACAAGTAGAACTTAATAGCATGCTGGGCAAATATTATACCTTAAACTCGATACTTCATAGTGCTTCAATTTACTCCAGTCTGCTATTATTCTAGAGGTGGCAAGGAAGTAAAATTACTTAACGTTTACAGGCATTAAGAGTAAATCTTTCTGTCACTAAAAAAAAAAAAAAGGAAGGAAAGAAAGAAAAAGAAAGAGAAAGAAAAAGAGAAAAGAAAGGGCGAAGAAAAGAAAAAGAAGAAGAAGAAACAAAGAAAGAAGAAAGAAGAACAATATGTGTAACTCGTAAATTGTCAGGCGAAGCAAAATGTGTAAGTCGTTCCCGAACGTAATGGTGATGGCGCTCGACTTACACAATCATATTGCTTAGCTTGACAAAAAACGAAATACACATATTGCTTCGCGTGACAAAAAATGACTTACACATTTTGCTTCACCTGACAAAATACGAGTTGCACATATTGTTCGCAAAATGATCGAAATATGACCTTATAAAGTGTTTTATTTAGACCTTAAAAAATTACTAAGATAGTAACAGTCGTTGGCTATTTTCTACTTGTAAAATAGATCAACTATGAACTTAATACTTATTTTACGGATCAAAGAGTCATTGATTTAAATTCAAATTTTTATGTCACCAACATTTCATATGCGTAACTTTTTGTGACTCATATAATATTTTAACTTCTTTTTTTTTCTAAGCTGATTACGAAAAATAGAAAAAGAAATGTTATTTTCGTCAAACAGCTAGATCTTATTATCAACTCTTACTATGATGAAAGCATTAAATTGAATTTCAATCAATAATTTGATTAAATATATAATCTTTGAATCTTCATGTCTTTTACTTACTTTATGAATATTAAGATATTTTCCTTTAACTTTAACACACTATTTTCTACTATAATATATACGTAAAATTGAATCTTTGATGATTTAGCTTGCTTTACTTGATATTAAATCTTAACCGCAACAGTGTATGTAATTCACCCGTGTAATTTCAAATAAAATTTATTGTTAGTTATACCACAAGTATGATTTGTGCGTTTTAACCTACATATATAGCAGATTTTAATTAATTTTCAAATCAATATACATAAGTGAAGTGTAAATCTACGTATATAAACTTATATTTATCAAAATTTCAATTAAATATTTTTAACATTTTTTTTTTCGAATACAAAAATATTTTAATTAGAGTTTATTAAAATTTGACTAAAATATTTAAATTATAATATTTGCTTCGTATTTTGTTAATTAGTTGGTTCTATTGGTATTCATTTATAAAATACAATTTTAATAAACAAATTGTAATTCACATAAAATAGTTTGATTTTTTTAATGCTGGTACAGTATGATTGTACTATAATATAATATTATATATTTTATGTATGTGTGTGTGTTATATGTATAACAAAATATTCATCATTGTGACAGAGCTATTTTGAAGTGTAATGCATTAAAGATGTATATGTGAAATTCAATGGAAGTAATTTAAAAGTAAAATATTACAGATTTTTAATTCCTATTGACAACTCTTTTCAGAGAGAGAGAGAGAGAGAGAGAGAGAGAGAGAGAGAGAGATTTAATGCTCAAAATTAACAACATCTCCATCAAAGGATAAATAAAATATTTATTATTTTACCATAACAATATTATTTGACAGATAAATTTAATGTCTTATATAGTTTCATAATTATTAATTAATAGTATTTTTTTTATAGAGATGCTAAATGTTTTTGTTTTGCTTTACATTATATAACAGAGTTATGATTACAATACTATATCTTGATTTAATACTACAATAAGAAAAGTTTAACTGTACCAAAATCTTCTCTTTGAGTGTATTATATAATCTCTTGTTTGTTTCTGTTTTACTAGAGGCAACACGCTTACCTCGCCTGCAACCCAATTGTGTGTCTCTTGTTTTAGTTGATGGTGTACAATCTCATACGTATATAAATCCAACCTAGAAAATGGGTTTTGTTACACCAAAAACAGACACTACAATTATTCTTTTTACTAACAACATAAAATCTAATTTGAAAAAAAGAAGGAAAAAAAAAAGTAAAAAGATAAAAATTTGTATATTATGTTTTTTTTTTTTCTAAGGATCTGAGAAAAAAAAGTATGGTTAAAAATCGCTGATGTAAAACGTAAAAAAATAAAAATAAAATTTATACGCACATGAAAAGTTATATACATTTTATATTTAAAATTTATGTATGAAAAATACAAATGAAAAGAATGCAAATGTATTTTAGTTCCTCTTGCTATATGTGTGTGTGTATATATATAAATGTGTGGTGTGTCATATATACAGAGAGAGAGAGAGAGAGAGAGAGAGAGAGAGAGAGAGAGAGAGAGAGAGAGAGAGCTGTAAACTAACTCGTAATTTAGCTATCATATTTGTCAGAATAATACTAGAATAAAGTTATAATTTTAATTAAAATAAAAGAGAAAAAAATATTAAGTTTTAAATATTAAAAAAGGGTATATGATATTATTTTAATAACGTCAAACTCAACGCTGAGAAATACAACAATTTTTTTTCTTTTGGAAGCTGACTATGCAAATTTAATTTATTTTCCATTTTTATTGCATATTAGTTATTATATTATTTATTAATCTTGCGATTGTAATTACAAATATCATGTAAGTTTTTACCCTGTAGGCTTATATTAATTTTAAAATTTTGTTCAATCTGCGAGACTAACACACATACAGTACGTATATATATATTTTTTTTTCTTTTTCTTTTTTGGAGATAGCAATTAATTTTAAGTTTATACACGTGTACATTGTGAGGGTGGGAGAAGGAGTGGCTTAAATTAATCTTTTTTTGGAAGCCTGCTGGAGTTTGCTAGCAAATTTTCGTTCCAATATATTCATCCCTTCATAACATTTTGTTTCGTGATACAATTCAACGTATATACAATAATCAAGAAATTTTTCAACTTTTTTGTTAATTAATTTTCATTTACTATCGTTTGTTTAATTTAAATTGAAATTACTTTTGAGATAATTTTGATTGTCAATTAAAATTGTGTTAAAAAAACTAAAGTAACAGTGTGTGAGAGACAGAGATAGAGAGAGAGAGAGAGAGAGAGAGAGAGAGAGAGAGAGAGAGAGAGAGAGAGAGAGAGAGAGAGAGAGAGAGAGAGAGAGAGAGAGAGGCATAATTTAAATAGTATAGAGGAGAATTAAATTGTATCTATGAATAATTTAAATTCCAATATCTATTTCATCAATATTATGATCTATATTTACATAATAAATAATTTGAAATTATAGAATAGCAAGAAAAAGAAAAACGATATTTAAAACAAAATTAATCTTACGCGATGTATAATAAATTTAGAAAATAATTAATCCATATTTATTATTTAAATGAATAAAGCTGTAAAATGCCAAATAACTGAAGTGGACAATATTAGAGTTGAAAAAAAGCTTGACTTTTAAATAATTCAAATACAATCACATCACTTCGTACATATAATGTTTTGTATATATACAGTAATGTAGAATTTATAAACCAGGATGCTATGTTACTGACAGTATAAAGGACCCTAAAAACGTTTCAAACATACATAAAGAAAGCAAAGAATTTTTAAATGTTTTTTTTTTTTTTTAAAGTAAATTATAAATAAAAAAAATCCATAAATAATTTGATGCTCTTTTGTATATTACTCTACATAATACATTAAAAATATAAATGGAAAAAATCACACACATACACACACACACACAAAAGAAAAAAATTATTACTATATATAAAAAAAAACTTTAAAATGTTATGCGAGTTAAGAATAATAAACGTAGAAAGTAATATAAATAATTTGAAATGACCGCGTATAAGACATAAACACAAAAGCTTGGCCTATACACCCTATACACACAAAAGCATACTAAAAGCATGTAAACATATTCAGTATATATTTTGTGTTACTCAAAAAGAGTTGACCACAATATATTCCTTGACTATATAATAACATTATGTATGAATTTTGCTCCAAGTCTTATGTAAATAAGATATAATGCATGTATACAGTTCGTTCAATATAAAGCAAACTTTTTTTTTTTTTGCTTATTATTTTATATAAGCTATACAATAGCTTGAGAGATTTAATATTTAAATAAAGCCTTTTTTTTCTCATCTTATAAAGAAATTAATTCCTAGGTAGCTTGGTGAAATATGAAATTTACATATAAACAAGCATTTTCTAAAAAGTTCCTGCTCTAAATTTGTTTTGCATCTTAAGTAAAATATAATTTGAATATAAAACTAGTTCAAAGATTATAAATAATTATTATATAACGAAGTTGTGTATATTTTATAGATTTTTTTTAATGTTTTTTTTTTCTGTAACAATATTATTTGATTTCTCTATATATTGATATATCTGAATATCATATCTTATATTTATGATTTCTTAAAATAATAAAATTTATTACGTAGTTAAGAGTTTTTCATTTTTATGTCCTTATCATACTAAAAACAACCTAAATTTTATGATTATAAATTTTATATCATGAAAATTGTTTGGGCAAATTAAAGTTTTTTGTTTTTTTTATGTTTTTACATTCAAAATTTTATGCAAATTACATTTTTTTTTATCTACATTCAGTTACAGTTATTGATTATATAAAGTTAGAGTACTCTGGTAAAAGTATGCAAAGTACAATTAAAATAATAATTATAAAAATTAATCAATACTCTAAAAATATTTAAACTACAGCAATTAAAGTTCATCTGAAATAAACAATTAGAAATTACACCCGTTACACCTCTGAACAAGACTTTCAGAATGGGGCAGCGGCGGCCACTGTGTTTTCTATAAGGATACTAGTTTGGTTGCAGGTTGCCTATTTAAATCGTTCTGAAACTTTTTTACAGAGCTGTACATATTGGATTTCAAAATCGTACAAGACATAATAAATTTTGAATTAAATTACAATATATGAAAAGTTTGAAAAATATAAAATTTATAACTTGAACTGAAATTAACAAAGTATTAGTTCGGGACACTAAAGCTAGTATTAATTTAAACTGTAATCTCACTCTCTTATATTATAAAGTTTTACCAGCATGTATATGAAAGAAATTTTATACAACGAAGGGTTAAGAATAACGGGTAAAAATTTGTCACGCGTAGAGAGCAAGCAGTTGAAATGTAGGAGAGAAAATGAGCACATTTTTCCTCTTTTTTTATATATTATTTTAAAGAAAAAATAAATGAAGCACACTTCATTTCTAAGCTCTCTCTCTCTCTCTTTTCGAGTAACAGTAAAGTTAATTTCTATGGTTATTTGTAAAGGGGATGGGACATTAAAATTTCAAAACAAATTTCATTTTCTCATACTCTCTATAAAAGCACGTATCACAAAAACATTAAATACTTTTTTTTTTCATTTTAAATAATAGCATTTTTAAATTAGGAAATAATATAGCTTTTAACTTTATAAATAATTTGTGATGGAGGTATAGTAAATTGTAGTAGTATAAAAGTTTTTAATTAAGAATTGATATCAATAAAGAACTCTTAAGTACATAAGAAGATGCTGTAAGTGGCAAGAGAAGACTTTTACGTCTTTGTAGCTTCAACAAGTCGGCAAGATTAATTAAGTAATATTAAGAATATCGACAGGAAAGTAAAGTTTTAAATATAACAATTTCAAATGTTGTAACCATGACTGTAAAATTTGTATACTTTCTACATAATTATACAGTATACACACACACACACACACACACACACACACACACACACACACACACACACACACACACACACACACACACACACACACACACACACACACACACACACACACACACACACACACACACACACACATTGTAATGAACTAATTTTTTATTGTATTGACTTCTTATTTATAATTTTACTCGCTTTGCTAATAATTGAGAAGTTTACTTGGAATCCTAGTATTCATTTGATAGACATAAATAATGAGTAAGTGATGTTTGTAATAATAATAATAACCATAGACATATGTTTATGATAATAACATTTTAACATTGTAAGAATGATATACATAATACAAAGAAAGTTATACATCAACATAGAACATAATTAGATACAATCATAGTTGTAGATAATACAGTATAAGCCAACTTTAAAGCTTGAGTATGCCTACTGACTTAGCACTTCTTTTTTATTACCGGACGTTCTTCTGTCCACCTTCGTGAATCTCTCGTTTTAGCGGCGTCTTGTTCTTATCTGGTCTACACCCCAGACTGATTCTGCTTCTGATCGTTTTGTCAGTGATCCCTTAGATTTATATACCAAACGTGCAGAAATCTTTCATAGCTAATGATTTACAACGTCTAAATACTTTTTTTCAATTAATTCTAAACTATTGCACATTTCCTTTTAACAACTTAATTGTATGATGATTAATTATGTACATTATAATTATGCTACAGTATATAATAATTCACATAACATTTAAAATATTTTTTTTTTTGCATAATCATATTTTATAAATTTTACATTTCTACAATAACTATAAACAACAAAGGTTTTAAGGATGTAATTTTAAAACAGAGTTGAAATAATATATATATATATATATATATATATATTATACTGTATACTTTTAAAATACAAATTCTTGATTAACCATATCAATAAAACCACAATTTCATACCGTTAATTAATATATTTAAATAATTATTAACGTTAATATTATATAATATTTAAAAATATTTTATTTAATTTTATATTAAAATATTAAAATCAATGAAAATCAAGCTTAAAACTTCACTTTCAATCACGTTGAATATTACGAAATTATATACTTTTTTATTTTACATTTTATTTTTCCATTTAAAATTAATATATTTTTATATCTCTTTTTATATTTTATCTGTATTCAGTGTAGAAAGTGCTTTAATTAACTCTCAAAGTGAAATTTGTTAGTAAAACAAATTTATTTACTAATAAATATGAAATAATAATAATACTATTTAAAAAAAAAATATCAAAAGCATTGAAAGTGGTGCATGAAATGAAAATATTATTACAAAATTTTCATTTTCAAATATAATATGTAATATGTATTTCAAAATAATAATAATAAAGAGCTTTGATTTAAAATGTAAAAGCTTTTTTTTTCATTAAATTTCAGTGTTTTAAGCTTTTTTTTTATTCACCATAGTTATGAACATTGCCTTTTTTTATATTGCTCATTTATATCATTATATATACATAATACAGCATAATTATATTATATTCATTTTAATACATTTTTTTCACTTTATAATCTAAAAATCTCATATTATGTCAAACTATGTAGTTTTTATTTTCACATAATATTCTATGAATAATTTGAATGATAAAAACATATTTATTTGATACACGTTAAAAAAGTGAGTATTTGATTTAGAAATAATATGAAACATTTTACTCACAGAAGCTAAAAAAAAAAAAAAAACAAAAAAAAAACACTGAATTAAACCTATTTTATAATATTTTCTATTTTCGTTACAAAAATGTAATTTTGCTCGCAACTCACATTAAAGTGCACTATAATATTTTTGGCACAATAATTTACTTCTGTTGCGTTTCTTTCTCGTTCTGTTTATTTTTGTTTCCTTTATTATTATGAATATCATGTATGTTTTCTTTTCATTGTATTTAGATAACGGTTCTTTCGATCTTTTTCTTTTCTTTTACTTTTTATTATTATTATTTATTATTATTTTTTTAAGTGAGCATGCTGGTAGGTTGTAAGTTTTGGAAACAAATTGCTTGCTAAAATTTTACCATGCAGGACAACAAGTATTTTCTATCATCCTTTTTCCTTTACCACATTTCCTCTCACTAGCTTTCTTTCCCTTGTGACTTAAGACCAAAAACAATGAACACCATCCTTTCTCTCTTATTCTCACCATCTTTTCTAAAAAGTATTTCTTGTAATATTCCCTACTATACCATAAAACCATCATAATGTTTATAAATTTTAATAGAATTTGAAAATAAATGTCAGCTTGCAAACTAGTTTTTGAGTATACACAAACAAAGAAAACTTTTTTTGTTTATGTAATATTATTTATATTCATTATAAAAATAAGTTTTATATGAAAAAAACTTATTTTAATAACAAACTATAACATTAAATAACTTCTTATTACTACAAAAAAAAACAAAAAAAAAAAAACATTTTCTTGAAAAACGTTCATTACATTTTAGCAAATTTACTGTGAAAGTTTTTTTATTAGACTTAAATGTACTGAAAAACTGAAACAGTATTTTGTTAATTACAAAAAATACATTAATTAGTTATTAAAATAATTTTTTATTACATATTCAGAAAGAGCTTTTTTTTTATATAAAATTGAGTATACTTTTGCAGCTTTGGAAGCGTTTGGAAAGTGTTAAAATTGCGTTTAAATATTCTAAAAATTGCTTGTAATTTTCCTTGTAACATAATAGTAGTTCTATCTATGTATGCAGTATGCAAAATATCCACTTTAAAAATTTCTCCAACAATTGAGAACTTAATTGATTATTTTTTTTAGGAAAAATAAAAAAAAATAAAAAATTTAAGTTCATGCATAGTATGGTAAGTGTAGTAGTTATCAGCAGGCTGCAGTTAAATGCAGTTGTTTTATTAAAAAAAAAAAACTTTCCACTAATTTTAGGGCTTTGAAATTTTAGTACAAAAGAGTTTCTTAAGCAAGCATTTTTGTTTAAAAATTTCAAACTTCTCAAATGAGTAGAAACAAAAGCAAAAGCAACAAACAACTGCCGATAATTGCGGCAAGCATGCCGATAACTAGTACTATTACCATATACATGTAATGATTTTTGTTTATATTAGCATTTAATTATTATAATAATACATATATATATTATGTTATAGTTTTAATTAGACACATTCTATAACGTTAAATATTTGAGTTATTATATTATTTTTGTATAATGTAATGTAAAATAATTCATCACTTAATATCAAGTAAAACAGGTGGTCTCATTTATAAATGTCAGGTGTGTAGGATAAGCTGAGTTAAGTGACATGAGAAAGCTTCGTCACCTTGTTCTTATCTCAAATACCATAAAGAATGAAAATCTCAACCCTGGTGATGTCTTGAATGACATTATTATACTTGTATTCATCACTTATAATGATCATGGTAAGAATCTTTCTTAACTTATTTTAATTATAACTTCATAGAAATTGTTATTCAAACTTTGTAAGAAGTAGTGCATACTTATTATTTTTAACATTTCGTTAGCTGAAAGTTAAAGTGTATCGTATCTCTATAAAAATTTTGAGATGATTCTCAGCTTTCTATGAAGAAGAAGAAAAACGTTTGAAGATTGATTTTGTTTTCTTTCAGATTCAGATCTGACACTTAATATCACCCGACAATTTGAATTTAGATTTTGAATTTGAATAGAATGCAGTTAATAATGAGCTGACGGTTTTTGATTTTTTTTTTTATCAAAAATCATGTTGAAATAAATTTTTGGAAAAAAAATTGTGCGCGCTTTTAAATAATTGCAGTATATAATCTAAAAAAAAGAAGTTTTTTTTATTTTTTTTAATTTTTTTATTTTTTTTTTTCACACCTTGAAAGATAACCTTGAAAGCGATTTTGCATCATATGATGTTATAATTACAAAAATCTTTAGGTTCATGTGATTCTTATATCAATGTGGATTTTTTTTTTTTTTTGAGTAGTCAAATTGTTAAAAATGTAAGATCTATATAAAAGATATTACGAATCATAAAATCTTATTTATTGCTTTTATATATTATTATAAAAGTTACAAAATCGATCCATACATTTAACATTTCAACGTATGTATTACATTGGCCAACGAGTCAAGTTTTATTCTCTGGCATAAAAAATAATAATATTTCACACAATTCTCTTAATTAAGTTTCAATATGAAAATCCATATTTCTTTATAAATAAAGAAGATCAAACTCCTAAACATAATAAAGTTTAAAAATAAAAATAGTTATAATATAAATAAATAACCATATAATTACTATGTTTTTTTGTTGTTGTTTTTTTTACTTTATTACTCAGATATGAAATTAAATATTGGTACTACAATTATTCATCAAATTTTACATCATGTATTAACAACATGAATTGAATTAATATCAAATATTAATATTGAAATATGTCGTATTTGACGTATCCTATGATAATAATTGACATGTATATATGTAATTAACTGAACCATATACAAACTATTATTATGTTCATTTGCATTGAAATTTATGCCACAATATTTAATTATATATTTTATTTTATAAAATTACAAATTAAATAATAATTAATAAATGTTATTATATTTTGTGTTTTTTTTTATCTCATTATATTTGCATTGCAAATTTCAATCATGGTGCATGTAGTATAGTGCATAGTTAGTGGTGAATGATACTAAAAATTAAATTAAATGAATGACGATTGCTAAATAATTGATGATAGTCAAACCTTTACTCACCTTCTTACTGGCTATGAAATTTTTGTTTTTGTTTTAATTAGTTCAAAACACGTTAAAGTATGCCTATATAGTCTTCAATTAAACTTTTCTGGAATCATTGTAATAGTTTTCTCAAAAATAGCAAAAAAAAAATAAATAAATAATAATAATAATGGGGTTCTTTCCACAAGCGTAATGTTAATTAAATTCGGGTACCGCGCATTTTTCTAGCACGCCTGTGATTGGTGTTACGTCATCACCGGTAAGAAGCATTTTAAAGTGCATTATGATATTGTTCATATAAATTTTTTGTATTTAAATCTGAAAAAAGTTTAGGTAACAATATCTGAGGCTGAGGTCAAGTAGACCCGAATAAAAAGCTGAATTATAGAATGCATAACTTTATATATATATATATATATATATATATATATATATATATATATATATATATATATATATATATATATATATATATAAAAGTAAAAATCATTCCAATGCTAATTTTGATACACGGCAATAATCACATATACAAATTTCTAAAATTTAAAATATAGACAATTCGATTATTTTTAGTTATCATTTTTTGTTTATTTGCTGCATGGATTTTTTTTCCCTAAAGTTTACTAACGAATATTTGATATCAAAATGTAAACGAAGTATTGAATACCTTAGTTGATGTGTGTTATGTTTTGTGTATTCTATACGTGTGAAATTTAGCCGCTTCTGTTTTATCCCTATGGTATTGAATACATTACATTCATATACGACGAGCAAGCTGTCCTTTGACTCACTTTGTGTCTCTTTGATATCGATATTCCATCTCTCTCTCTCTCTCTCTCTCTCTCTCTCTCTCTCTCTCTCTCTCTCTCTCTCTCTCTCTCTCTCTCTCTCTCTCTCTCTCTCTCTCTCCTCTCTCTTTCATCAGCACAGGAAAGTAATAACTAAAAGTACTCCTTGCTAAAAATAAAAAAGGTTTATTTTAGTATATATATAACTTATGTTTTAGTTGATTAAATAAAAAATTTATTCTCACTTTTTAATAACAATAAAGGTGTTCTTAATTTTTTTTTCTAAATTACAAATATTAATAATAAATTAAATTTAATAAAATTTTAGCATTTTCAAAATAAACCAAAAATATACATCTCTAGCTTAGCATTTTTTTAATAAAATCATTGTCACAGCAAAAACAATATAAATTAAAGTTGAAAAATTATTATTTGTGCTTATTTGATATTCATATTTTTTTCAAAAAGTTAAAAGAGAGAGAGAGAGAGAGAGAGAGAGAGAGAGAGAGAGAGAGAGAGAGAGAGAGAGAGAGAGAGAGAGAGAGAGAGAGCACAAAAAATACAATAATTTATTTCATTTTAAATTGATGTCTTTATTATTACTATAATTATTATTATTTTTTATCGTTTCATTAAAATTACTAAATAAGCACACATATATACGTAGGGTGTATGCATTCATGTTAAAGTCGTTGCCATGTTGGATCACTCAATAACATGGGGGACATAGGAAAATAACTCATTTTGCCAGTTTAAAAACACTATATATGCAATATTTTTGAGCGCATTGATGCTGTAAATATGTTGAATTAGTATCTCAAGTATGTGAGAAAAATAACAATAACAAAAAATTAACCAATTTCCAATAGAAATTTGGCTTAAATAAAGTTTGTCCTATGCTGAGCAATGTTAATTACTACTCCAATAAACAAATAATAAAATAAATAATGTACTTGAATAACAATACTTCAGATTTGAAACATAAATGCAATTTGAGACTTACATTTTAACATATTTGTATGTAGGTATGCAGGATCTAAATAATTTTCATATCAGGATATCTTTCATCATCACAAAAATAACAGTTTTTACGATATTGTTTAAATTAGTTTAAAAGTAAAATAGTATGTTCTGTTTTTACTTTCACTGCCAAGAGGATATATTTTTTTTATAAACATTTTGTAATTGTGTGCGTACATACAGTATATACACTGTAGAGTACATACAAGTAATTCATTTTACCAGACAATACAGAGTTAGGATATGGTGTAAAAAATATATATAACAACAATACATCTAGACAAAAAATAATTCATTTTATTTTTATTATTGTATGATGTATCGTATTATTAAAGAACAAACTTTAACGTAAAGAGGAAAAAAAATAAAATGTTATTTTTTTTGGTTTTGTTTTGTTTATATAAACAAATCAATTTATAACGAATAAATTGAAATTTAAACTTGATATATATTTGATTTAACATGTCAAAATTGACACCAGTTGGTATATGGTAATCAATTATAAAGCTATACATCTATATTATATATGTATGAATGAATGTTAAGTACAAGAGCTTAACAAGTAATTGAGATATAGCTTGTAAAAGCGGCTTATAATCATATACTTAGTTTAGTTTGCATGTAAAAGTCACTTTATATAATGTTTTCAAAACATCAACTCAAAAATTAATTATATATATTATATTGAAAACACAATTTTAAAGCACTGATTATTATATTTATTTTGTTATATATAATAAAATTGATTTGTTAAATTTAATAACCTTTGAACGCAATTTGATTTGTCAAATAGTTATTAACAGCAATTAAACTATGTATGATTTCTTTAAAAATTTTATTTTTGTTAAATTTTGTATATTTAAATATCAATTGTAGAATAATTGTGTAGAATAAATATAGCTCTATGAAAAGAAGGAATTTTATTGATATTTGTAACTGAATATTGTTTAGGATATAAGCGTATTAGCGTAATCAAATTCTTAAAGTCATAGACCACGTAAAACAACATACATATTATTATGCTTTTTAATAAATAAACACGAAATGGGATCTTCAAAACTGGTGACAATCTTTACCAGAATGTTAATGTAACCCCACGAGAGAGGGTGGAAAAAACTGCAAAGTATGCAATTTGCGTGACTATTCATATTGTTGATGTCAGAAACATGCAAAAATTGGTTTGAAAATGTTGTGCGGGTTGCATAAATCGAAATTCCTAATCACTGCTACGAAGCTACAATTGGGTTTTGAGACAAACTTAAGTTATTTATGCAAGTCCCATCGAATGTTTTGTGATATAAATGCTTATGTTTTTCTCTGGTCTATTCCTTTAAACGAAGTTTTTTTTTTTTTTTTTTTTTAATTTTCTTTATATTTTGGAAACTTATTATTGTTACTTGAGTTACACATTTTCTTTTACATTTGATTTCCCAAAATTAAATTGGTCTGAACGAGAACAAAATAAATATGCATTGAATGTTGCTTCTCTGTGAATACAACAATAAAATATATGTATATAAACTAAAGTATGCTTAAAAAATTGATGCAAATTTTGTAATAAAAAGCAAATATTATAAAAATAAAATAAAAACGATATATTTTTTTTTATATCTTTATTAATAAGCTTTAAACATGTAAACATATAAGTAAAAATCATGAACTACATAATGAAGTAATTATTGTTGGACATAAAACATGTTGTCTGTTTTATATCATCTGTTCCTAGCCTTTATTTTTAATGTAATTATTATTATTTAAAATTTTATGTTTTTTGGTTTTATTTTTTAAAAAAAGAATATTATTACGTTTTTATATCATCACCTAGAGGTCAAAAGCTTTATTGTATCTACACAGAAAAAAAATAAAAAATGTAAACTAAATTTTACGTTTTCTTACGAGTTGCACACAATGAAACATTAATTTACAATTTTTTTGTAACACAGTTATTCATAGAATTATTTTAAACGTGAATTGATAATTAATTCGTTTTCTAAACGAAAGTAACTTTTTAACAATGCTCCGACTTGTATAGATAGAGAATTAATACGAAATCGGGGATGTGATTTTTTTTTATGCAGATCAATCACAAATAAATGTGGAGTTTTTAGAATGAAATTATTGGGACCAACTAAAATATAATATATGATTTTTTTTATTACTCGAGCAATTTTTTTAGCAGTGTACAAAGCACATATATACAACAATACTATCGGGGAGAATTCTTTCTCCCTCACTCTCATCTCATTGTGAAGGTACCATTAAAGACTGTTTTATCTCCGGAGATGATGATGATTCGGCTCATTGCTCAGTTTTAATGATCATCACATTTTTTTTTCCTCATACATCTCTGCATTGTTAAAAATGCGCGAGTTCAAAAAAGAAAAAAAAAAAAAGAAAAAAAGTTGTTACCAGAAATATATTTTTGTTCTAAATCTACATACAGTATATCAAATTCTTATAAACGAATTTTTAAGGAAATATTAATTAAATATTGTAATTTTACATTTATTAAAAATAACAAATTTTAACGATGATTTAAAAAAAAAAGGAAAAAAAAAAATCTTTCTACAATGAGCTTGTGTAATACTTGTGCTGTGCAATGATATTGTGTAATACGTTTCTTCTTTATTTTAAAAAAAAGTTGTTACTAGATACAACAGTTACTTCAGTTTACTTTTAAAATAATAAGTTACAATTTTAATTTTGTCTTCATTTTTTTTAAAAGTTAAAATTTAGCAAGGCAACGTAACATTTTTTTTTTTTAATTCCCTTGTGTTGAAGCATGGAAGCTTGTGTCTGTATGACGGGTTACATAAACACCAATGTCTGCAGGGGCTACTATAGAACGGCTAAAATAAGCCTCTTTACAATAGTATGGAGGTTAAGATAAACCAATTGGCTTTTCGTGAAGAAAGCACCAAATTTTCAGTGTTGGTAAAGTACATGATCTTCGTCATAAATTTAAGTGGAACCCAAAGATTGGACCCATAGGTCGACCCTGAGTGACCTTTGACCTGGAGAACAGTTTTTATTTTTTTGTGCAATAACAGTCATGTTCACAAAAAATTTGTAATGACACAAATCAAAGGTAATGCAAAGAACTACACGTGTAAAAATTTGTATTGCTCTAATTAATTAATTTACAAAATGGCGACTAATTAACTTTAATTATTGTCAAATTTTGCACATTTTTCAATATTTTTGGTTCGCAAGCGCCTATGAAAATGTGTAAACAATTATAAATCAATATAATACTTTGATATTGTCATAATAATTGATTAAAAATGCTAATTAGGCACTTTAGAAGACAATAGGAGAGAAAACACGTGTCTTGGAAGCAGGGGCGGATCCAGGGGGGGGGGCGGTGGGGGCGACCGCCCCCCCCAAATGGCCCACGTGGGTGGAAAAAAATGAGCAAAAATTCAAAAAAAAATTAGTCCATTAAAAAAATTTTTTGCGCCTTCGGCGCAACTTTTATTAATGAATAAGCGTTTGAATCCTGAGTATAAAAAAAAAAAAAATTTACATCCCCTTAGTTGTCATGTCATCAGGGTAATATACCAGAGATATAGTTCTGTTAATACTTGGACATCCACGAAATATTTTGCTCGCGATAAGAACTTAAAACAAATACAAAAAAAAAAAAAATAATAAAATAAAAACTTAAGTGTAAATTTTATAATTTTTATCTCAAAATATTTTTCCATCCAAATATAAGTTATGTTTTACAATATCATAATAGTTTTAAAGAGTGGAAAACAATTTTTAGAAAATTGGGATACCAAAAAAAAAAAAAAAAAAAAAAAAAAATTAATAATAATACACAATATAATAGTTTATTTTTTAAATTTTGACCTTTTTTTTTCAAGATTTTTTGTTTTCAAGATTTTTTTTTTCAATGAAATAACATTAATAATTTATTGCATATTTGATTGTAAGGAGAATGGAAATAAAAGAAAAAAAGAATTTTGAAGATATCAAAATAGAAAATACTCCGGAAATCATTTTGTCTTACTTTTACTTCTTTTTTTGCTTATACATAAAAAAAAAGGAAAAAAAAAGAAAAAAAATACCAAATCAAAAATTTTGCAATTCAAGAATATTTTTTCAAAGGCATACTTATTTGGCAGATTTTTCCAAAAAGGGGCGTGGCCAAATAAAATTTTTCGCCTGCGGCGCGCTAACCGCCCCCCCCCCCGGTCCTTCATGATTATTTTCCTGGGGGATCGCCCCCCCCCCAAACAAAATTCTTGGATCCGCCCCTGCTTGGAAGCTGCCGCCACGGACTCCTATAATAGTCCTTATACCATTGCAGGTTATAAATTGCAAATATTTTTAATTTGTACATTTCATACCACAGTAATGAAATTTGATACACTTATACTATGTACCCTAGTAGGGGTTTTGAGCACCAGAGTATATTTTTTACGCTAACCCTTTTGACCCTTAGAGACCCTTAATACTCAAAATCAAGGGTTTGTATTTTTTTGTAAACGAAATATGCAAAATGCGAGAAAATGTTAAATAACAAAGTTGTTGGGCATATTTTTTTATGTGCTCTTAATTTTTTTCAACGTGCTAGGTTGCCAAGTTTTATTGCAGTGTTGCCAAATCTTAAAAAATATAAGTAAATTCATGGTTTTAGCCACCACGTATGGCTCAAATTCGATCTAATAGCGTAAAAAAATACGTTTTAACATTGCATATGTTTAGTGTTACCAGTTTTGCACTCAAATTAATTTTTATAACTAGCGCTAAACTATAGTTAGGGGTTAATTATTACGGTAAACTTGTGCTTCCCACTTGATGTGTATGTTTCGCCATATATTCACAATATACAATTACACCTATATGGGATTGCGACAAAGTTTTATGTAAAGAGCAAATAAGGACGTATATAGTAGGATTTTAGAGTAATTGAGTTTTAACTCACACAAGTTTATCGGGGTCCATAATTTGAGGTACTGTAAACCTCGGTAGTCAACCCTTAGCATATTATAGTATAATATGCAGTATAGTATACATATTTTTTTAGTTGCAATTAATATAGTATTATAATAGTATAATTATAATAGTTTCAGACGACAAAGTGTTTTCATTAACAGGGTTCAACCCCTGCACCCCTGAAAAGGTTATACTCTAAAATCCTACTATATACGTCCTTATTTGCTCTTTACATAAAACTTTGTCGCAATCCCATATAGGTGTATTGTATATTGTGAATATATGGCGAAACATACACATCAAGTGGGAAGCACAAGTTTACCGTAATAATTAACCCCTAACTATAGTTTAGCGCTAGATAAAAATTAATTTGAGTGCAAAACTGGTAACACTAAACATATGCAATGTTAAAACGTATTTTTTTACGCTATGAGATCGAATTTGAGCCATACGTGGTGGCTAAAACCATGAGTTTACTTATATTTTTTAAGCTTTGGCAACACTGCAATAAAACTTGGCAACCTAGCACGTTGAAAAAAATTAAGAGCACATAAAAAAATATGCCCAACAACTTTGTTATTTAACATTTTCTCGCATTTTGCATATTTCGTTTACAAAAAATACAAACCCTTGATTTTGAGTATTAAGGGTCTCTAAGGGTCAAAAGAGTTAGCGTAAAAAATATACTCTGGTGCTCAAAACCCCTACTAGGGTACATAGTATAAGTGTATCAAATTTCATTACTGTGGTATGAAATGTACAAATTAAAAATATTTGCAATTTATAACCTGCAATGGTATAAGGACTATTATAGGAGTCCGTGGCGGCAGCTTCCAAGACACGTGTTTTCTCTCCTATTGTCTTCTAAAGTGCCTAATTAGCATTTTTAATCAATTATTATGACAATATCAAAGTGTTATATTGATTTATAATTGTTTACACATTTTCATAGGCGCTTGCGAACCAAAAATATTGAAAAATATGCAAAATTTGATAATAATTAAAGTTAATTAGTCGCCATTTTGTAAATTAATTAATTATAGCAATGCAAATTTTTACACGTGTAGTTCTTTGCATTACCTTTGATTTGTGTCATTACAAATTTTTTGTGAACATGACTGTTATTGCACAAAAAAATAAAAACTGTTTTCCAGGTCAAAGGTCACTCAGGGTCGACCTATGGGTCCAATCTTTGGGTTCCACTTAAATTTATGACGAAGATCATGTACTTTACCAACACTGAAAATTTGGTGCTTTCTTCACGAAAAGCCAATAGACATTACATTTTTGGTATTAGCCTCCATACTACAAGTCGAGAGGAGAAATCCTCATGGGGATATACTGAGGTTTTTTTTTATACAGCATAATTCAAAAAAATTCTACATATACATAATATTTTTTCATTAATTAAAATTAATGTCGTATGAAACGTAATTGTATTGTTTAAATTAGCTAAAATATTATCAAGGGTATAGCAATTTTTCAAGACTTTTCAATCGAGATGAAAAATACCATTATATTTATGACAATGATAGAGTATTTTTATGGTAAAGATTTTTATACTAATTTTAAGTTAACAAAAGTTTTTTTCCCCCCTGAAAAAGTATTAACAACTTTTGAAAGCAATGTAAATAAAAAAGAGTTAGAGTAACGTGAGACTCATAGCACCGTAACAAGATATATAGTTGGACGTATGTAGAACTGCCATATAAACTGTACAAAAGAACGTAGATCGTCAAAAATGTTTATTTATGATACTGTGAACCTAGCAGATGATATATATAGAATGTATGCATTCATGTTAAAGTAAGTGCCATGTTGTTAGATCACTCACAACATAGTATAAGAAAATGACTCATTTTTCCAGTTTAAAAATATTATAAGCAATATTTTTGAGAACTTTGATGCTGTTAATAGGTTTAATTAGTATCTCAAGTATGTGATAAAAATAATAATAACAAAAAATTAAATGATTTTCGAAAGACAATATCAAAAAAGAAAGTTTGTTCTATGCTAAGCAATGTTGTTCATTGATCCAGTATGGCGTTGAAGCGTATTCAGTATGACGTCATGCGGATACACCCTATAGGAAGTAGATCCTGTAACCTTAAAATATTGTGTTAATGTTATATTCTCAACCATGATGGTTTCATACATTTTGTAAATAACATAAATAACAAATAAACATACAGAAAGCAATGCTTTAATTAAAGTTATTAATTAAGTTGAAAAACAAAAAGAAACAATATAAATAATTCTTAGTCATTTCTACATTGAATAAATAAATAAAAAGTGTGATTTTTCTGTATGATTCATATGCAGCTATTCATTATTAGAAAGGCAAGAGAACAGTTTTTTTAAGTCCTTATAATAATTTTTAAAGTTTGGAGTTATTATTATACATCAAGATAATATCAAGTTTTATGGCATTGAAATTCTCTCGTCAGCTACCTAAATAGGTATTCTCTGGTTTCTCTTCTATGGTCAATCCAGGTAAAGTCCTGAGAAGTTCCACATTCGCTTCCTTTTCCGATACAAGTTCCACCCCTCTCCTGAACATTCTGTCATCCATTTCTGACTAAGTCTAGAGTGTAAATGAAAACTCTGTTGGCTTTTTAATCCTTGTCAAAGATAAAATTAATTTTGAGTTACGTAAACAGTTGGTTCTGTAAACTACACACAAATAATGGGCTTCAAAACCGTATAATATATTATATATATATATATATATATAATATAATATATATTTGTATTTTTTTAAGAATAACTAATCATGTCACTACCTATTTACAATGTTTATGTTTGGCTCATCTTTAATTTTCTCTTCGTTTAAAAAAAGAATGAGTTCCAAAAAAAAGTTACATGCCTTAGCAGTGACTTATTTTTATAAGTTTTAAACAAACGAAACTACAAGATCAACTAATGAAAGTGTATATATATATTTTTCAGAGAATCTAATCATTGTCCAAATTCATGAATCTTTTTCACTCATCACATCTATAGTAATTACTATAGTATATAATTACTATAATTACTATAGTAATTACTAATCACATATAATACAGTACATTGCAGAACCAACTTATATGTTGAATGTATATCATAAATATTGCTATTTTAAATATGATGTACAACAGTATATCATTATACATAATATGTTATGCTTTGCAGTTTAAGTATATGCAATTTAATATAACATAAAAACTATGTATGTTCTAATGAATTAATGTTTCTGAAATCGTACTTACATAATAATTACGTAGTTGTTTTTATCCTTGCACCCTTGCACATCATAACCTTATGTCTATATAAAATTGTCTTTCCAATGAGTAATCAGAATAAAATTACATTCAATAACAAATCAAATAATAAATAAATACATAAAAGTAGTTACACTTTACATAGCTTTAGTAGACGTAAATAAATAAAGAATACTATTAATTGTATGTATAAAGCAACTCTACATAACTATATTTATAAACATGTGTTAATTATTTTCATACATAAATAACGTGACAGGACATTTAACATCATATTATGTATCTCCTAAATTGAATTTATCAATTAGTTAAACGTATGTACTACACATATATAGTGTGGTTTGAAATTCATTTTTAATTCATATATAATTTCTATAATCATTTCACAGTATATATACATACAACAGGTATATATATATATATATATTATATATACACGTATTATGTGTGGTATATATATATATAGATTACATAAGTTATAATGCATGCTAGATAGTAAACATTATGTAACAGTTAACACAGTGCATTGTAATTATGAACTTTCACATATTGATTACATGATGAATCATTGCAATTATACAGGTGATGAAAGAGAGAAGAGAGGAAATCTATTTAGTACAATATCATGCTTTATGTTGAGAAATATATAAACGGCAATATGATATACATCTTATGTAAAAAATAAATAATATCATGCAGTTTACCAGTTTACAGTTTCAATTTTTTGATAAATAAAATAATGTCTTTTTTTGCAGGTGATAATATGAACAAAAAATATATATATTGCATTTGAATCTATGGTGTAGAATTGACATTTTTTAATCACGTCAGTTAAATTCTTTATAGAACAAAGACATTTATTATGTTTACTGTGACGTGCACGTGCTTAATTACTTTTTCTTCTCCGCTGCTAAATTGCATTATTCATTTCTTTTTTAAAATTAAGACCATCAATGTATAGCAGAACTCGTGAGCTGTTACGTACAAGAGTACTCTAGAACAGGGGTATCTTAAAGGAATAGACCAGGGAAAAACATAAGCATTTATATCACAAAAAACTTGATGAGACTTACAGAAATAACATTAGTTTGTCTCAAAACCCAACTATAGCTCCGTAGCAGTGATCAGAAATTTCGATTTATGCAACCCGCACAACATTTTCATACTAACTTTTGCATGTTTCTGACGTCATAAACCGGAATTGTCACTTAAATTGCATACTCAACAGTATTTTCACGCTCTCTTGTGGGGTACATTACCATTCTGGTAAAAATTGTCAACAGTTTTGAAGATGCCATTTCATGTTTATTCATTAAAAAGCACAATTCTTTAGCACAATTGGCTTTAACGAAATAAAATTATCAAAGCAACTGATGATTTTAAAGCTGATTAATAGTTGTTTGGAGTTTGTAGAACGAACTCCGATGATATATAAGACGATATCGAGAAGAGATACGAATTGATCGTTGATTGTAGACACTTGAAGCTGTATGATAATATTACATGAAACTGTCTACAAAAAAGTTACTATAAGGGTACTGCTGAAACTCCAACGACCTCGTCTCACGAGAATAAGCGTCCTTATTCCCACCGGACTAAGGGATGACACCCCAGTTCACACCTGTCAGTGCATCAGTGGTGTCCGAATCTATTATTTCTCAACTCAGGGGCACTTGGCCGAAAACGCTAACGCATCGCCGCCTTGCGGGCTTTACCCTATATCAATATGCGCATAACCTCAATATAGAAGCATGGTGGTAGCACGGATCTGCACCAAGGTGCTGAGTGATCACGTTGGGTGCGAATGCAAACAATACTCTTACAATTGAACACACTGGAAGAAAGTTCAACTGCATACATACAGAATACAAAGATCCTGGGTACAAACGAACACATCTTCCATTGCTAAAGGTCATGAAGTGAAGTTTATTATAAAGTGTTGACAATTTTTATACCTGTCGAAAACCCAGTGCTTTTGTCATTGTACTCCACATTCAGTGCATGACTATGAATTGATTAATTATGAACTTTTATTTAATAAATTGAGATTTATTAAAAAATCGCCCTTCTGGAGTACTCTATTTAGACATCTTGCATGTTATTTTTTTGGGGGGGGGGTCTAAAAAAATTGTTTAGGAAAATAAATAATATTGGTGCATATAAAAACTTCTTAAAAAATGCTCCTTCATATTTAAAATAATTTTTGAAATTAAAATTTTATTTGAAGTAAAGACGGTGGCCATTAGACCGAAAGATGGTTTGCTTTTTTTATTTATTTTTTTAAATTTATTTTTATTTGTTGAAATGTTTCGAACGAGTTCGCAGCCACTGAAGAACTTTGTTCAACGTCCGAATTTTTTAAAAAAGCTGTTGGAGAAAATACAGCTTTTTTAAAAAATTTGGCCGTCGAACAATATTCTTCAGTGGCTGCGAACTCGTTCAAACGATTTCAACAATTAAAAATAAATTTAAAAAAATAAATAAAAAAAGCAAACCATCTTTCGGTCTAATGGCCACCGTCTTTACTTCAAATAAAATTTTAATTTCAAAAATTATTTTAAATATGAAGGAGCATTTTTTAAGAAGTTTTTATATGCACCAATATTATTTATTTTCCTAAACAATTTTTTTAGACCCCCCCCCCCCCCAAAAAAATAACATGCAAGATGTCTAAATAGAGTACTCCAGAAGGGCGATTTTTTAATAAATCTCAATTTATTAAATAAAAGTTCATAATTAATCAATTCATAGTCATGCACTGAATGTGGAGTACAATGACAAAAGCACTGGGTTTTCGACAGGTATAAAAAATAACATGCAAGATGTCTAAATAGAGTACTCCAGAAGGGCGATTTTTTAATAAATCTCAATTTATTAAATAAAAGTTCATAATTAATCAATTCATAGTCATGCACTGAATGTGGAGTACAATGACAAAAGCACTGGGTTTTCGACAGGTATAAAAATTGTCAACACTTTATAATAAACTTCACTTCATGACCTTTAGCAATGGAAGATGTGTTCGTTTGTACCCAGGATCTTTGTATTCTGTATGTATGCAGTTGAACTTTCTTCCAGTGTGTTCAATTGTAAGAGTATTGTTTGCATTCGCACCCAACGTGATCACTCAGCACCTTGGTGCAGATCCGTGCTACCACCATGCTTCTATATTGAGGTTATGCGCATATTGATATAGGGTAAAGCCCGCAAGGCGGCGATGCGTTAGCGTTTTCGGCCAAGTGCCCCTGAGTTGAGAAACAATAGATTCGGACACCACTGATGCACTGACAGGTGTGAACTGGGGTGTCATCCCTTAGTCCGGTGGGAATAAGGACGCTTATTCTCGTGAGACGAGGTCGTTGGAGTTTCAGCAGTACCCTTATAGTAACTTTTTTGTAGACAGTTTCATGTAATATTATCATACAGCTTCAAGTGTCTACAATCAACGATCAATTCGTATCTCTTCTCGATATCGTCTTATATATCATCGGAGTTCGTTCTACAAACTCCAAACAACTATTAATCAGCTTTAAAATCATCAGTTGCTTTGATAATTTTATTTCGTTAAAGCCAATTGTGCTAAAGAATTGTGCTTTTTAATGAATAAATACGAAATGGGATATATGGGAGAAAATACAGCTTTTTTAAAAAATTCGGACGTTGAACAAAGTTCTTCAGTGGCTGCGAACTCGTTCAAAAGATTTCAAAAAAAAAAAAAAAAAAAAAAAAAAAAAAAAAAAAAAAAAAACGTGAACCGTCTTTTGGCGTAATGGCCACCGTCTTTACCTCAAATAAAATTTTAATTTCAAAAATTAGTTTAAATATAAAGGAGCATTTTTAGGTAGTTTTTATATGCATCAATGTATATTTTTCCTAAGGAATTTTTTTAGACCATAAAAAAATTGCATGCAAAATGGCATGCAAGTTGTCCATTGCGTACGTACAATTACGCAAATTAGTGCTATTGATGTCAATGCGTGCAATCCACCTGCCTGTTTGCATTGTACTATAAAGTGATATCAATTTTTAATTTTTATATGTTGTAAAGTGATAAATAATTTATTGCAATTTTCTGGTGAAAGTAGAAAGGAAATGTTTGAGAGAGAGAGAGAGAGAGAGAGAGAGAGAGAGAGAGAGAGAGAGAGAGAGAGAGAGAGCTATGAGAAAGTAAATAATAATAACAATACATATAATCATAAAGTGTTAATTTAGATAGCTTTAGCAAGAAATAACATAAGGGATAAAATGAAAGCGTTCCGGTCCAGTTTAAATTACTTTAGACTGATTTATATATTGTAGCTTCCTGTGAATAAACTTAACACCGGAGACATAAGAAGGAACAGACTACTTTGTTATATTAGGGTAGAATGCAGAAGAATTAAGTATTATGATGTAGAATACTGGTGAGTTCATTTTCATCGTATACTCTAATTTTTATGTAAATAGTTTTACCTATAATATTTATAAAATTTCATGGTATACATTAAAATAAAAGGGAAAAAAAACTTTCAAATTAATAATTAATTAACAAGTAATTTAAAAATATAAACAGGCTTAATAAAAATCCCTATTCACATTTTTTAATTATTATTTGTTACGTTCAGTGTTCATTTTTTTTTCTAAATTATTTATCACTGAAGATGAAAAAATAAAAACTTGATCCTATATTATTCTATAACTTGCAGCAAACAATAACACGAACGGCTTTTAACGTTGGCTTTTAAGTGAGTTTTTAACATTGTCTACTTGGAATTTTTAACATTAAAAACTTAATTTTTCTATTACTCTCATTGCATAAATTAATATGATTTGGCAGATATACTGTAATTTTAACATTACAGCTATAATATCGAGAGAAAAATCCACTGCAGTGCTTTAAAAAAGAGAAATGCTACTTTAAGTTATTGAACTTGATACAACATTAAAATACTATGAGTTAAAAATAGTTATAATATACTTCTTGTGCTTTGCATTAGAAATTTATGTGTAATATGGTCTGTTTTTAAATAGAGCATTATCAGAATTTCAATAAATTATACTACATGAAATTGCAATGTTTTCTCTCTCTCTCTCTTTCTCTCTCTCTGTCTCTCTTTATACAGATTATGCATGCAATGAAACTTATTTATTTATTAGACTAACAATAGCATTACACTGTAACATTATAGGTTCTTTTAATTTTTTGCATTAAATCTTACGCTAACACTAAACTATTTATATATTTACAGTGAATTCATTTAGAAATAATTTATCAAACCCATGATAACATAATATACATATTATTTTCATGGCTGTTAATTTTGTTATTTTTACTAAAATAATATTTTACTTTAATACAAATTGAAATTATATTGCTCAGTGTGAACATAACTTAATTGATTTTACCTAATGTAATTGTTAGTGAGATTATCAGGTATAAAGTCAGTCAGCACCACTCTATCTTCCTCATACAGAAGACGTGATCAACTATTTAATATACAGACTGTAAAGTATAAACAAGGGGGTTTACTTAAGTTAAAAATACATAGATCTAAATAAACCGATGGTGTGCTCTCTACTTTAGAGTTGGGTTGAATTAATCCTACAAAATCTCCACTTCTCGTGGGATTTGATTTTACCAGAACTAACAGTAAAACAAGCTCACAATATCTTTATACGTACGTAAATATACTCTATAATGTTTTTTTTTTCATTTCTTAGTATAGAGTTTGTATAAGTTTAAATCATGATCCTAAATGTTAAAATATACTACATAAAAAACATTTGTTTTCAAAGAGCCATATTTTTTTTTTCCAGCATTTGACCTCAATGATTTTTTTTTTTTTTTTTTTTTTGCCTTGTTGTGTTATTTTGTTACATATTTACCATATTGTTGCGTCAAGACACACAGAAATAATAAATTACGTTATTTATGCTCCATTTATGATACTATAGCATAAATGTTGTTAAATTAGAATAGAACTACATGAGTGATTATGCTGTACAACATAATATTTATGCTTTATAATATATTTATTGTGAAGTACAGCATAAATTATTCTGTATTGAACAAATTGTGCTGCAAATGAGTTAGCATAATTATTTCGTATTTATTTTTGTCCGTGCATATCGTTTTAATGACATTGTGCACTGGAAACCGCACAGACGGCTGAGCCACGGCCTAAATACGTAGCCCTATGCATTCGCCATAACATAGCCTAGAAAAACCGTATAAAAAAGTTTATAAGAGCAAGCTGATCGAAAGAGAGCAGAAAAATTCTCTACAAATAAATCACTGCAATTTTAATATAGAAATTGTCTCGTCATAATTAATCCAATGAAAAATAAAAGTTATATTAACTAAAAAATTGAATGTTTAATTTTACATTTAAAAAAGAGGGAGAAATATAATAAGAAAGACAAAGATATAAATTTCTTCTTTCTATAATATCTTCAAACAAGATAATTTTTGTTTGCTGCTGAAGAGAGTCATTCCTATATAGGGGTGGTTGAAAATACGAAAGAGTGAGAAAAGTGCTAATCGGTTTTCGAGAAGGGGACAAGTTAAGACTCTCCTCTGCTCTTTTTACTTTCATTTCGCGGTTCACAGGCAACAGGTGAGAAAGAATGATGAAATTGTTCAACCACAAGCACGAGAGAGCGCTAATAGCACCACTGCACAAACATAAAACGCCAAAGGGGGAGAAAAAAAAAGCATTACACTCAAGTCAATAAATGGTATAAGAAGATAGACCAACTTTAAGCAAGGTGAGATGAGATTTTATACTTGTTATAATTACATCCCATTAACATTAATGTTTATTGAAATAACATTATACTGTACTGTAAATATACCAGAAAATAGCCAATATAACATGTCTCATCATGGGTATAATTTTATAGCAAAAATAGATTATTATTAAAAAAAAAAAAAAATAATAATAATAATAATAATATTAATAAATATTTCAATCTTTGCGCCTACTAGCATAACTTTTTTTTTTTTTTTTTTTTGAGTGTGTGTATGTGTAAGAACGGCCAAATGTATAGTTAGCCTGAAACTTCTCCTTTTCAAAATAAAAATATAGATGATTATGTAATTTAACTCAAAAAGAACCAAAATTTACTGTACAGTAGTATAAATAAAAAAATAAATAATCATCTTTATTCAAAAAAATGCATAGACAAAAAAAAAAAAAAAAAAAAAAAAAAATTGAAAGGGCGAGGTTTAAGCCTGACAATATGTCTGGCCCACTCTTACACCTAACCCCAACAGAAAACATTCATGAAAATTTTTGATTGCATACAAAGTTATAATAAGAGGGAAGTAGTATTAATACTACGTAGCAATAATAGTAGTATAGAATGAACTAGCATTATTATTATATAGTATTACAGTGTATTATTAATATAATAGTGTTATAGTATAACACTATATTTAAAAGATTTTTCCTAAATACAACTATATTTTAACGTTGAAAATTAAAACAACATTAATTGCTCTTTGTAATAATTAATAGATGCAGATACATATAGTTTTTTTATTATATTATTTTTTTTATAGCGTAAGAATATAAAATTTTAATTTATTACAACTATAAATATTCTAATTTAAGAGTACATTATATAGACTTTCGGTATACTATAATAGCAAGGAAGCTAGAGGCGATGCTCTCTTTTTATTATATAATTTTAAAACAAAAGCAAATTTTATCTTTCACAATGAACGTACATGTATACTGATTACATTGTTATGAAACTATGTTGTATCTATATCATAACAAAAGTGAATAAATAAAATGCTGTTTGAATTTATAATGTAGTCATACTATGTATACGCACTTATTTCACCAAAGATACTGGAAATATTATAACATACACAGTAATTTCTTTAATATTTCGTCCCATGAAAATTTATTTGGGGAAAAATGCAACCATGAGCATAATCTCTTATTTTTTAAGATTTTTTTATTTTATTTATTTTTTTTATTTTTTTGTGTAGATACGTCAAACAAATTTTTAGGAGAGTATTTTTAAGGAATAGAACAAATTGAACAAAAAAACATGTCTAGTATCCTAAAATATCTAAATATCAACGTTAATTTGACAGAGTCATTGATTTCTAATTTATTTTCCATTTACAAAATGTCAGATGCAGGTTTATGACGTTACAGCTTACTAGTCCACGCACGCTGAAACAGGTAAGATGTGACGTCATAAACTTACAGCTGACATTTTGTGAATGTAAAATAAATTTAAAATCAATAACTCTGGCCAAATCAACGTTGATATTTAGGTATGTTAGGATAGTAGATATGCTTTTTGTTCAAGGTGTTCTATGCCTTTAAAGTATAAACTGGACCACATTATCTCTTTGCGCTATATAAAATGTTACTCTAGCTTTTGACTTAAATGTATTTATTTTTTAGATTTGTTGAAATCCCAATTATATGTTAATTAATTTTCCTCTCCGACATTGCTTATCGTTTTATTGTTTGATGTATTTCATGTAATTAAAGGAAGTTGAAATTTATTGAAAAGCTTATAATTAATAAATTATTTACTTACGATTAAATACAAAACTTATTGTGTATAATATTAAAAAATAAAGTGTTGAAATACGGAGGTGAAAGCCCGCATGAGCATGTCTCTTGAAATGAAGCAATATTTTTTTAATTTTAAGTACAGGATGATAAATAATAAGATATAAATTTTTATTTTATTGAAACACCATGTATTTATATTGTGTAATATTACATTAATTAAATTGCAGGTATGTATGTCTGCATTGCCGTAAGACAATAACATTTTACGTCACAGTATCCCTATAATCAATTAAATATTGTAAAACATGTTATATCCAAAAAAGAAATACAGTATTTTACATAATAAAAGTTTATAATTATGTGCCTGTTTTACACGGGAAGTTTTTGAAGAGTATAAGTTTTTTCATTACTCGTTTTTTAATTTTTTTTTTTATTTCTTCATTTTTTTTTACAAAAGGCAGTAAATATATTAAGAGGATCTTTAGCTTCCAGGATTCCTAGTAGTGTAAAGGTTAACAAAGTGTCACGGCAAAGCCAAAGATCTGAGTTCAAGTCCCAGTAAAGCGGAATTCCTTTTAACATATTTACTGATTTAAAAAAAAAAAAATGCAGTTTCTATTAGATAATTGGTACTAGATTATTCTCACCTTCACTTTGAATCAAGTAGGATTCAGGTGTTGGTGATAAGAAAGAAAAAATAAAAGAGCACATATAATAATAATAACAATAAAAAAAGGCACGGAAAGTATAAATTACTTAATTTATATATTGTGCTGCATTTATGTCATTATAGCATAAAAATTGTTATGTTATAGTGAATAAATGTTGCTGAAAAAGAGCTATAGCATAGTTAGTACACGTATTTATTTGTCCATGAAAAGTATACAAAACTTACTTTTCAAAATTTCATAATTTTTCCTATAACTACTATTTTATTTCACATAATTATTAAATTATTTTCAAAGTGAATGCTGTAAATAAAATAAATCACAATATTACCCAACAATGGTAATGCACATGTATTTTACACCATATATTACGATAAAAACAAACAAAGAAAAGTATAAGTAAGATTTAAATGCGGGCTTTGTCTGCATAATATTATGATATAATTTTTTCATGTGTTATACACAATTGAATTCCCTTGTTTTGTTATAAATATATTATATATATATAGCATGATGTATATATAGTAATAATCTTGAGATTTTATATGTGAGAAGTCTTGACAAATATATATTAAAGTCTACAAACCTTGGTATATATGATGTTGATGATGTAATACCGGCACTGAAGTGTGTAATTACATATAAGCTGGCATACATAAGCTCTATTGATCCATTTTATCATGAATTATAAATGAATATTTTGTATATAAAATGTTGTATAATAATGTTAATCCTCGAGTGTATTGAAGTATCCTGTAAACATCATGGTACTTTAGAAATGAGAAATAATATGCTGCTGTATAGTTATCCATTAGTAAAGAGTTAAGTTTTATTTATTGTACATATAACATATTATATACATATACATATAATATATATATATATATATATATATATATATATATATATATATATATATATATATATATATATATATATATATATATCTAATACCGTATTACGTTTTCTCTTTTTGTTGTTATAAATATAACAAAAATTATACTTATATAATATATAATAATTATTTCTATTCCAGTGTTTTTTTGAAATTAAGTTTAACACAGAGACAAAAATGAATTACTATTGCACTATGTGAAATTACATTTTTAAAAGTAGTTTTCGTAAGCAAGAAAAAGTGTTTAAAGTATTCCAAGGCACAATACAATTTTAAAAGCATTATGTAATCATATATATAATTTTTTTTCGTAGAGAGTTGGATTAACGAACACCATATTAGCTTGCTAACTCGTATTTTATCTACGCTTTAAAAAAAATCAATTCGTACATAAATAGAATTCGTACTTTTTTTTTTTTTTTTTTTAATACAGACAAGCATAATTACATTTCACCAATAAATATTTCAAAATGAGACTTATTAATTCGGACATTGAGCTATAAAAATACTTTTTATTTTATTGTCGTTGCATAATTTAAAACCATATAGGCATGCCTATATTTACAGCTCGCTGAAAACTAGAAAAGAGATGGTTTCAAGCGGATGTATTCACTTTATTTTGCTACTAGTTATCAAATAATGAATTTTTAAATTTCATGAGTATTAACTTCAATGTTATACTGAAAACATACCAAATTTTTGTATTGACTAGTTAAAGAGATATATTGGCTTCAAAATATTTTTTCCTCTCAATGATAAATCATGAGATTGAACTAATATACATACTCATATTTTGTTCCTTCTTAACCCTTCAGTACTCCCACAAACTGCGGATAAAACTTACCAAGTAGTCATCCCGCGCTATAATTTCTATTGTATAGACCCAACTTTAATGACATCATGACTTCCTAAAGTTGCCTTTTTTACAGTTTTTTAACCCCATAGTTTGTGAGGATACAGAAGGGTTGAGGGACGTAATATGTGTACCAATGATGGTCAAATTTCATTAATTTTACGTTTTGATTTAATTCTTTGATGTTAGGATCCCTTTATATGTATAGAATGCGATAAAAAGAGCAAACCTGGTTGAAACCGTTTTCTTTCTAATTTTGGGCCTGCGGTTACCATTTTTATGCTGAAAGAAAAAACTGAAGACCCAAAAACATCATCAATTGTTAAATATTACATTCTTTATTAAATGCTAAAGTGGACTTCTGAAATACGCGTAAAAGAGCATAAAACAACTGTAATGTAACCTCTTTTTTTTTTTTGAAACCATGACGTCATGCTGGAATAAAATTTAAAAAAATTTGTGCATAAATTGACATTTTCTACGTCCTTCTAGAAATTTGTGTTATGTTTTATCTCATGATTTGTAAAATAAAAAGCATTCTTGAGAATATATTTCTTTTTATTAAACATTGACAGACTAAATCCAAGCGCTCATTGTAATGCATTATGTGTAATTTTACAACAAATAATAATTTTGAAATATTGTAAAAAATATATAATTACTTTTTTTTTTGTGTAATGTTATAAATGTCAAAATTTAAAATTTACAGTCTAATATCATCAATTTTAGAAATTCTGCAGTAAATAATGATAAGCTTAATCTTATTAAAAAGTTTAACGTTGAAAATATAAAGAGAATTATAAACAAGAAAGACTTCTTTTCTTTTTTGTAATGCAAAAACTTTTGCAAAATTTTACAAGTAAAAAAAAAAAAAAAAAAAAAATGCAAACAAACAAAAATATGAAGTGTATCATTAAAACTTAAACTTTGTAAATGAAGAATGTAAACAAAAGTAGTGTACCACTGCAGCTTCATTACAAAGACGGAGAGAGAGAGAGAGAGAGGGAAAAAAACTTCTTTGTCTTCGTTGCTGCCAACTTAGAAAAAACCAATTCCCTTTAGTGAAGGTTACAAGTTTTATTATTATTTAATTATGTTTACCAACTTACAAGATAGTTCAGATGACTTTTTTTTTGCAACTTACGTTTAGTAATATGGTGTTTTGTAAAATTTGTTCTGTATTCTTATGTAATATGTATCATTTTCACAGAAATATATTGTTATTGCTATTAATATGTTTTATTATTTATTTTGAAATGATGCAATTTGTAAAAGAAATAAACCTAAAAATCTGCTTCTTATACTAAATATGTTATACAGTAGTATCAGTGAAAAAGTTTGCTATACTGATATTTGGAGCATAATTGAACCACTCGATTTGCATTAAAAAAATAAGAAGAGGATCTTACTGTCTTAAACCTGTAAAATGGAAGTTAATTATTATTCACATGACGCGTAAATTTGACGCGCGTCGACGCGTGTTACTAAGTTCACTGTTGTAAGTTGTAACAATGTAAACAAATGGAGCCGTTCACAGGTAATTTTCAAAAACAATGTAAACGGCTCCATTTGTTTACATTGTACCAACTATGTAATGCGCGCCGACGCGCGTCAAATTGATGTGTCATGTGAACAATCTTTGTAGGTATATAGGTAGTATCCTATATATACATTTCTCCCAAAACTACTTCGAGCGGATACAGTGTAATTAACTATGTAAAGTCAACTGTGATTGGCTAGTAGGTTTATAACACGCTCTCTGATTGGTTTAGCACCGTGGATACAGCTTTTGGCGGGAACGACCTTGTTTTAGCCAGAGTGTACCTATATATTTCTTTAACTGAACCACTGGCTAGCTTCCGGTGACTTGTTAATCTCAGGTGAAGTCCTACCTTCTACAATTCTATAACCGAATAAGCCTCTTTAATAAGTATAGCTATAGCTTATAGTAAAGGTTACTTAATAGGACCAATGTTCAGCATTTAAAATAGTGTTATAACAATTCGTAACTTTTTCTTCAACGAGTAGAAAAAGACTCTTTTAACTGATTTTGTTTTGCCTTGCTTGAGCTGGAAAAAAAATAATAGAGAGAGAGAGAGAGCGTTTTTATTTTTATTTTTTTTATTATTTTTTTTTTTTTTCCACAATATAATTTCTTGTGTATAATCACACGTGCCTGATGTGCACAGAAATAACTAAATAATATAAGTAAAAAAAAAAAGAACGTTTTAATTATTTTAATTACCATTTAACACACTTCAAAGACATGCTATTGATTTATAAAATATTTGTAATAAAAGCACGTGAAAAAGTTTACTACTTGCTAATTAGTTATTATCATCAAAGTTTTTCCCTATATTGATTTCTTCTTTGTTCATGAACGGTATTAAATTAAAGCTCTCTAAAATATCATAAATTAAAAAAGTTTAAAAAAAATACATATCAGAGTTATTAATATAGCACACACACACACACATACACACACACACACACATGAAATTATTTGTATATGCAAAGTACAAGAAAACATTTTTATTTTCTACAATTTTGAACTTTTAATTAGCTAGAAGCTTTGAAAATAAAATATGTTAAAATTACAACGACAACAAACCAAATTGTATATTAAAAAATTAATTACACTGTGTTACGTCATATTGTTGTACATTAGAGAAACTAAAACTGAGAATACGTCATGTATATCATAGCGGTTACGGCATCCGTCTATGTGGAAAATATGTAATGTAGCTGAAGACTTCCATCGCATTTTTCTTCTTCAAATTACGACTTTGAAAATTATCATTAATTTATCCCAAAATACATTTGTAGCGCTGTATGTATGTATGTATGTATGTATGTATTAAGGCATAGAAAGTTTTGAAGTATGCAACCCACACAATTATTTCTGTTAAATTTTGTCCAAGAAACATGACACTATGTTTGGAAAAAAAATAAATATATATATATACATATTTTTTAGCATCCTCTTGCGTGGTAACATTTGTGTCCTGTGGAAAATTAGAATCAATTTCAGAGGTCCTATTTGGTATTTACATAATCAATTAAAGGACATGTTGTTAAAGGTCTGGAGTATTTGTCTTCAATTTATCGACTTATAAAAGTATGAATCTATTTTTGCAAGATGTACATACACTGTGATATAAAATATAAACTGTTATTTTATTATGCCGTATGGTAATACAATGCATTCATATGGAGAAATATTTAATTATATATATATATATATATATATATATATATATATATATATTAACATAGCCCGATGGTTTGGGCATCCGAGCGTGAATTGGATGTGGCTGGCAGGCCCTGGGTTCGATTCCCAAGCATGGCAAACTTTTTCACGTTGCTTTCGATGTGTTATTATACCAAATATATAATTTCAGACGATGTAAGGCTTTAGAATTAATTTTTTAAATGTTTAATTCATATGAATATATATATATATTTATATATATAAAAAATATATATATTATATAATATATTATATATATTTTGAGCTTCTCAAGAGCAAGTCAGGTATGTAAATGTTACATAAAAATAAATAAATAACAACATATTGCTGCACTTTGGAACAAAAACATCAGTACTGCTGTATTATATTATTTATAAATAATATTAATATTAATTATATTTAAAACAAAAAGTTTGTAGTAGTATTCAAAAATTATATTTAAAATTTATTATTATTTTGTTTTGTATATTCTTTTATTTAAAAGTATATGAAATTGTTTTTAAGTAATTTTTTAGTTTGACATTTGAATTTAAAAACACAGGCGTGGACTCACTTTAGAGTCCGGAAATTGTCAATTTTAAAACAAAATATAATATAATATTTTTTTAAAACAACATTATAATTCTAAGAATTTTGGTAATACTTCATATTATAAATAATTCCCTTTTATATATTTTGTTTTATAATACATTTCCGTTAGGCTATAAAGCAAAATTATACATCATGGGGACAGTGTCCGTGTCTGTACTCCGTTCTACCAGCTTTAAATTGGGTTATTATATAGTCATAATATTGTGTGTAATTAAGATTTAATATTAATATCATAACCACGTCCAAATTTTGACAAACGTGTATCATAGAACTATATAACTATAACCAAGCTGCATTATTTAAAATGTTGAAAATTGAGTTGAAAGTAAAGCTTATGTGTTTGTGGCATAAAAACTAGATAGACTATAGCTAGAAAAATTGATATTATATTGTTTTTACATAAAAAGCTTTCTTATAATGTTGATAAAAAAAACTCGTTGATATAAGTAGCTGCAAACAGTTTGACACTTGAATGATTTTACAAGTATTCAGTTTGTGGTGTACTTTGAAATAAAATTACGATATCGTCAGTTTTATTGACTGGAAAGCAATTTAATTTTAAATCTTTGTAAAAAAGAGTAAAGTTTATATAACATACAAAAATAGGTCAGCTATATTATGTTTAGTATTTGCAGGTAATATATTATATAAATAAAATGAACTTGTAGTAAATTGTTGTAAATCTTATCATCAAACTTAAGACAAGATGACAAATAAATTTAATGCTAAAGGCCCGCGCAGCCGTCTTATTTTATTTAGTATTAAATTAATTTAAAAAAATAAGCCGCTATACTGTTCTTGGCTGAGAGTCGACTCTCAGCCAATAACTGCGGCTTATTTTTTTAAATTAATTTAATATTACATAAAATAAGACATCTGCGTGGGCCTTAACATTTTGTTCTTTGAAACCTATATAGACATAATAATGTCAAGAAGAGATTTAAATAATAATAAGACAAAATAATTTATTTTTGCTGTTTGAATTATAAAATGACTACCTTCATCATTTTACGAAAAAACAAAAATGCAATGAAAAAGCTTTGAAATTTCGCGATAAAAAAGAGAAGTGGTAATATTTACAAGAAAAGTTAAAAATAGTACTTTCATTTTTTTTTTTTTTTTTTTTTTTTTTTTTGCAGTAGTAATAATAATAATAGTCATCATAAGCTGATTTCACTTATATGTATAGTGTATATTTGTATTATAGAGAACAAAAAATGAAATGTAAATGCAATGGTTTAGAGCGGCAATCCCAAGCTTTCTATCTAGAATAGAATATTTCTTTAGGGTGTATGCACATGACGTCATACTAAATGCGCTTCGACGCCAAGTTGGAGCAACGAATAATATAGTTCAGCATAAACATGTAAAACGTAGATTTTGGCAATATTCTTTGGAAAGTTAGTTAATTTTGTTGTTATTTATATTTTTCTCGCATACTTGAAATCCTAATTCAACCTGTTAACAACATCAATGCCCTCGAAAATATTGCTAAGTATTTTTAAATTGGTAAAATGTGTGTTGTTTTTTCCCATACCGGCTCATATTATTTAGTACTCACATATAGCGTCGACTTTTATGTGAATGTATAACCACCCTATAATTTGCACTTTTTAATGTAATCATTTCTATACTGACAAGGTCTCGCCTGTCACTTATTTAATTATTTGTCACTTGTTACTTTATTTAAAAAAATATCATACTATTAATAAAATTGTTACTATTATAAATTATAGCTTTTTTTTTCAGTGTCCGCGATAGAAATAAAATACAGTGAAAACCAATTACTAAAACATGCATGAAAAAATATGCTATATACAAATTACAATATTTAACATTAAATTAATTGGTCAATTTATTTTGTAATATAAAGCAGAAGTTATTAACTACGATAGTAAATTAGTAAAATATATTATACATTATTGATTTGAATAGAGAATAATAAAGCATGAAATCTTTCTATATATATTTGTAATATTAATTAAAGGAATATTATAATTAACAAAGTTTACAATATACAGCTTATATAATAATAAATATAAAATAATAAATTTACAATATATATATATATATATATATATATATATATATATATATATATATATATATATATATATATATATATATATATATATATAGTTAACTAAACTATTATAATCACTAAATTAAATAATTGATTTAATTAATAATTAAAGTTTCTTATTATAAAGGTTATAAATATTAATAAAAGTTTATACAATAATGTAACAATACTTATTCCGGGTAATATAATAACGGATGCCTTATAAATTACGATAGATGGTATAAATAACGTTCTGATTATTTTATAACATATTATTCTATTACATGGAATTTGGGTACTGTATAATATACATTAGAAGTCATGCACTATACGTATGTGTGTAAGTTAATATCTCGCTAGTAATTATACGTGCAGGCTAGAAGACCGCTCTGTGCACTGAAGCTAACATTTGATGCCAAGTCCGCTTATTTTAGGCAAAACTTGAGTCAAAGAGTCAAAGATAATTCATGCAGAAGTTTGTTACAAACCACAATTTTCACGTCATGTTTGAGCATCTCTTTACTTTACTTATTTCATTAGTTAAGTGAATAAAAGGTATTATATTATTATACAAGTTCCTATATCCACGTAAAAGTGCATCATTTTATTATAATATGTATACTTTTTCTACTTTAAAAGTTGCTTATCAAAGTTATTGTATTGAAATAAGTATTAGAGAGAGAGAGAGAGAGAAGTTTTAAATTGAGTCAATTGTTTTTATAATACATAGTATAATTTTTCTCTATTATACATCAACCATATAATAAAGAATATATGCATATTTTTTTTTTTTTTTTTTTTTACTATACTATTGTTTTAGTAATGGGTGCGATTAATCAAAGCACAACTGCCCGCCTAACTATGCTTAGAAATCCAACATGAGTTCGTAGTTAGAATTCCCAAGTCCTTTAGGTGATCTAGCGTGCTTTGATGAATCGCAACCAATTATATATATTATGAAAAGTCTGCACCAACAAGCAATCGTTTTCATTTATGAAAATATAATATACAAATCCGTATAAATATCTATGTAATTTATGTACGCAGGACCACGATAATATATTTTACGTCAAAAACTCGCACTAAATTTGCAATATGCTATTCTTATGAGAAAAACACGTACTGGATTTAAATGGTAAAATATATTATCGCAGTCCTGTGTACTATATAAAAATATTTTGATTCAGTCACCTGACCCCCCCCCCCCCTCCCTACTTCATTCTTTAATCGTCACCCAGAAGGTCAAAGTCAAACACATAATGTTTGCAATGTATACTTTTTCCCAATATAATAATTCCAGTGCACAAGCGATACTCAGTTTTCACCGAAACCGTGAACAGTTTGGTTGGCTTCCATAGTGACAAAGAAATTTTAACTAATAATTATGTTAAACTATAGTTGCAGTGTTATAATTTTCTAAAAGTAGAAAATTGTGTTATTTACTAAAACTGTGAAAACTGTTATATTTTACAATATAATAATAATGTACTGTAACTGTACCATGCGAGGTTAAGTTTAACAAAATTAACTTATTGATTCATGATTAATGATTATATAAAAATATTTACTGTATATACCTCGTTCTGGAATCACGAATCTTATTACGCAGCTGAACGGAAAAAAAGGTAAGTTCTATTTTTAAATATTATAAATTTTTTTTCTGTATAAATTTAAGTATAGAATTTCTAATTTCGTATTAATGGTCAATAAAATATTAACTTTGATATAGGGAAGTTTCAAAGTTATATTAATTCAAATTTGGATTCTATATAAGGTTAAGGTAATGAAAATTTTAAACGAAAAATGTTTGCATTATATCGTTTTAAAGATAAATTTTATAATAATATTATATTATAGTTTAATATTTAAAATCCACTGAGACTCAGTTTTCATATTGTATATAGAAACACATAAAAAGATATACACCAAAAATTAAAGTTACAACTAAAAATTTAAAATACTGTTATAACACATACACGTATAATATAATATTCTTAGTTAATAAGTATAAACGTTGTAGAAAAGGTGCATTAAATTCAACAAGCTTTTGGTTAACCCCTGTGAGACCAAAGCTATTTGACACCAAACGCTTTTTTGGACCATAACTATCTATATTCCCATCCTCTTTTGTGCAGCAAAGAAGTAACATAAAATTTTCATTAGTTGCACGAACAACCTTTCTTCACCTTTCATATTATTAAAACCCAAGAGAATTTTATCTCAAATTTTTTTCTTGTATTGAACTTTTTTTTTATATATTTATACAGATTTTTTTAAAATATAACATGAAATTGGGTACAATGCGTACAAAAAGAAAAAAAAAGTGTACAATACTTAATAATATCTCTTATAATTTATAACCTTATTTAAAGAGCTTATTTACAATAATTTATTAATTGTATTACTGAAAGTGAGTAATACAATGACACAATTTTCTTGCATCACCTTCAATCTCACGTGCTTAATTTTCTGTTGTTTTCTTGCAATTTATGAAGTACATTTTTTTTTTCTTATTCCATGATCTTTGTATGGATCAGCATTGATTAAAAATTGTAACTTTTTTATAATACTAAAATGTATTACAAACTTTATCACAAATTTCTTATAAACATGTATGCACGTCATACAAAACAATGTTATACTATTAAAGCAATTAAGCAATTCAGATAGTAAAATACATTTAGATGCCATGGCCATATCGCTATGATGCTTACGCGGTACAGCGCGCGGGAAAACCAAAAGGGTCCCCTAATTTAACAGAAAGAAACACACGTTTTTTTTTATTTATTTATTTTTTTTTACGATTTTTGAGACAACTACTGCATTGATTCAGGAGATATTTAAATGAGGAATACTAAACATACTTTTACGTGTTTTAAGACTTTAAAATTGTTTTAAGAAATTTTTAAACCGATACGATAACCTCCATTATATGATTGAAACGTTATTTCACGTTTCACTCGAATGAAAACGAAGAAAAGTTCAATCGGTCATCTTTGTTATAATAGCTTTTAGGCGCGCTTATGTAGACGGCGCAAAAATTCATTACATCTCATTTTCACAAAATTTTCGTACATACTCGTGAAAAGTCGTGACCTTCCGCAACATTCCAGCTCCAGCTGATCTGAAAGTTAATGTAACAAAAACATCACGCTGTAAACATATATTTATTTTCTTTGCATTGTTATCTATAAAAAAGTGTATAAAAATGAATCAAGAAGAATATGTGAAAATTGTGAGCTTAGTAATTGCAATGACTGCTGCATATTATTATAAAACCAGGATTGCTCCGTACCAGGCTACAAGAAATTCGCGGGGTGTTATATCTCGTTGGCGCGCCAGAAATGCCGGCAGGAGATTTCGGAAGCTTTCTAGAATGATGAGAGCCCAGACTGATGCCCAGAGCACAGTGGCCCAAGCCATGGGTAGGCTCACTGGGCTGATAGCCCAAGCCCAGGGACAAGATTCGAGTTCAAGTGATTCCGACGATTGTTCGTGTAGCGTGTGTGTAAGGGAACAACGTAAATAATGCTTCTTAAAAAAAAAAAAAAAAAAAAAAAAAATTATAAACATGCCTCATAATTAGTAATTATAATAGTAATAATAAGTATAATTAGTAGCAGTATTTAGTAATTATATTAGTTGTATAAAATTATGCGTGAGAATTTATTTTTATTTTTGTGACATGCCTAATAAAATAATTTAGTTACATAATTAAGGATATATATGCAAATATTGATATCAAATAGGGACTTACAACTTTTTACTTTACGTCGTGTACGTTGAAATACTCTTTGAACTATGTATATATATTTTTAGGTAACACACAATGTTTACCTTTTGATACAAACATTTATCTATGTGTTTTAATGCTAGAAAACAAAAGATAAATATTATGGTACTGAACTCTATTACATCAAATAGACTGTATGGGTGTAATGAAAGTGACAAAATGTTGTGAATTACAAGTGATGTTACCACAGAGGGGTTGCATGTGAGGGATTTTTTTTTTCTTTTTTTTAATATTATTATTTTTTGGTACTCCCTCCAAAAAAAAAAAAAAAAACTTTTTGACTTGTGTATTGGTGGTTATAAGGCATTGTATCACGTGATGAATATTGCGGAGTGCGAATGCGCTGACGAGGCGGGGCAGTAGTGTGAGCGCTGCGGGAGAACCGCGGCAAGCAAGCAGCGAACGAGGGTAGAAAGAAGTAACGTCTACAGTAGTGTCCGGGCTTTCTCTTTGCAAGCACCAGAGCTACAGTCACGTCAACTACTCTCTACACATCCCCGCTCTCTACAAGCACACACGTGAAATCTCACGCGGATATCGCAGCAGGTAATGAATCTTTTAATCAATTTATTTATTTTTGCTTTGACGATTATGAAAATCGTAATAAAATTTTATTTCATCCTGTTTGATGTTTATAAAACTTTTTTTTATGACTGAATTTTATATTTAATTTAAAAAAAATTGCAGGATTAAATAATTCAAATAATAGTTATAATAAAAGTTGAAGAAAAAAAAAAAAAAAAAAAAAAAAAAAAAAAAAACGATAAGCAAAAAATGCTCGAAATAATGTTTTCAGTAAAAACAATGAAAACAAATATAATATATCTACTACAGAAAATACGTTAATATAATTGCTATAGTATAAAAAATAAGGTCAATTCAAATAGTAAAAGAGCAATGAAATATGAGTAAAAAAAAAAAAAAAGTATGCCAATCATGATTGTGATAGGAACTGATTAAGATATGCTGCATCACTAATTGAATCATTTTCTTATTAGAAAAAGTAATTATAAAATAATATTTTCTTTTAATAATGATGAAAAAAGGAAGTTAAAATTCAATTTGATAAGTAATTTTTCCAGGGAGGGGGTGGGGGGAACTGATAATACTTGAATAATGTGAGAAATGAAAATAAGCTCAATTGCTTATAAATTACAAACAAGTATAAAGCAAGGAAGGTATATAATAATTAAGAGAAAATAATAACAGTTTCGACACCAAATAATTGCTGTTACTTTACAAAGTTATAATATAATCAATTAACGATGTAGAAACTTATACACAAAATCATGTCGAAGAATTTTGCCTTGAATCAGCATATATTATTATTATTACATTTTACACATATTAAAGTATGATTTTCTTTTCCAATTGGTTAAACATTATTGACTTTTCAGCAATATGAAATATATTCAATTTGACTTATTGGAAAATTTAAACATCCTATAATTCAATTTTATAAAATTATTGAATTTTGAGGTACCATTTTAAATATAATTTAAGGTAAATTTCTTTTAACTTATAATGTTTTGCATGCTATATCACGTAGGAATGTTATTATTACCTTTTTTATTGTACTTACATTTCATTTGAATGAAATTCTAAAATAAAAAAAAGCAATTTAAAAGTTAATGAGGAATGATGTAAAATTTCACTTTACATAAATAATGAACAGCATTTATAAAATAATAATAATTTCATAAAACAAACGTATACGTAAATAATCTTAATCAGTAAATATACGTATTTTAATTATTGAAATGGAAATAAACAAACAATTTTGTATATTTAAATCAATATATATCATTGATAATTATTACAGTTTGCATACTCATCATCATAACTGTTGATATATCTGTATTATAAATATAAATATAACGAAAAGCTTACATTTAATTAAGAAATTCTTAATTAATATAAAATATATTTTGTTATAATTTTTAATCATTAATATACACAATAACACAAAATAAGTTCAATTCATATCTCTCTTTGCATTATAAATACTGTTTATATTTAATAAAATATACAATACTTTATGATTTAAACAATAATTCATTCCTTACGAGCTTCATGAGACAGTCAAGAAGTATACTTCTGACATTTAAAATTTCCATTGTTTTCAGTTAAAATCATCAATGATAATAAATATATTATTGAGTTTTGCAGTTTTTTTTTTTTGCCATAATCCTAATGATAGCCTCAATTAAACGATGTATAGAAATGAAAAGACAGGAACACGCATTCAGTAAGAGCATTTCGAAAATGTACACACAAATCAATATACTGAAATATGAGATTGCATATTAACCCTATACTTACTAACTTACTTTGTTAGCCTAAAATTAAGATTAAGATCAATGTTAAGAATTAAAGGCGTGTAATACCTTGAACAAAAAACTTGTCTGTATATAATATCCTAACATACGTACCTACCTACATATTATCAACGTTGATTTGGCAGGAGTCATTGATTTCTAATTTATTTTCCATTCAAGAAATGGCAGATACGGTTTTATGACGTCACATATCACTTGTTTCCGCAAGCTGTGTCATCATAAAACCGCATTGAATGAAAAATAAATTAGAAATCAATGACTCCGGACAAATCAACGTTGATTTTCAGGTATGTTAGAATACTGTAATAGACAAGTTTTTTTGTTCACCTTTAAGAAACTTTATTATTCAAGTCAGTTCATAGAATGGTAAAAATAATAATATAGAGTTACTACAAGCGTTGGTTGAGTCATATTATTTATATTAAATTAATTTACATATTCTAAATGTAAATTGTTTTTATTAGTATTAAACAACAATCACCTATCAGTATTTTAGTATTTGTCCAATCAGTATTTTAATATTGCATTACCAATGCTCTTTGATACAAAAGGTTAATTTTTTTTATGTATAATATGTATATTACCTATAGTATTATTATTTTAAAATATAATCGTCAATGATACTTTTAAATACTTTAACCATGTTTGGGTTAGGTGTAAGAGTGGGTCAGACATTTGTCACGCCTAAACCTCGCCCTTTCAATTGTATTTGCCTTAATATTATTGAATAAAGACGAATATTTATTTATTATTTATGATGTTTTAAATTTGAATGAATGGTCGTACTGGTCGTATAAATATATATAAATTTCGTTGATTTTAGAGTTGGTACAAAGTATTTTACCATAGTGCATTATTCTTTATAATATTTAATCTACAGATTTTTAAACAAAGTATCATCATTAAGATTTCTTAGTAATGACAGATTGTATATATTTACACAGAAATTTGACTAAAAGTTGTAGGCAAATAATTCTTACTTAGTCTTATCACTTACACTTAAGTACAGGTCATCTGTAAAAATAATAATAATAACACAAGACCGCATGATAAATTCGATATTTTCCTCCCCTATCTAATGGTGACATATCTTTTATATTTTTTTTTAGGTATAGTTGTTAAATGTAAATTAAAATAATACGTGCCATTTAAATAAAACCCTTAAAAAAAGTAATGGTGTTCTTAATCTACCAAATGCCACGCAAGGGAAAAATTAAAATAAATAGACAAACTTTATCATTAATTGGCAATTCATTTATATTCTTACAATATTAATTAAAATGTATTTAAACATATAAATTCAGAACTATGACATATAAAAATAAATCAATATATTTATGATCATCAATACATACATTTAATAGTCAATTTTGATATTTTATACATTTGTATTATATTGATGTTACATTGAAACCCGTAAAGTTTGTGATATTTAATTATTAGCGACACATGTTTGTATCTGCCTTTTTGTGGCTTTGAACAGAAAAAGGTTGAATCAAACAAAGGGTTTAGGTGTATGGAGTAGTAACATTTTTAATTTTTTAGCAAAATGTGCAGTGTTTAATAATAAATATTTTATTGATCAAATTATTACAATACAAACATGGCACATAGTCAAAGGAGGTTGCTCAACAGGAGATCAAAAAAGGCAAAGCCCATACAAAATTTGATATCCAAATATACGAAGTAAAGATTATGATAGACATAAAAAAAAGTATTGTGTATATTTGTATATGTGTGTATATTATATAATGCATATTATAAAATATGTAGATAAACAAACATGGCGTTACACTGTATCAACAGACAAAAATATTATATAAAAAATAAAAAAAAAATAATAATAAAATAAAAGTAATTTCTCATAAATTATAATAATATTGATTAGAGCAGTGATAAATTATCTGTAATGTTTAAAAATTATTGTAACCCCTTTTATTCAACTTCAAATAAATTGCATCAAATAATATATAAGTTTTATTTGATATTTTTTAACCTCTTCCACATAATGCCGTTTAGTTTTAAGACTTTTTTTTTTTTTTTTTTTTTTTTTTTACATAGAGACTTTTGAAAAGTGTTAAGAGGAAAAAAAGTAAAAGGGAAAAAAATTCGTTATTGGCACATAAGTTTTTTTTCCCTCGTCAACCCCTTTTTTTATAACATATATGAAGCTTTTATTATTTTTTGTGTTAAAGCTTTTAGCCGTTGACTCCTTAAAATTTACTCTGAAACTTTTGTAGCATATTTCCGTTTTTATCTCAAATTAAAAATGTTCGTATTTTAAGTTAAATATTCCTTTATTTATTCCCTTTTGATGACGTTAAAATGATCATTATGTTCTATTTTTTTGACTACACCCTTAATTTGTTTATGGTGTGATATAGAAATGATGGGCGTTAACTTCGTTTTTTTTTTTTTTAAATCATTTGACATTTTAATGTTCTTGGTTTAAATAGTTAAAAAAAAAAGCTGCATTTATTATTTACATGCTATTTTTATTTTATATCTCATTCCATGACGTCATAAAAACTTTAAAATATAAATTCAGTGAAAGTTACTAAATGTTTAAAATACTTAAAATTTTCATACGCTTGTACGTACGAATATCATACGCATGTAGAAATTGGCAGTCAATACTTTTGTGATTGTATTTTTTATACAATCATGTAGCAATTAAAAAAAAAAAAAAAAAAAGTTTAAATAATTTCTTCAAATCAGGATCAAGCGTGCTTTTTGTAAAATAACTTCACTTTATTTAAGAAAATATTATATTAAAAAAATTTGATTTTTGTATATAAAAACTTTTTTAATGTTTATTTTAGATTTTCTTATCCCATTCGTGCATGTTTATATGAGCGTGTTCTGCAGTAAGATTTTTACTCCTTATTAGTGTCTTGTTTAAAATTTAAATATGTTATGACCACATAAATATTGGGTGGCAAAGGTCTAAATCTAAGAAAATTTACTTACCTGTTCTATAAGTTACATGTTTACGTTGCTGTCATCATCAGCAAACAAGCCTGAGTACCCGAAATAAATTTTTACGAATTTTTTCTTTCACAAATTTGAAGTCAGTACTCTTCATAAATACAAAATATATGCAATAAAGATTTCGATTTTTACACTCCCTTTAATAAATTATTTTGACCACAAAGATAGATAAAAAAATCAATAAAGGTCATTAGAGAGCACATGAAGAAAAAAAAATCTAATAACAATTCCACTCACAAAATTGACATTCTGAACTACAAGTAAAGGAATATAAATAAAATTCAATTTCTTTTTACACATCTGCTAACATAAAATTAGATTTTATTTTGTAGTTCGTACAATACTCTTCAATACATCTATTATTTGGTATGTATAGACGATAAAAAAGATCTTTTAGAACCTTAAATAAGTGCTTGTAATGATCATTAAAATAAATTGATAAAAAAAAAATCTCAATTTATCGTAATAAACGGTTTAAAAAAGAATACTACAATATGCTATGTCAATAAACAAGATTTCATTGTGAAAGAATGAGGGGGAAGTGTCAACGATTTTCTCATTTATTAGTTTGTTTATTGATACTATTCAACGTACTGTGTATACGTATTAGGTAGACCTAATTCTTATTTTTCTTCTATAATATCAATGAAATTATTTTTTTATACGAATAGAATGTTTATTTTGACTAATTTGCTATTTTTATTATAATAATTATAAATACAATACAAATAAATGCTGAATTATTTCGTATAGCAATGCAATAAACTAAAATGTTTTGTAATTTAATGCTTTAGTTTTGCAGTGAGGCATTTTCAAATTCTATATTATTAAATACAATAGAATTAAATACACATTTGTGATTGGAAAACTATTGAAATATATAACAATATAGTTTATACGAGTAATAAATTCATTCCAATGAAAGTATTGGATAAAATATACAATACATAACAAATAAAATGTAACTGCATCATAAAATTGTACCATAATTTTCTTGTGATTATTAAAATATTGCAGTATTATAATAATTTAAAAACAAAAAATATGTTTAAAAATATTTGATGTAACAATTTAATTGTTAAAATGCAGGCAAATGATTTCTATAACAAATATTTAATGGCGTGTTATAACCGATAGTACAGACCATTTGTAATTTGTGAGTTATTACTAAAGTCGGAAATAATGATGAGGTTTCATAAATCATGGCTTCTTTGCTCTGCTGAACAATCATATTGCCACAGAATCAGGGATTTTTGTTTTGTATATATGTGGGAAAGTATATATATATATAAAGTCTTTAATCAATTAAAAAAATAAATAAAATTGGTAGTAATTTATAGCATAGTAATAATGTTAGCATAATTATTGAAGGGTATAATAATATTAAATTCAATGATCATGAAAATTTGCTTACCCTAAATAATCATCGATTTAAACTTATTTATTTTTAACAAGGATGCCATATAGATAATTTTATTACAAATTTCCTGAATATCTACGTAGTATAAATGTTTAATATTTTTTAACGATAGTTAAAACAATAAACTTGAATGAGTAGATAAACAAATTTCACACGCTTTCTTTCTGTTTCCTTCTCTCTCTCTCTCTCTCTCTTTCGTTTATGTACACTATATTATTAATATTTTGATGAAAAAAAAAAAATTATATTTGAGTAATTATAAATATTTACGATACTAAATATTTTCTCTGAAAACTCAATTTTCAACGAAAAAGTTCTTTTTAAAAGTCGTGTCACTTCTTTAGTAGAAAAAAATAATAAATAAAAAAAAATATTGGTAACAAGGTTTGTAGTTATACAACTAAATTTTTGTTAAAAATAACGTTTGTCATTTTATATAAATTTTTTATTTTTTTGCTCACTTTCTTTTAAATTAATTATTACATAAAAGAAAAACCAAGCAAGAATGAACATCGTTTTATGACGAGACTTGCTTCAATAAACAACAAATTTTAAGAAGAAAAACTTTTATTTTTGTATAGGTGTAAAGTGGGACGATATTGTTTGTTACATTCTCAATGAATTTCTATCATCTTCTTGTTCTTTTATATTATACATATATATATATACACCGTTCTTTTTCTTTGCTTCTCCTTTCTCTTTTTATTTAATGACACAAAATAGAAGCAGAAAAAGGTAGAGACGAGAAGTAGAGAGGAAGAAGAAGAAGAAGTTTGTAGCAAATCAGCCAACCGTGTAAACGTGCTTCGCATTTTTATCAGTTTTTTTTTTCACTGAGGTTAAACCATAAATACAAACCCTTAAACATTCTCGAGGGGATTTAAAGTAATAATTCACAACCTAACTACACATGATAGTGTGCTATATAAAAATATTGAAGAAATAATAATAATAAATATCATAAAAAAATAATAATAGAATATGTTTTATATAGCGTGTGTGTTAAATAAAATTGAAGTATATTTCAATGTATATATCAGAAAATAGTATATATTAATATACCGACTTTGAAAATTAATTTTATGGCTGTTCCAAATTTACTGTTCATGTAAGGAAATATAAGGAAAAGTGTTACGATCATTTGAAGTTATGAAAATGTATAGTTAATAATTTTGAAAGCTGTTTATTATGGGTGCATTGAAATTTATAATTAATTGATTTTCAACTGTTATTACTCCCAGCAGAGAGAGAGAGAGAGAGAGAGAGAGAGAGAGAGAGAGAGAGAGAGAGAGAGAGAGAGAGAGAGAGAGAAACTATCTTATATTTCCTTTAATAACGAACAACATGGGATTCTGTTCTCTCATATAAGATTTCATTATTTCAAAATAATACTATTCCGAGCTGGTATGAACGAGTGGTGAAGACAGCTGTGCTCCTCAGTGAGTGCAGATTTGAGCCCCTGCTGGATGTATGCATTTTTTGCACGTTCAGTGTTTACATAATATTCCATGACGACGCACAGCATTCGGGAGTTGCATGATTAATATAATTACAATGACCAGATTGCCTAGAGTTTCCATGGCTTCTCTATGCGTTGTCATGGCGAATGCCGGGATGTGCATTAAGGCCACGACCAGCCCGTGTGTGCGGTTCCTTTGCACCTGTTGACGGGATTATAATGAAGATGTAGCACGTGAAACACAATATGGCAAAAAAAAAAAAAAAAAAAAAAAAGTATATAAATATACTGCCTTCTATTTTATTGTTCTTGTAATTAAAGTAAACCATGGTGAACGATTAAAAGAAAGACGTGCAAAATATGCGCCTTAATAGAAAAGAGTTTAATTAGTCTTATACTTATCTATATTTCATTGCACGAAAAAAAAAAATCATAAAATTTTACTAAATACATAAAAAAAAGTTACATTTTTATGTGTATAAAAATAATTTAATATTATCTTTCTTATGCATCTTTGGACTTAAATTTATAGTTTTGGGGAGTTGTGTGTAAAATAAGTAAGATAAATGACGAGATTATGGTTAGCAAGGCAAGGTAATAAAGATGCTCTGACGTAAAACAAAAGAAAAATACACTGTACTCTGATTAAGATACCTCAACATTATTCTCCACACAAAATTAAAAACTTTTTCTTGCTTTCTTTTTTTTTTCTTTTTTAGTTTATTTTAACCTATAACGTAGTAGTTTATTATTCATTTCATCTAGTGTCGGTTCATTATGTTAGAATTACAATAAACTTGAACTTTTTTATATAAGAATTTATTAAAGGTTTTGTAGAGAGAGAGAGAGAGAGAGAGAGAGAGAGAGAGAGAGAGAGAGAAAGAGAGAGAGAGAGAGATTATGAAAACGCTATTTTGTTATTTCAGTTATAAATTTTATGCTGAAAAAAAATTTAATAAAAGTTAACGAAAAAAATAGACCTGTAGGGTGTTTAATAAACTTTGTATATGAATAATCAAACTTTTGTAAGTACAAAGTAAAAAAAAAAAATAATAATACTAAATGTTTTAATAGAATGAAGAAGCAGGAGAGAAAGAGAGAGAGAGAGAGAGAGTACATTATTTATGTTTTGGACGTTATATTTTACCTAAAATAATTTTATACCTCACTGATCAATCATGCAAATGAAGACTTGATTAAATTTTAATCCAATATTCTGTTTAATCAAATTATTTCACAAGTAATTTAGTTTTTCGTTTGATAAAGATTCTTGACCTGATGCATGAAATTTAAATTTTATGCTACATTATAAACCTTACAGCATAATTATATATATATTATATACATATAACATGCTCTAAATATATAATAATATTTGATAGAGTATAATTACGTATATATATAAAGGTCAATACGTAAATATGATTTTGAGTATATGTACAATGGTAAAAGCATTATTATTATTATTCAATTGACGCACATACGTACATGTACTTTGAATTTACTTACTAATTGATCCAGGCTAGGTTATAGTGAGAAGTACAATAGGTAGGATACAAAAGCTTGTATTGTTCTATTTCATGTAGTGTATAGTTTTAATAAATTAAGATGAATAAGTATATTCTATTCAGATATTACTTTAAGGAAACATTTGGTGTAAATTGCATTTTCTTTTGTTTTCAGAAAGAGAGAAAAATAATAATTTCCTTCCATGCAATTCTCTCGTTTAACAAAATCTTAAGTGAATGTGTATATATGCGTAGCAGCTGGAACTTGTTTTAACACAAATTTTATCAACCTTTTTTTTTTCTTAAAAAAAAAAAAATTAAAAAACACACACACACACACCAGAAAGAAAAACTTTTAATTTTTAAGTGCTTTGTGCAGAAAAAAAAGTTTAATTTTAAACTTTTTTTTTTAAATAAAGAAATTTACATGAGCAGATGCTAGTGAAACATGAATCATTCTAATTTTTCTTTATTGCATTTTATTTTTCATGTGATTGAATTCTTTTTTGAAAATTATGATAATTTATGAATTTTGATAAGCAGGTGTGACGTCTAAGTCAATTCAGTTTTTTTTTTTTTTTTTTTTTTTTTTTTGCTCCAACATCACGAGCAGTGCATAATTAGAAAGTTTTTTCTTTTAGAAAAGTTTTTTAATTCTGGTGTTATAGAGAGAACATAAAAAGAACGATGAGAGTGAGAGAGAGAGAGAGAGAGAGACCCTGGGGGTGAATAATTATATAAAATTCAAATTATCGTGTCGTTGAAATTGTAATTAGAAGGATATTGTTCTGATTTGATATAAAGTTTTATCGATGATTTTCTGATTCTTATAGAATGAATAAATACAATACTTAATTTTGGATACCATAAATTGAAATTATTTAAAATGGAAATTTGAAGTTGAAATATAACGGGCAGTTATTTATACCCATTTTCATTTTTGTTACATATTAAACAACAAAATCACGTAAATATATAATGAAAAAAATCAGAAATACTCCCTTGTTGCCATTTTGTTTACTTACGTTCTAGAAAATCATGGTGCATTTGAGATGTATCGATTATATCGACGAGACAGAATCATTATTCTGTCTAATTATGGCGACCATGTAGTATGTACGGAGTATGCAGACTAATAGGTGTTAACGACGACGTTTTTTTTTTTTATTATTTTACAATACGTTAAAGTGTGTCTAGCATCCCTCTTTTAAAAATTTCGATTATCAAGATGGAAGATTAGTCTAAAAACGTAAATAGGATAGAAAATTAGTAGAAGCATGCCTGATTCCATAATGTCTGTGATTGACTAGCGCTGTACGTCATTAACATCCATTGACGTGGGTATGCCAATAAGCTAATTATTGTAGCAATACAAAGATCCAATCATTCATAACTTGGAGTTCTCTGTGATATACAATACTGTTCCTTTCACGTAAAAACAGTATAAAAATATAATTTTTCTCCATTTATCGTTCTAAAATAAAAGATGTTAAAAATAAGATGCTTGCTTGATTAAAAGGCTATATATAGCTTGATAGGATACGTGGATCAAGTAAAAAAACTTCTACCTATACATTGACCAATAAACATAAAATAAAAATGCAATTTTTTTTAATTATATAAATAAAAAACTATAAAATGAAACAAAATATGTTAATTATCTTTAAAATCAATAAAAATTTTACTAAAAAAATGTAAATATTTAGTATAAATGAAACATAAATTGTGTTTAGTTTCTCTCTCACTCTCTCTTCCTAAATACATGCCACTAATATTAAAACCATTTTGCTCTTTGTGCTTGACAACACCCATTAAATTAATTGCTATAACTTGTGGAGTACGTTGTGTTTATATAGTATACTAGCTAGCAGATGAGAAGAGAGAGAGAGAGAAAGAGAAGTTGCTTTGCGCAATTAAAATCACTTTATGTATATCTTCAACTGTGTTACTATACACACTCTCATATTTAGGAAAGTACCATATATATATATATATATATATATAGTAAGTATAAAATTACATAATATAAATTTGATGATTATTATTATAACACAATGTCGTGGTATATAATAATGACAAGATGTAGAATTTTATTACTTTATACGTTTATACGTATACGTTATGGTTATTGTTTTCCTTCAATTTATTTTATTTTACTTTATAATATTATACTAAAATATATATTTTTTTATAGTAATTCTAAAAAGTTTAAAATTTGATTTTCTTCCTATTTGAGCACTTTGAGCTGTTTGTTTTATAATATTTTTTACTATTTAAATTAAAAATTAATTCACAAATACATATTTCTATGATTCTTCTTTGTTAATGAGGAAGTCTACACGAAGTTAACCCCTAGGTTTGAATACATCATTTAAAAGAGAAAAAGTAGTAGATAAACTTGGCATAGGCAATTACCTGGAAAATTGACGTTTTATTTAATATAAAAGAAGAAATAAAAAATTTCAATTCCCAACCCTTTGCCGACTATGACGTCATTTGTTTACATTCGATTTTCAATTGTCTTCTGAATTTCAAACAATCACATTGTTGAAAGGCGGCCGTTGGCCGTTAAATTTTTTGAATTTGTAGCAGTTGCATGAAATCAAGAAGACAATTGAAAATCGGATGTAAACAAATTATGTCATAGTCGGCAAAGGGTTGGGAATTGAAATTTTTTATTTCTTCTTTTATTAAATATAATGTCAATTTTGAAGGTAATTGCCTATGCCAAGTTTATCTATTACTTTTTCTCTTTCAAATGACGTATTCAAACCTAGGGGTTAACTTTGTGTAGACTTCCTCATTGTGTATATTAAATATAATAAATAAATACTCTGACTAGTGGATATTGTTTAAAGAAAGTCAGAGGACCATGTAAGTGGGGTTGTACCTTTTTTGACCTCTAATAAAAATCATTTATTAAATATTATTATTATTTAAAAATTTCGTGTTCGTAAACCCTGTTTTTGTGCTACAAAAAATGCGCATAGCATTTGAATAACTATAGTTGATCTTCATTTTAGTATAGCAGAAAACGGGGTTCACGAACATAATTTTTTTCTTTTGAAAATAATATTGCTAATTAAGCGTGAGTTTTTGAATATACAATTATTATTACAGTCGTGAGTACATGTTTCAGCAGCTTATTGTTTTCAAGATAATATTGCAATATTTTAATCTTTGTCAAAAACTAATAAATACATAAAAAAAAACTATCTATCTACGTATACATAGTAATTTTCAGCTATTAAATTCATTATTAACGGTTAGATAATTAAAGTTAATGTATATAAAAAGTAGTAACAGTGTGTACTTCTAAAATGTAATATTTACTAGCAGTAAATAAAACCTATATAACCACTTTGAGATTACTGAAAAAAGCTTTAATGTATCTACAAAAGCAGTTAAAAATAAATACGGAAAGTATAAAGATTATTAGCTTAAACATTTTTTTATATACTGTACAACGTTTTAAATAAGTTTTAAATAGGAATGTTTAAGTATATCTTTGTATCTAATTATTATAATAATATTGTACAACTAGAATTAGCGCTTCATGTGACAACTTAGTTTTATATATACTCAACGGTACTGCAGATGTACGTATGAGTTAGAAAAGTTGAGAAACATACAAATAAAATTAAAATTCACATCATGTGAACATAATAACAACAAAGGAAAGTTAAATAAAGTTACATATACATACTATTCATTTTTATTCAAGATTTGACTGCAATATTCACTGAGTACATGTTTTTATATATTATGATATATTTCTTGAAATTTGTCTTATACTTTGTATTAAATTATACAGTATTCTATATAGTTTCGCCATGATTTATTTCTTTGTTCCTGAACTGGGTGGGCGTAATGAGAAAGAGAAACATTATAAAAGAATAAAATCGAGTTACATATTTTTATATAATATATGCCACATTTTATACATATAATGTATAATATAAATTATATATCACATACATAGAACATAACTGTTATATCTGTTATTTTATGTATGCATAGTACATACATGTGGGTATTTTGTATGTAGCCACAGTGATCATACTGATCATTTATATAAAATATCACAAAATGTGTTAATTTTAGAGAGGGAAAAAAATCTACATAAGGTATAGCTATGAGCTCAAGTTCGAGAAAGTGCTGGGTTCTTACGTGAAGTGTGAGATCACAACACGTTGCACGATGCAAATTAAAAAGTATTCCATAACGACGCACAGCATTCGGGAGGTGCATGCATGATTGACGTGATTGCACCATCCAGCCTGCCTAGACGTTTCCACGGTTTCATTAGACTGTTATTGTAAATACCGGGCTGAGTATCGCATCCGTGTGTGTAGTTTTCCTTGTACTCACAGTCGATTTGACTATGTCATGAGCGTATAAAGAGAGCATAATAACACAATTTAGCCAAAAATATATATAGTTAAAGTTAGTTTGTATACATCCCATGTAATTATATCTTCAGTAGAGTAAAACAAGAGCTTATGTTATTGTCTCATGATGAAATTTAGAGAACAAGAGAGATGTCTCAAACAGGTGCTGTTGTCTTGTAAAGCCTCCGTCATAAACACACTATAATATAGAAGTAAACTAAAACTTAAAGAGAAAAACAATAACTAATATACGATATCATTTCAAAAATATAACGACCAATGTTAATTTATGTAATAACAAAAAAGGTTATTTTTTCCACGTAGTAAATTTATCACGCTGTATGAAGAATAAACACTAATAAAAAAAAATCCCCTTTATGTATTTGTTTTTTTTAATAATTATTTAAATTAAACACTGCTCAAATCAATACTATGTTACTTTATAATTATATTGTACATAGTATATATGTTTATATTTTGATTCATAAAATAATTTTGTACGTATATTATATATTGATTAAAATATTAATTAACAAAATATAACATCATGGTATTTGATTTAAAGATTTGATATAAAGCGTAAAATACTTTAATTTTAACAGTTTATAATATACAAGCTAAGTAAATCCTTTAAATATTACAAAATTTTATACACTCAACGTTTCGAATCTAATAATGTTGCCTGTGTTAACATACATAAAAAAAAACATTTTTAGTTAAAATTGTTTTAAATTATTAGGTTTATTACAGAATACATGAACGTATTAGTAACAAGCCATCGCACATATTATAATACAAATTTAACGATATATATATATATATATATATATATATATTATATTCACCCTCTCTAACAAGTAAGAGTAAATTAATTCAATTTTAAACCATTTTGTATACATATAAAATTGGATTTGTATAACTCAATGTTATACATTTTATCTAAAAACTTTCTCAAAATTTTGAGTATTATATATATAAATACTCTATGAGAGAAAAAAGTTGAATTAGAGCAGCTTGGAGATTACTTTCTATATATAAAAAATATTTTATGTTTTGCTATTTCGGATGAACATCACGTTTTCCCACCATTAATAAACTAAAATGTGGTTACAGTGTTCGTGTATCCTGGGTTCTTTAGCTAATCATAAGAAAGACAAATAAAGATAAAATAACATTTCAACCACAATATGTATTAAAGATTTTACTTTCATTATAGATTGCTTCTGTGTATATATATATATATATATATATATATATATATATATATATATATATATATATATATATATATATATATATATATATATATATATAATGATCAACTTGATTTATTATTGGATATTAAAATTGAGATTCTTTGGAATATATATTTACACTAAAAGGATGATTTGTAGATTTAAATAAACTACCGTGTGTATAAGTTTAGGTCAGGTAGTATTTTTTCTTAGTGGTAATATATAGTAGAGCTACTTATGGAATAAAGCTGTTCACTTGTTCTGAAAACAGGAAACTATGGGCAAAATTAAAAGTATAGTCATTATGATGTAAAGAATGATGACATTATATATGGTATTATTTTCTAATTATAAGCTCGTTTTTGAACATAATATTATGTACTCTCTTTCAATGGGGGAAATCTTTGTGATAGTATCAATTCTTTATTTATTTTCATTATAATCAATTTTTCTGATAAATTATTTTATTTGCGCTATTACATAAGTAAGCGTACATGATAAAAGCTTTGGCATTTGATTTGCTACCTTTTACATTATACAAAAGTATGCACCAATCAACTTTTCTTTCTTTACTTGCAGTATAATGTATTCTGCAGTAAGTTTATATATATTATATATAAAAAAAAAATACTCATATAATATATAACCAGAATTTTTTTTCTTGTGATATATACCCATAATAAAATAAGAGTATAATATAAAAGATATCTTTAACTTTCAAGATTGTTAAAATTATTTTGGTATCTAGAGAGAGTTTTTTTTTCTTTATTTTATTCAACATACGATGATCTCAAGTTTCATTTTCTCTTTTTTGTATTCATCACAAGTCTTCCTTTAGGTATTATATATATAGACCAAAAGTGTTGAAGTAACTCACTGCATACAAAGAGCTAACAAAATAAGAACAATGAATATAAAAGACAAGAAATAAAGTCAAACAGTATAAAAGGATTAAAATTGACATGAAGTATATATATATATATTTATTATTTATTTTACTACGTGTTCAAGTAAATTGATACTAATATAAAATAGTAAAATTTATAAAAATTATTATCTTTTGTGGAGTAATAAAAATAAATATTAGATGCGATTATTTTAATGTATATTATGCATATTATACTCTTTATTAGCTATGTTTTCTTTATTTTTATAAAATAGAGTATAGTCATTTATATATATATATATATATATATATATATATATATATATATATATATATATATATATATATATATATATATATATATATATATATATATAAAATAGCTTGTGTTTTCATTCTTCTCTTTTTAATGTGGGTTAATGATCTAGCGTAAGTGCAGTTTGCAATTTTTTTGTCTTAAAAGCTGTTTTGATGTAAACTTTATTATTTTATATTATAATGTTTTATCTGAATTTCCTTTTTATAGTGCTTAATATTTAAATTTTTACATAGCAAATAATATAATTTAAAATAATAAGTATAAATATATTATAGAGTTAGTTTATTTTAAAACGTCATTTTTATAGAGAATACTAATTTTTGTAACTTTTTTTTAGTGAAAAAAAGCTGTTAAAATAACCGTTTTTTTTTCCTAGTGATTATCTAGTAATTAAGCATGAATATTAATTTGATTAAAATAACCCCTGAAGGATTTTATATATAATTATTATAAAATTTGGAAATAATAATTAAGCTGTTGATAATTAATGTGATTAAGTAAATTAAGCTATATTTTGTATAGTAACGTAATAGATTTTTAATTATATAATTGGAATAATGACTTATTTAGAAAAATATTTAGTCATTATTATTTTATTTTAATAATCAATAAAAATAATTAATTTGTTTTGCTTTAATTAGGTGAACGTGTTTATTTCATTAATATAAATTGTAATAATATGAAAATATTATTAATTTTTCGTGCTACATTCCTATTTTGTTATATTGCTTTTTTTTTTCTTTTCTTTCTTTTTTTTTCTTCTTCTTTTTTTTTCAATAATATTACGTTACAAATACTATTTTTCTTTATAAAATATGAGATTAAGCTTAATTAATACTAAATATTATTATAAAAATGATATAAATCTTTTGATAAATTTAGTTTTATGAATTATCTACAGCAGCCGATGCTTTACTAATGGCACTTATAAGAAATGTGCTCACCGGGCTGCATACTTATCAGGATACTTTGAACGTATTCAAAAAAGACGAGAACAAAAATAAGATAAATATTTTTTGTTGAGTTTTTTTTATTGTTAACTAAAAACATATCATTTTACTTGATGGTACACACAGTATAGAGTACAAATTTGTTAAAAAAAAAAAATGTGTAGACAAATACAGATACTTAAAATAATTAAAGAAAATTTTTTTTAATTATATATATATATTATATATATATATATATATATATATATATATATATATATATATATATATATATATATATATTGAATGAATAAAAATTAAGCATTATGGAATTCATTCTATATAAATATACAATATTATAAGTAAATATGCAAATTAGTAATAATAATATTTGGTTATTATTAAGGATTAATCAATGTTTGTTAATATTTTGTAAGTGAAAACGAAAAGTTTATTTCATCATAGAGTGTTAAAGTTTATATATAAGAGCAGCCATTAGTTAATCACTTGTTATAACATTATTTATAGGTAACTTTGGTAAACTCTTTGGTTAAAGGCCAAAGCTTTTGTTTTGCTCACAAAGTGCGTACAACAAATTTGGTAAAATTAGCAATTTCTACATTACGATAATTATCTCAAGCTAAATTAGTTTTCTACGTTTAATAATGAAAACTAACCATTAACGTTTTTTTTTGTACGTTATTTATCTCTACAGAATATATATTTTTTATGTTTTTATTATTAAAAAAAATATTTTTGTTTTAAAAATAAAAGTTTGAGCTTCCTCTTTTTACAAAGTTTTGTTTTCATTTTCTTCATTTATTATTATTATTTTTATATTTCTTTTTTGTTTAGTATATTACGATGTATATTTTTGCATATTCAAAGGCCTTTTCTCGGCACCCTCTCTCTCTCTCTCTCTCTCTCTCTCTCTCTCTCTCTCTCTCTTCCTTTCATTTCTCTTTGATAAGTGCTTCTTTTGATGCGTACGTTGAACAGTCTATTATGAAAGAGCTGTAATAATATAATTAACCACCATAATATTTTGAAATAGCCACTTTCAATATTTTTTAAATGAAGTGTGTTCTTGTAAATGTTTTTTAAAAATAAAACATTGCAAATTTTATTTTATTTTAAGCAGAAATATAACCTCTTTTTTTTTCTTTCATTATTCACCTAAAAATAACAATTTTTTGAATTAAAATATATTTTAATAAAAATTTTATATAGCTTTGAAAACAATAAATTTAGTTTTTAAAATCTAGTTTTTATCATAAAACAATTACTTGGATAAAATAATATTTTATAAAGAATTTTGTAGTATTAAATTTTTATGAGAACAAATAGTAGAAAGAAGTGAAATTAGAGAGAGAGAGAGAGAGAGAGAGAGAGAGAGAAATTTTATTTGAAAATATTTAAACGCTGACTATTGCAAGAATATACATTAAAAAAAAAAAAAAAAAAAAAAGTAAAGCTTAAACATACATACGGGTTGAGAGTAAAATCCTAATGTTGGTGGTACGAAACGATGCTCTTTTTCCCACACCTATAGCTTGAATGCCGCATCGATTCAACCCCCAAACATCCTCTTTATATTACCCCCTCTCCCATTTCGTACTACCAGCCGACATAGCCTGTGGCCACTAGCCTTCCATATATAGAACAAAAGCTCAATTAATACCAATTTACAGCATACTTGCTTTTAGAAAAAAAAAAAAAAAAAAAAAAAAGTGGTATATTTTACAGATTATTTCTACCAAAGTATTAACATAAAAAAATATTACTTGGTATCTTGTTTAATAAATACGTACATTTACGACATACGACACATAGATTTTTTTTTTTTTTAAAAAGGTTTTTATTTTTATACTATTTATACACATTTAATTTATGTCTAAATTTATACCTAAATTTAAATTTATAATGGACTTAAAAAAAAGATTAAGCTGTAAATGAATATTTTATACGTCCAGGCTGTTTGTCGTTGTGGTAAATACAGGCTTTTGGCGCTCTCTTTATATATATATATATATATATATATATATATATATATATATATATATATATATATATATATATATATATATATATATATATATATATATATATACATACAGAATATATATATATAAAAAAGCAAAGAAGAAGAGAGAAATGACTGTGTTGATGTCAAGTACTCCATGCATAAAACAAGGGATCTTTTAACAAACCTTTTCTAAATGTATGCAATTAACTTTAAATTGGTTTAAAGTTGAAAGTGTTTATACAGCTTTGAGTGTGTTCTTTAAACTGCCACAAAAATCACCTTACTTTATTATATTATAATACTTATACCTGCATATTTATATTAGTTTATGAGTTTAATTTATAATAAAATGATAATAAAAAAAATAATAATAAAAAAAGACATTAAAAATATTTTATTAGGATTGATTTAATCATCATTTCATCATGTTGTGTTTTAATAATTTTGAAATTAGAAGAAAAAAAATGTAGGATTTTTACCTCGATAGTTATGTTGAAAAATATACTTAAAAATATAAGTTATAAAAAATATCATGAAAGTAATAGCTCTTATATGCAGTGTTAAAATTTAATGTTTCTTGCTTTGATAAAAGTTTAAAGAAAAAACAAGAGAGGATTTTTTTTTTTTTTTTTTGTTATCATAAGAAATATTTTATTTTCTTTGTATATTGTTACATTAGCATAATAAAAATTCAAATAAATTTTTCGTCCCAGGTCTGGTTTTGAATTGCAATAAATAATCAGATAAACATATTTATTAATAATAATTTTATTCATTTTTACATTATGACTTTTGAGCATGCACTTTAAAATTGTATCATAGGCACCTGTCACAATACCTTATAATAAATTTTTATTAAAACTAATCATGATGTGAATTTAAAAAAAAAAAAAAAATCAACCACAGATATGATAATTTTTAATATTAACATCGTATCAATTTGTTTATAAGTAATGCGAAAAACAACAACTTTGCATTAAAAAATATTAACTCAAAATAACAAATATAAAAATGATCCACTTGAAATTTATCATGTATAGTTGTGTCATGAAATGATAGATAGATTTTATATTATTATTATTATGCTTATTTACCAGATTTGTAATACTTGTATTATATATTCCCTGTTGTCGTATTATGAAATTGTATGAAGTGTTTGTTAATATTAAATTTTCGAGTGCAATCACAATAATAAATCAAATTATATATAATTCTGTTTGTTTTAGTTGATTTTTTTATTTTTTATTTTTATTAAACATAGCACTCAACTGTAATGAAGATTGATTTGAAAGATTTTTTTTTTATACATACATTAAAAAAAAGTGGAGGAGGAAATGAGTTTACAGAAAAGCAACGTAGAATATATATATAAAAAAAAAGAGAGAAAAATGTCACATTTATGAATTGATGTAATATTTAAAATATATAAAAATGTGTTTGCGTAATAACATTACACCGAGAGAACCAATTTTTAATCAAAAGTAATCTATTTTATTATTTTAACAAAGATGAGATTTCCAACTTTTAATTACCAAGAAATAATTAAAGTTTTACTTATTAAAGCCATAGGCCACATAAAACAACATGTGCTTTTTAATGAATATAAACACGAAATGGGATCTTTAAAACTAAGGACAATTTTTACCAGAATGTTAATGTAGCCCCACAAGAGAGCGTGAAAATACTGTAAAGTATGCAAGTTGCGTAAAAATTCATGTTTATGACGTCAGAAACATGCAAAAATTAGTATGAAAATGTTGTGCGGGCTGCATAAATCGAATTTTCTGATCACTGCTACGGGGCTACTGTTGGATTTTGAGAGAAACTAATGTTATTTTTGTAAATCCCATCAAGTGTTTTGTTATATAAATGTTTATGTTTTTCTCTGGTCTATTCCTTTAATGATATTAATTGAGACTGTACAGCGTAGAGCTTTAAAATTCATATATGGTAAGAGTAATGTGCCAAGTGTTGGAAAATCCAATATTCTACCTATTCAACAGCAATTACAGCTTATAGACTTAACATTTTTTAACAATTGTAGGAGTGGTAAAGCTGATTTTGATATCTCAAAAGATATCATGATAGGGAGGGAGATTCGTGGGCAGCTCGGTGTGCATAGACTGATTCCTCCTAAAGCTAGAACTGCAGCTCGTGTCAAGAGTTATGTTTATAGGACTGTTACTAGCTTTAATGCTTTACCTCGGTATTTGAAAATAAGTGACCCTTCTCAATTTAAGGAGTCATTTTTTTCACATTTGGTAGTACAGGAAATTACCAAATAATTTGTATATATGATTTATTGACTATGACATTGTTGTATTTTAAATTTTGTGTTAATATTAGTAAAGGGTGGCATACCACTTAATTGTGTAGCGGTATTTTATAATGCCTTGTATGCACCCTTCACCATTTTACATGCTGCATTTTGTGTAATGTTGTAATGCTTATATGTATAATCTGGTGAAATAAATAAATAAATAAATAAATAAATTTTATAAAATCATTTAATTAGGTGTATACTTCATTTAATAAGGAACCATAAAATAAAATGCAGATAGACCGAATGAAAATTTATTTAATCATCTTTTTAAGTTTCAATGTTGTGTAATATCAGAGAATGCGTTTATATAATATAGATTTTATTTTGATTGTTTTTAAATAAATATCAAATCTTCATTTCAATCCACGTAATCTTTTGATTATGCTATGTTACTGTATGATAATATATTACAATGTGAAATGTAATCATTGAATAGAAATAGAGGATAATAAATTTTAAGACTATATGAAGCGAAACAAATACAAAACAACAATGTATACAAACATGGTTAGTTTCAATACATTATCAGTATCACACTTTGTAGAACCATGTTATACTAGTCACAACGACATGGATGAAATAAATTACGTAATTTATGCTGTATATGAAAGTATAGCATAAATGTTACTATTTTCAAATTGCATTAATAATTCGATAATTATGCTGTACAAAATATTTGCTTATTATTTTGGCATGATATTTTTTCTTCTAAAATTAAGCTATCATAATTATTAGGTAATTTTTTTAATCAGTGTATGAACAAAAAGAAATTGTTTGTGTTTATGTTACATAATATGTAAATTATCTGACAATACTTTATTATTACGTATTTATCTTTTGTATGTACAAATTTATACTTTGACAATATATTATATTACATAATATAAGTAAGAAGAAAGATGTTTAAGTTTTTTTTTTTATATTAGTTGTTGTTATAAATAGTTGAGATAGAATATCAAGTGATGAGTGGTTGTTTTGTTTAATGTCTACAGTTACATACATAGAGTGTAATGTGGTTAGAAGGTTGTGTGTATATGTATGTATGTATGTATGTGTGATGTTATTTATCTGCGGTGTATAGTGACATTACAACTAGAATATATCTACATACAATGTATTATTTGGATACAGTAAAGTAGACAGAGAGCAGAGCAGAGTAGAGAGAGAGAGAGAGAGAGAGAGAGAAGAGTATCTCATTTCATATACGAGTTTATTGCATTTAAACAATGGATATATATATATATATATATATATATATATATATATATATATATATATATATATATATATATATATATATATATATAAATATATATATATATATATATATATATATATATATAAAGAGAGGAAACAGAGTATGTTTATCGAGAGATACAGGAAGACAAAGAGAGAAATGCAAATTAATGGGAAACAGAGAATTAGAACGAACATTGACATAGAGGGATTTTTTTTGAATATGTGTATATATATATATATATGTATGTATATATAGAAAACGTAAAGAAGAATGAAAAATTGGAACAGGGAATGCAGTAGCAACGAGAGAGAGAGAGAGAGAGAGAGAGAGAGAGAGAGAGAGAGAGAGAGAGAGAGAGAGAGAAGTGTGGTTTGCGGTTATGCTAGTTGGTTACTCTCAAACCTCTATACAGTAGAGGTTCATGAGACATAGCTGTTATGCTCTGTCCTACATATCCCTCTACATTTTTACCCTAAAAAAATAACATACTACACATACCCCCCCTCTGCCCATATATATATCAACCTCTACAAAAAAAAAGCATATATTTTGTTTGTAGCTTTAGAAATTGTCATGACAAAAATTATTCTCATCCACAACTCATGTGGAAATTTAACCAACGAAAATTAACATGCTTTATATATTTATGAAAGTCAATGAATTTGACAGTTTATCTTTTATACTTCATTTAACATATTTATTATAAATCTTTAACCATTTATCTTTAGAATTTTTGTAATTTTAACTAGCACAGTTTTATATATTTCATAATATATAAATGCCAAATAAAATAACTTTCTTTTCATTTTTTTTTATCATATTTTATGTCAAATATATATATGAATTATGAGGCTACTTTAATTAAGAATATTTTATTTAAATGTTATAAAAAATATTTGATTTATTTTGCTTCTGTTTTTATAGGCAATATTATGTTAAGGGGAAAAAATATGTTAATTTATCAAGAATCTGAACACTTCAAAATTAACATTTTTTTTTCTGTGCCAAATACTCCAATTATATAAATATTATTTAAACCATATTGTTTTGTACGTTACTGATGCAAATTTGATATTTTATGTCTCCCCTGACGAACAATTAAATTTAAATTGATATAAGCGCGTGTAATAACGTCATCATATTGTTAAATTTGAAAGCTGGTTTGTCATCAATCACACTGTTTGTTCTTATCGCTAAACATATCTATAAACAATTTACACACCATTTTTTTTCTCTCTCGTTACTTTCATGAAGAAATAATGAGATAATTACTTCGTCAATATGTTTCTGTCAATATATTATCTATAACACGTCAAAATCATCCAAAGGTAAAACTAATTTTTATTAATTTTGATACGCAAATTATACTATAGACAATTGGTTACGTAACTTTTTTTTTTGTTTTTTTTTTTTTGTATTTTGATAAAACAAAGTATACAAACTCGTGTTTTTTTTATTATTTAATGAATTTATATTGAATCAAATAACTAACAGAATAAATGACTTTATTAAATGACCCTTAATGAAAATATTTAATGAGCTTGTGGTATAATATTATAATTATTCCAATTTTTTTTTGTTTTTTTTTTTCAATTTATCAGTATTAAACTTTAGTTCTAAAAGTTGACTTATATTTCAATTGTTTATGAAAAATATAAATTAAAGTGTAAGTCTGCTATTATGAATAACTGTTTTTGTTCATAAGAATAATAAATATATAAGTATGAAAGTATATAAATTGTGATTTAAACTAATAAATTATACGTCTTAATTAAAATATATTATTATTCTTTTATAAAAATATATTTAAAGTTTAATGAACAACTGAACTAAAATTATCTCTATTTATTCTCATTAAGTGTGAATATTTTTGCTTCTTATACTAATTTTAAAGTTATTTTTGTAGACGTTTATATAGTTGTAGAAAGCCATTATTTATCAAAATCATGAAGTCTAGTGTATAGGTTTAGCTAATATTTCTTTACATTGCGTTACCAAAGTTTAATAACACATTAAAGTTAATTAGTATAAAGATAAACGGTTTATTTTTTATTTTTAACTAAACATCAAAATATTGCATTAAACGACGCTCTTACAGTGCTGTAATGTATATACACGATTGTGATAATGTATTTTACTATTAAAAATTCGAAATAAATTACCAAATGTTAATCTTATGAGAAAAACACGCGCTGGATTTAAACGGTATCAAAATCATGTGTACTGTATGTACATATATATTTTTTTCATTTTAAATTTTTAGAGAAATCATACATGGCTTTTTCAAGCATATTACATGAACCTTGGCCATAATACTTTTAGCCAATAATATTGCAATAAGAAATATTATTAGATTAAACATAAATCATCAATATAAAAAAAGTTTAAGAAGCTGAATTTTAAAACATCACAATTTACTTACTATATATTGGATTTAATTAAAATAAAACAAATTAACCAAAAACAATTGTCATAAATTACAGTTTATTTCAAATTACTTCTACAATATATTAGCACTTTGTAAGATCACTAAATTTTGGATAACGTACCAGTAAGTTTTTCTTACTTTTATAAGTGACAAGCTTTTTTTGATCCATTACGACAAAGTTCAGAGCGACGATCGTTCTATAACTTAACTTATGACACAATTAATAAATTACTTGGAGCATCTTTACGAAGAAGAGTAATAATCTTTGTAAAATTAATTGTTATATTTTATAATGATAATTTTTTTAATTGAATTTTTAATGATTTTACCAAGCTGGTATGGTCAAGTGGTGAAAGCAGCAGACTCGTAACTGTTTCTTACGAAATATAGTGCCACTGCTGGGTGCGTATGTCAAATGACTAACAGCAGAACACGTTGCACGATACGTGTGTACATGCATTTTCCATGACGACGCACAGCATTCGGGAGATGCATCATTGATGTGATTGCACCGTCCAGCCTTCCTAGGGTTTCCACGATTTCTCTAGACTGTCATGGTGAATGCAGGGCTGTGTATTAAGGCCGTGGCCAGCCTTTATGTGCAGGTATACATCGATAAGAAAATGTATTGACGGTAGAACACAATATGGCAAACCAATAATAATATTGCTCTATGTGTAAAACAGGGCATAGCTGTATATAATTCTGTAGTGACATTCATTAAAATATATATTTTTTATATTATTCAAATATAATTCATATACCCACTTATTATTTCTAGTTTCTATAGCACTGGTTGTATATTATACACTTTATTATAATATTTATGTTTATTATGAAAATAATAAACTATAGTATATTATATTATTATGAAGTAAAATAAATATTATTATAACTATTGTCTATGACAATAAAATACAGCAAAGAATAATAAATGCATTTGTTATTTTTCTCTATATTATTATGATACATTTTTCAATGTTCAAGCATGTATAACTGTCATTATAATTATTCTATTCGTTGTCTCTTTACTTTATAATTAATGTGACACATGAAAATGAATGCTGAATACAATTTCTCTTTTATATTATAATTAGAACTCGTTTTATCATAAATACTGTATATTTAAAATAGAAGTATCTAAAAGCCAAAAAAAAAAAAAAAAAAAAATGTAAATATGTTTCAAATTTTAAAACAAATATGTTTCATATATAAGAAAAACCTTATTTATAATTATTAATATACACAATTAAAATTTAAAATTATTCAAGAAATTTATTAAACCACCTAAAAAATGCATTAAAAGTTGTTTTTTTATTCGATCTGGTGACATTTTTTAGTATAGCTAACTTTTTTTTAACGTCTTTCAAGAGACAGAATCATTTTTTTTTTCGCTTTTGATAAGTTGTTTTTTCCTTTAAAGATTATTTTCTTTAACAACCCTTGTTTGGTATTTTATTTTATTCATTCTCTCTCTTTCTCTCTCTCTCTCTCTCTCTCTGGCAGATAAAATATGATGTTTCAAAGGAAGACATAAAAAAAGCATTTTCTGCATATTATTATGATCTAAAACATCTTATTTATTAACGTTTAAAATATTCGCATTTTATATAAAAAATAATAAGGGCAATATAGTAAAATACATAAAATAAACTTTTACATAATATAAATTGATAAACAATTAATTAAATTGCCCTATATATATAAAATAACATAAAAAAAAAAACAAAAAAAAAAAACTCTTTAGTAAAATTAATTATAAGTTACGATTTCTCTTAATTTATTTTCATTACTTTAAGTAAAATATTGAATAAGAAGACAAAAAAATATATTTTACATCGCCAGAGTAGGTATATATAAATAAATATATTCTTTAGTCAATTATAGAAAACTCTCTTCTTTTCTTGTTGTATCGTAATAAATTTATTTCCATTAATGGTAAATTTAATTTAAAACTCATTAACTTAATTGATATTTGCAATTTGTAAAGCTTATTTTTTATGTTATTTATGTATATATTTTTCAAAATTATACATATGCATTAATTATTTTTTTATTATTGTTATTATTTAACATTATTTTTGTATGTTACCTTTTAATATATTACATAAATAATATGATGTATATGTATGTGAGTTAATAACTTGCAAATGAAAAAATTAAAAATTCCTTTTAGTTTTGCGATTTTAAGTGTTAAAATAACTGAAATTACAATTTACAGACATCTCGTGGGGCTTACAAAAAGTGGTCAGATATTTCCTTGAGTAAATTATTCAAACTTTTCATTAACGTAAATATTTTCCCATTAAAATATTTATTTTCATCAAAGAAACGAAAGGAATAGTAAATAATTATATTCTTGAGTACGGGCATAGAATATATTTATACAGAAACAATTAAAATGTATAATATAATAATATATTCCTAAATAATCTTATGAGATTCAACAATCTCTAATATGGTAATCACTGCACAGACTATAAATCTTCACACGTACCTTTTACAAACCATTGCGACAATTCATAGTTTTAGATAAGCACTGATCTCGTAAGGACCTTTTTTGAGATTTTTTTTAACCGCCCCCCCCCCCCCCCCCCGCCATTCCTTTTAAGTGTCCTTTTTGCGTCTTTCAACCTGTAATAGTTAACATTTACAAGTTTTACAACACTAAAATAATAAAAAAGTACTTGATTTATATAGGGCTAAATATTCATAAATTGACTGCAAATAAGCGTTTTTAAAGTGTTTTTTTAAAGGCATAGAACACCTTGAACAAAAAATTTTGTGTAATATCCTAAAAAACCTGAAAATTAACGTTAATTTGTCCGGAGTCATTGATTTCTAATTTATTTTCAAAACAAAATGGCACGAGCGGTCAATGATGTCACAGCTTGCCTGGTCCACGCGCGCGTAAAACAAGTGAGCTGTGACGTCAATGACCGCTCGCGCCATTTTGTGAATGGAAAATAAATTAGAAATCAATGACTCCGGACAAATCAACGTTAATTTTCAGGTTTGTTAGGATATTACACAACTTTTTTGTTCAAAGTGTTCTGCGCCTTTAAGTGTCTGTTTGAAAAATTAATAATATAAACGCCCTTTTAGGTCCATTTTTTCAAAAAAAAGGACCAATGATAATTTTCAATCAATAAAATATTTTAGATCTTATCAACATGTTGTTCGAAATAATATCCAGAATAAAAAATATATATATATACTAAAATATTAATATAAAAATTACAACGTTTATAAATATTATTCCATTTTTTTAAGACCTTCTGTCATTTCCAATTTTTGTTTTATTAAAATTTTTGTTAAATGTTCCTACTGTCAGATACAAAATAATATCAAATGTCACAACAGTATTTTACTTCAAAAACACATTACATTAAACTGTTTTGTTTTACTTGGTATATATAGCAAACAATTTATTTCCTTCTAAAAGTTACATGAAATGTTACGCAGCTAGTATAAGTTATTAAAAACACAAAAGATATCAATATTTTATGGTTTATACTTAATATGAAAAAGTGAAACTAAATATTAAAATAGAAAACTACTCTCCCATTGTATGTGTGTGTGTGTGTGTGTGTGTGTGTGTGTGTGTGTGTGTGTGTGTGTATATATGTGTGTGTATATATATATATATATATATATATATATATATATATATATATATATATATATATATATATATATATATATATATATATATATATATATATATATATATATACAATACATATACAGTACATATACATATGTGTGTGTGTGTATATTTATATCATATATATTATAAAGGGGTTATAAATTCTTTTCTTAAAAACAAACATATAGCAATTGTGTTTATTTTATTTTTATTAAAGGTGAGTTAAAAAAGTTATATAAATATTTTTATTTATTAATATGTATGAAGAGTATTTTACAAATATGTTGTACAATAGAAGTCAGGCATACATAATATATTATAATACTAGTAAAAGCAAAGTTATATAGATTTCCCTTTGTATTATATATAAACTGTATTTGTAAAAGCGGAAATTCAAGCAATGTTGTACATTTACAAACGTTAAATTAATAGTTGATATGTTTACTTGTAATGTATTAACATCAAATTCAATAAATTTTAAACTACTGTATTACATAAACATTGTATCAATGGTTTCTCTATTCAGTTTATACTCTATATTATAGGGTCTATGCATTCATGTTAAAGTCAACGTTGAATCACTCGATAACATGTACCGCATAAGAAAATAACTCATTTTGTCAGTTTAAAAATACCATGATATATTTTTGAGAGCATTGATGCTGTAAATATGTTGAATTAGTATCTAAAGTATGATACGTAATATGTAAGAAAAATAACAAGAACACAAAATTAACCGATTTCCAAAAGCATATTGTCTATAACGATGTTTGTCCTATACTCAGCAATGTCATTCACTACTCCAGTATGGCCTTCAATATGCGGATATACCCTATATATTAGTTAACTCTTAAAACATAAATATAAGAGTATACAGTTTACTTAAAATTATAAACTTTTTGATTTTGATTGTTAGCTTTAAATTTGTATCGTATATAAACAGAAACGAAAGTGAATATTTATTTTGTGTATTTTAAATAATTAAATTATTTTAAGAGTCGTTTTTAACAGAGAGAGAGAGAGAGAGAGAGAGAGAGAGAGAGAGAGAGAGAGAGAGAGAGAGAGAGAGAGAGAGAGAGAGAGAGAACTCGTCAAAATTTTAGAACATCTAATTTATTTTACATTCATGAAGAATATTATTTACTTATGAGACATAGGTACACGAAAATTATAAATAACGTACTTTATGCTGCATTTATGTTATTATTGAATGATAAAGGAACAAACTGTTTTGAGGCCGACTATAAGCAATTTCGCTCACATCCACTTCTATTTCGACTTACAATTCATGCGCAGTACGTTGAAACAGAAGCGTATGTGAGCGAAATCGCTTACAGTCGGCTTCAAAACAGTTCTTTTATTAGTCAATAGCACAAATGATGCTAAATTAAAAGAACATGCTGTAATAGATGATATTTATGCTTTATAACATAGCTATTATGAAGAATAGCATATAGATTATGTTGTATTGAACAAATTGTACTGAAAATGAGCTAGCATAATTATTACGTATTTATTTTTGTCCGTGCAGTTACACATTACCATTATGTAACATTATACATTCCTTTCGTCATCTTAAAAGTAAATACAGTATTATTAAATAACTTATACCAAAATAACAAACTATTTACATGTTTACAATTTGGTCAATTACTGAGACTTAATACCTAAAGATATCCAGCATTTTTTTGTTATTGTATTGATGTATACTGTGTACAGTACACATGAAAATATGATTTGTAATCTACCCAAAATTTGGAAAACAGTAAAAAAGAAAACAATAATAATAAAATAAATAACAGAACTAAAATGCTATAACCGCTATCACGAATATTGTAAAATTAAGTTATTAAATAGAATCCCCACTTTTTGTTTCTTTTGTCTACTTTTTATAAGTTGACTTATGAGTTTGTCTTTTATGAAAATTTAAACAATTTAGTATATTTAAGCTATTATAATTATAAATGAAAAAAAGGCTATAAAAATCTCAGCATTTATGTCTCTCTCTCTCTCTCTCTTTTTATTTATTTATTTATTTTTTTATTCTAGAATTTAAAGTGATGAGTAGCTTAAAAGCTTACGCATTATGAAATAGAGTGACACAAAAAAAGTATATATTTGTTTTTTGTATTTAAAACAAAATATAATTTTGTTTGTTCAATAAGAGCGGTTTACTTACATAAAAGTCATTTCACCCAAAGCTTCACACGTTGACCAATGTACAGATGGTAAACTCAAAATCATACAATACTAGAAATAAACAAACTAATATGTTATGTTAATTAAGTTCATACGATTGTGATAATATATTTTTACATTTAACATATTTTACTCACTAGAATAGCATTGTAAATTTAGTGCAAGTTTTTAAATGGAGAAAATAAATATACTGTCAGAATCGTGTGTGCAGTATATTTTCAAGCACAACCAATCATAGTATAATAGATTACGTAAATTTATTTCTCCACGGACTAAAATAATGAGTAATACTTATTCTATAACATCTAGCATAATTTTAGCAACATTTATTCACAGTAACATAATTTATGCTATATTGTACAGTATAATTAAGCTACATTTTATAACAATTATTTTGCATATAGCATAGAAAATAATTATTAATATTTTTTTCTAAAATAACAACATTTAAGATAAACGACATATAATAATTCCAGTAATTATTTACTGGAATATTAACAACACAATTTATTTTTCCTTTTGAAATATAACAACAACAACAACAGATTATAAAAGTAATTGTTAATAGAATTGCAAATTATGATACAAACCAAGGTTTATACTGAGATACAAACTATATTATATTTATTATTGATATGAATGAGAAAACTTGTGGCCTTATTTGCTACATAAAAATCACCATCACATCACGTATGGTAATCGTATGTGGTTGAAAGTTAAAGTGTCTTAAATTTTACTACGGGAAAGTTATTCAAGAATATATATATATATATATATATATATATATATACATGAATGACTTTTTTTTTTCAATGCTTATTATCAATGGTGACGTATAGCGTATAGCACCAATAGCAAGCATGCAAGGAAAAGGAGCAGGACCTCTAAATAAAAATTACGCTTCAGAGGAGAAAAACGTTTTTGTGCATTTTTTTGAGAAAACTACTGCACTCGGTCTGGATAAATTTAAATAAGGGATACTAGTATATATATAATTTTATTTTTTTAAATTTTAATACTAATAAGATGCATTTAAATAAGTTTCTTAATTTAATATCATACAAAAGTATTGTCATCTTTGATTTACTTATTCAGTATTTGTTATGAAAGTAAAAATACTATGTCTTGAGAAACAGTACTATATTGTTATGTAATTAAATAATATATATATAATAACAATACTATTTTTTTTAAAGGTTTTGATACTTAATACCTTAAAGAAGAAAGAATTTCTTCTTAACCTATATAAGGTTCAAGTAAGCCTCTTATATTTTTATTGTACAATATTATGGAATACTACAGTTTAGGTCTGCCTATATTTCTCAACGACGAATGCTCCAATATTTACTTTTTTAAAAATATGTTATTATTCTTTAAAATGGTCGTATAAAATATTTCAAAAATTATTTACGGAAAGAAAATACTAAAGAGTTATTTTGTTGTCACAACTATTCTGTGCAGCAAAATTACTTTTAACTTATACCGAGCTGTTATGGCCGAGTGGTGAAGGCAGCTGACTCGCAACTCTGTACTCCTCACCGAGTATAGGTTCGAGCCACTGCTAGGTGCGTACGTGAAGTGTGAGAGCACAACACGTTGCACGATGCATGTTTACATGCATTCCATGACGACGCACAGTATTCGGGAGGTGCATGATTGATGTGATTGCACCGACCAGCCTGCTTAGATGTTTCCACGGTTTCTCTAGGCTGTCATGGCGAATGCCGGGCTGTGTACTTAGGCCGTGGCCAGCCCGTGTGTGCTTTTCCATTACTTGGAAAGTCCTTACCTGTCGATAAGACAATGTCTTGACTGGGACTGGGATTGGTGTATAGCACAATAACACAATATGGCAAGCAAAAAAAAAAATAAATAAATAAAAAATAAAATAAAATAAAATTCCGCTGTAAAAATTACTGTTTTCTAATAGAGTAATGACGTAGACGTCCAACAAGAAATTTTTATGATGTAGAAGTAAATAAATATGTTGTATATATGTACATCATATATTTTGAATTGTCTTCTTTACGTGTGTCCAACGAAAATATGCGTATATAATTTGTATAGGATCAATAATCAATTAATCATAATGATAAATAAATAGAATAATTAATTATACATACAGTATACATATTTATTCACTCTTTTATATAAAAAAAATAGTTGAATTTAATTATCTATAAAATTGCTACTTGCATTATTACCATAATAATAAATGGCATATAGATTAAATTTTACATATAATTTTTTTGCCATTACTAAATGCTATGATATTTATTATGATGTAAACAAATGAGATGACAAAAGATAGAAATCCTTTTACTTATACCACACATACGCACCTCTCATTGTACTTTGCTTTATAACTTGATAAATTGTTCTAACTTTTCACAACACAATTTTTACATTGTATTATGTAGGGATTTTTGTTTCATTTTTTTATACATGTATTTTTTTTACTCTCTCTGACTCTCATTCTCATTCTCTCATTCTCTCTCTCTCTCTCTCTCTCTCTCTCTCTCTCTCTCTCTCTCTCTCTCTCTCTCTCTCTCTCTCTCTCTCTCTCTCTCTCTCTCTCTCTCTCTCTCTCTTTCTCTCTCTCTCTCTAATTCTTCTTTAACAATTGTGAACAAATTTATTACACTTTGACATTGACTGATTACAATTCAAGAAAGAAAAAATGCAAAAAAAAAAAATAATAATAATACTGTTATAAAAGTTTGTTATACAAAAATCTCAATTTTATTGGAAAATTTGGTCTTGTTTTATAATAAATTTTATTCAAATGTTTATTTTGCTTTCAAAAAAGAAAAATTCAATTTTATATGAATAGAATTATTATTTTTTCTTTAATTCTATTTTGATTCTTTACATTATATTCTATAACAATAAACACAAACAAATAAAATTCTCTTTTCATTTCTACAGAAGGAAATTAATGACAATGTTTTCAAAATCCTATAAACATTTTACAATTCAACCGTAACTTACAACATGGGGTGAAAATGTTAAAAACAAATATGTATTTAAAGTATAATTAATGAATCGTATATAGTATAACTAATTATTATAAAAAAAAAACTTTGTAAACATTTTTATATACATTAAATACAATATGTTACTTTATATAATATAATTAGAAGTTACTGCAAAAAATAATCGTGATTTTTAATGGCACCATTACAGCCAGTTTTTGTGTGTATACTGTATAATATATAAAAATGAATTTTGATGAGCATCATAATGTGTAAATTTATGTGATTTTTAACTAAAAAAATCATATCATGAAAAAATTTTGCATCACAAATTATTTAGAATCTATTGCAATTACATCACGTTGGAGAGAAGGGGAATGAGGAAATATTGTGTATTCTAAAATATTGATTTTAAATTTGTATGTTGTGTATTATGCAAGAAGTATTGGTAAAAAATATTTCGAATAAAAAAATATGTTAAAAGTTACAAGCTTGATTAAACAAATTTGCAGAGAGCGAGCGAGCAAGAGAGAGAGAGAGAGAGAGAGAGAGAGAAAAGATTGATTTAAAAGAGGGTAAAAACAAGTTAATGTTCATTTTAAAAAAAATACGAAAAAAAAATGGAAATTCTTTTATTCTTTTTTTTTTTTTTTTTTATATAATATAGTTGGTTTATTTCAAATACGTACCTACTGTATATGGTTTTCCAAGTCACTGAACATTTATTTATCGTTGAAAACACAAAATGTGTACTTTTTTTACCGTATTGTAATATATAATATATTTTTAATATCATATAATATTATAAATGCACCCTTTTATTATTGTAAAGTATTTTATTTTACTAATAATTGCCTTTGATTTTAACTTAAAATGAAGTAACATTATATATAAATATGTAACAAAAAAACTAAATATATGTTTATACAGTTTTTTCTTCTTATTTCCACTTCAATTTTTTTTTTTTTTTTTTTTTTTTTTTGAAACAGATTTTTGTGTGTGTATTTGTGGTACTCATGAGACATGTACATACACGCTTAATGTATGTACGATATACGAGTAATACAGCATTTTTATTTTTTACCCATGTTCAACCAACTCAAAAGCTTGTTTAATGAGCTTGTAAATTGAAATCCTAGATTTTTATAATGTCGAGTTAAAATGTGTTGATAATTTTTTTTAACACTAATCATACAAACCCAGACTTTTCATTTATACTTGTTTGGATCTCTTTTTTTCATTACAAATAAAAATAATAAACATTTCTCTGATGTTAATCAAATAACATAAACTGTTTATTCAAGCCTGATGTAAAATAATTTGGTGAATTTTTTTTTGTTGCCATATAAACATTATATGGCTCAGTGAATGGTATAAGAGAAAGAGAGGGAATGCAATAATACTAGTTTAATTGCACGGAACTTTACGGTAACTTAGGTCAGTGGTTAGTCTCTGTTGATTTAGGGGTCACTTTTCTACAATACTTGTTTTTTAATTTATATTTTGTGTCATTTTTTCTTTTACCCTCAAATATTCTTACTTAATTTTTTATTAAATATAGATAATTCCAAATAATATTTTAAATATGGTAGTATAAAATAATAAAAAGAATGATTTTAAAACTATTTATTGTATTATATTAAAAGAACTGTATTAAAACATATATTATTCAATGAAAAATTTATGGCATTTTTTCATTTTAAAATTTCGAAAATTCAAAGTGAATTTTATGATTAAATTTCAATTTTACAATTACTTTATTTATAATACATGTTCCCTGTTAAACAAATCTATATAAACACAAAAATTTATTATTTTACATGACTAAAACATTTTATAACTACATATTTGATTGTGGTATTTTATGTTATTTATTGTAGTATAGTATAGAAAAATACTTGTTGCTATTACAATACATTATATAAATATAATATATTACGAAATTTTATCGAGTTAGATAAATCAGTTCAGGTTAAATGTTATAAATTGTTATACATTTCAACAATAATCAATTGATTATTAACCAATAATAAATTCCATGTTATGTGATTTACAGTAAAATAATTGGCATATTGTTATTCGTTATTGGAATTTTTATATATATATATATATATATATATATATATATATATATATATATATATATATATATATATATATATATATATATATATATATATATATATATATATATTGGGAAAGTTATAGCCTATATACAATGTTTTTAGGTTATACGTTATTTACTGGTCAGTTAAAATGAAAAGACAATGAGACATACAGTAGTGATTGGGTGTGGGTGGGTTGGGGATAAACCTGACGTGCTTGAAGAATCACTAAAATGATCAATTCCTAAACTTTCATGTAGAAACAGCTAAATTTACTTTAGATTCGCCAAGTGAGATGTATTTAACCAATTATTACCATGTGAGCCCCACGGAAAATAAAAATACAATATAACGTTTATCACGTTTTTTTTCTGCCACCTTTGCGTAATAGTTATTTCCAGCTTATTTATTATTCCCAGCTAACGTTAAAGTGGAAAAATACACGATAGAACATGTTTAATAAAGTAATGTAGAAATGTTGCATTTATTCCTAAAAGTATTAATATATATTATTTAGTGAATGAACCATATCATTGTAATAACATATTATAAGTAAATAAATAGATAATATACTGTACACCCTATAAATACAATATATTGAATATATTATACAATATGCATACTTAAATATACACATTTTAGTTAACATTTTACATTCAGTGCCATAACGTAAGTCATGAAATACCAAATTTAGTTATTCTCTATATTTATACATTTAAGTCTCTAAGGAAAGGATAGTACAATAGTTTTATATAAAAAAATAATAATAAAACAGGAAACTTGCAACATTTACGATCGATTAGTATTAATAATACAAATGGAAAGCAAAGTGAAAGGTATAAAATAATATAATACTATTGACAGTCTATTATAGGGTCATATAAAGTCATCATCATATATATATATATATATATATATATACAGAACGTTAGTAATGTTGTATTGGAACGATGTATACATACATACTATGCAACTATAAACATTATACCTTGTCAATTTACACTAGTTAAATATTAGTTCATGATTCTCATGTAGATTGAGAGCCATTTTCTATATATTTACGTCATAATATTATAGCTTTACACACACAATATAATTTGATTATGTATGTAAAATCAAATGAAATATATTATTAATATAATATTATTAGCTATACATATAATATATCATATAATTTAATTTATTTCCGATGGTGAATTATATTTACTTTTTATTATTTAATTATTACGGTAAAAGTGATTGAAAATATAAAGCTTCATTTATTTATAATATATATATATATATATATATATATATATATATATATATATATATATATATATATATATATATATATATATATATATATATAATTAAATTTATATAATAATTCAATGATGTAATGTATTTTTTCAATTAGCATTTTTATGTTATAAAATAGTATACTATTAAAAAAATGCAATGAAATAAAATTAATACACTTCAAGTTAAATGAGGAGAAATTTAATTTATTTTCTCTTTCTACATAATATGCAATAAACGTTAAATATTAGCTTTGAATTCTGATTTCCATATCTTTATATATTTTATATATAGGAGTCCAATATCTCTTGCTGTATTATACGTTTCTTTTCCTTTAGAATTGAGAAATCCCCCAGTCCAATCTCATTTTACTTTACTTTACTTTTCTTCTTCTTTTTCCTTCATCTGACGTTCTTCTTTGTGGTCAATTCCCTATCTACATGTTTATCTTTTTTAATTCAAATCTTTCCATTGCCTTTTTTTTTTTTTTTTTTTTTTTTTTCCGTTCCGAATTTTTTTCCTTCATTTGAAAAGGGAACCGTATCAAATCTTATGTATTTCTTTAAGATATCAATAGGACTATTTTCAGAAAGTATTTTAGGAGGGGAAGAAAATACAGGCAGCAGTCCATGAAAAATGTTATAGTGGTTATTGATGCTCATAACCCGCAATTTGTGATCAAAATTTTGAAAGGAAACACAGCAATTTCCTGGTCCCCTTATTTTTTCTGTATCTGTGGTATTATAAACTGAGTTCTTCAGTTTTTGTGCGGTTAGGTTGGATTTGATGAATTCTAGCAAATGAATGCTTTCAATTTATTTAATATATAACTATACATTCTTAAAATGATAGTGTATTCATTGATATGCTCTCTCTCTCTCTCTCTCTCTCCTATCATCATTAACATTTTATTTTTAGTAAATGTATATATATATATTCCGTTACTTTATATTATTATATCATTTTACTTGTTATACGTATAGTTACACGAGAAAACCTTTGTATGATCCTATTTCTTTTATAGAAATTTGAGTGCTACTATTTATCTTCTACCTATGAAACAGTTTTGTAAAATCACAAATCATATACACAACATGTTAGCATTCTATATTTTCAGTACTACATTTTCTTTCATTGATTTGCAAAAAAAAAATAATAATAATAATCATAAAAACGTATTTAATACATCCTGTATTTATGTATAAAATTCATCATAATTGCATATTTAAATCAAATCCATTTGTATTATTATAATATTTAGTAATTTTGAAATAAAAAAGTAACACGCTTTTTTTTTAAATTATTTTCATTCCAGTTATTTCGATTAGTTATATGTTTCTCTTTAACCGCATAATATTTTGTAACTCCCATGTTTTTTATGAGTTTACATTAAAAAATTTAAATATTTATAAACAACCTAATTTGTAACAAAAAAAAAAAAAGTTATGTTTTATTACTTTTTTCAAACAAAATTTTATTGTATATTTTTAAATATAACATTACATTCTATTGTTTACATGCTGCTTTTTTGTGTAAAAACTTTGTTATATTTTTATAATATTGTATTCAGATTAATTTTATTGATTTCAATTCAATATATTTTATAAAAAAATAATAATATATTAATTAAAAAAAAGTTATTTTGTTATTTAAAATTGGTGTATTTTAATGATAACGGATATTTAATAATAAAAAATCAGGTATTCTGTAATTAAAAATAAATCATATACAGTATAATAATGATATAAATGCAAAAACAATATAATTAATTAAACAATATAAAAAAGAGATATTGCTTTGTAATTAATTGTAAAATATATAGTTTGGAATGATTTTTTTTAAAGTAATAAAAATAAGTTTTACAACACTCTTTTACTATATTAAAACCCCTTTTTTTTAATGTTAAAAACACGCAAACAAAGTATTTTACAATATAACTGACTCTTCTTACAGAGCCCCTGGCCTCAAAAACAAATTTCCTCTCAATGATAAATCATGAGATAGAACTATTATAAATTCACATATTTTGTGCCTTAACCCATCAGTACTCCTACAAACTAGTGAGAAAACTTGTAAAATAGGCAACCCGCGCTGCAATTTCTATTGTAGACCCGGAATTGATGGCGTCATGAACTCCTAAAGTTGCCTACTTTACAGTTTTTCAACCCCAGTTTGTTAGGCTACAGAAGGGTTGAAGGATATATGGGGTTGATATGTATGAATAATGGGTCAATCTCATGATTTTTACGTTTTTTATTTAATTTTTTGAGGCCAGGAGCCCTTTAATATTTTATATTGTATTATGTTTATATTCTGCGCTGTGTAGGAAAAAAACAAACTATTTCTTAGTAATTGAAACAACTAGAAGCTTGATATCTATCATAACTAATTCCACTTGTAACAAAAAACAACAACAACAACAACAACAACAACAACAACAACAACAACAACAACAACAACAACAACAACAACAACAACAACAACATCAACAACATCAACAACATCAACAACAACAACAACAACAACAGCAACAACAGCAACAACAACAACAGCAGCAGCAAAACAACAACAACAGCACACAGTATTTTCCCAAATAACAAAGAACAACAACAATAACAACAGTATACAGTATTTTCCCAAATAACAAAGAAAACCAAACATGTAAAACAATATACTGACTATCTCGTTACACCATATTTTACCATTCTTTGTAGTTTGATATTTAGTTAACTGGGTATTATCTACGTAATATCCTGAATAAAGGGACACTTTTGTGTGTGTGTGTGTGTGTGTGTGTGTGTGTGTGTGTGTGTGTGTGTGTGTGTGTGTGTGTGTGTGTGTGTGTGTGTGTGTGTGTGTGTGTGTGTGTGTGTGTGTGTTACAAAAAAGTTTTATACTTAAAGTATGTGATTCTCCTCTACCTACACCATTCTACACTATTTTAGTATTAAGTTTCTAGCATGACGTGAAAATATGCCAAAAACTTGATAATACTTAAAATACCAACTTCTTCTTTTTTTTTTTCTACTCTTTATATTATATTATATAAAAACGTGATAAAGTAGAAAATAAGTTTCAAAATATTAACCTGTTAAAAATCAATAATAAATTTTCTTTGTTTTACAATACATAAATTATTTACGATATTAAATAATATAATATATAATCTATAGATAACCTAAACCATAAACTATAATATACTGTATTATATATTATTATATTTTCAACAGATAGTTAATAATAAATATTATAATATAAAGACATTAATATTTATTTTAACTTTAAGGGTAATTTTCTAGTCTGTTTATTCATGACTATTTTCATTTAAAAAGTTTTATAAAAGAGTTTTTTTTTATTATACTTTAAAGAAAAAGTTATACATTTTATGTAATAAAATTTCGTCAAGACAGATAAAGGAACTATAAAGTCCACTGAGAATAATATTAATTTAAATTTTCTGTATTTTAATGAAAAGCATTTCTTTTTTTCATTCATGCATGCAATGACTCTTTAAGTTTTTATATATGTTTCAAAAAAAAAAAAAAAAAAAAAAAAAAAAAAAAAAAAAAACAGTAAAAAAAGTTAATACAAGAGAATGACTATAAAAATGATAAATGAAAAATGTTCAGTTTGACATGACGTGTCATTGCATAATTACTCTCTAATCTTTCCCCATTTTCATACAAAATATATATACATACATACAAAAAATTTAATTTGAAAATTTCCCCCTTTAAAATGCTTTAATATTCTTTGTACTGTTAGAAATATTTAGTATCATTTTGTTATACAAATTCATATATTATAGAAGTACTTTTATATTTATATAATTTTTTTTTAAGAATTTAAATGCAAAAATTTGAGCTTGTTAGGTCACATATATAACAAGGGATGTTTTATTGTATAGCAAGGGACATCAATTCTAAACTAGTACATGAGATAGCACAAAGTTTATGTATGATGGACCTATTTTGAATGTGGAAGCTGTGATTGGATGATTCTCCATAACAATCCTAACTCATATAAACATATAAAAGATGGTAATAAATATACAATATTGTTATTTTTACGCGGAAACATTGTGAAGTGAAAAATATACTAAGGAAATATCCCTAAAAATGTGTAGAAAGGAAAATAAACTGGAGGGGGGGAGGGGTGGGAGAGAAGATTAATAGTGGAGCAAATTTAAATATGTCAAAAATCTTTAAGAATTTTCTGAGTGTTTAAACTTTTTTCTGCTCATTTTAGAAATAATGTCGAGCTAATAATAGTTTTTAAAAGTTGTTCAGATAAAGATATTTAAAAAAAAAAAATACCACTTCTTTATTTTTTATTCAATAAAAGACTTGCAAAAGTAGAATTTAAAAATATATAAATAAATTCAGAGCCCCAAAATACTAACTATAATAATAAAGTGCTAGTAGATGACTTTGAGTTCCTATCTTAATATATACTATGCTTTTTTATGGTAGAATGAAGCGGTTATAACTTAAGCTAGCTTTTTTATTATTATTATTTTTTATTGTATTGAGCTACTGAGTCTCAAAATTATAATTTCCCTGAATGTCAAACAAATTGGTTTCAATTTTTTCATCGAAATAGTTTTAAATTCAGGAAAACAATACCTTTCCTTTTAGGTTCAGTAAGCTACAATAAAAATGTTAAAATTGAGAAAAAAAAATCAAACTCAAGTTATAGCTGCATCATAATCCTATGAAAAAGAAATGTTAAATCAAAACAGAAACACAAAGTCGTCTGCCAGCACTTATATGCGGGATCTGGGTTTGATGTATGTTGATCAATAAATTTATGGTGCATTAAAGTTTTATTTTTTATATATTTAAAACCTATATTTACAGACATATATAACGGATAATATTTATAATAATAATAATAAATGGTTTTTATTAAAAAAAAATCTGGATTTATTATAATCGTGTTTGTAAACACATAATATAGCAATCACTGTAGGCTATGTTTTGGTTTTTACAAAACTTGTTGACGAAGTAAATTTTTTATTGAATGAAATTGAAAAAAACAACAAAATATATCAATATCTGTAGGGTATATTGTGTAAAAACTTAATTTTAAAATTTAATGTCACTCATTTTACATCCATGTTTTTCAGTACCCCCCCCCCCCCTTTTGTTATGATGTTTTATTTTACATTAGTTCTGTTCCATTTATTAGTGGATTTTTTTATTATTATATCTCAGTAGTAACATAATTTGAAAGTACATTTGATGTAAGTTCGTGATGGTCTTGAGTCATAATAAGTAATTTGGTCGATTGATATTCTAAGATTGTAGCAGTTCAATATTGAACTCCGTTTGCAGAGTCAATATTCAAGCAAAGCAATGACAAATCTTTACAGTAGTTGCAATTTTTTCAGTCGTAAATACTATATCATACAACAATTAGTCGTAAGTAAAAGATGGCTTATTTAAGATAAAATAAATGCATTGATTTAAATTTAAAATTTATTTATTTCTCTCTTTCCTTCAATCGTATACAATATAATATCGTATTCGCCAAGGTTAATTAACAGACAGAAAAAGTCAAAACAATCAATGAAAATTTGAATCTCCCCATCATTACAAGTGAGTAATGCATTATTTCAAGCATTATACAAGACAGTTATTATACGATGACTGCAATGAAATGCTATTTGGTGTCGCATAAAAAAAAAAAAAAAATAGACAAACCATTCTGTTTTACATTTTGAATTCTATCATTAAAATAAAATAAAAGATATAAAATGCTTTTTGCTATTTACTTATAAAAACCAACATTTATAGTAAAAATAAAACATGATATAGTAAAACAAAAAATTTCACTGCAAATTACAGAAAAAAAAAGTGTACAAAGGTAATAGCATTAGTGGAATTTATTTTCACATTTTAATGTAGTAACCTATTTTATTGGCTGCATTTCATGGACTTCCATTATGGTTATATTTATTTTATGTTTACTATACCACTATGGTATATAGAACCTGAAACCACATTATATGGAGTTTATACCTTTTGTAAGTTAATTTTAGATTTGCCTTCTGTTAATATTCAACAGCCAACACGAACAAATATGAACATTGATAGTTGATTATTATTAATAATTAGTAATTTTGTTCGCTAACCTTATTTATTTGTTATTCAAAACACATAAAAATTTTGCTAAAGTTTTTTAATTTGGTAATGCATTTCACGGGCATAGATGGAACTGGATTTTCGAAAAAGACGTATAGTAATTTTTAATGGTTATTTTATAATGTATTATCTTGTAACTATCAGTGTTATTTTAGTACTGTTCTATATTGTTAATTTAAACTTCTTTAGAGAGAAATTATTAGATTAAAAATGTAGACATTTTAGTCTTTAAGAAAAAAAGCTAAAGCAAAGCAAAAAAAAAAAAAAAAAAAAAAAAATGTAATTCACAATGTTATAAAGTTTATATGATGGAGTTCAATGTTCTGAGACAATTAAATTTCAAAGAAAGTAAAAAGAATTCATGAAAAGTTAGATAAAACTTTCATAATATAAAATAAACTTGTTATTGTTTTCGATGTAAGATAGAGCTTCCAAGCATATAAGACGAAATAATGAAAATTGAATTGTAAATACGAGTACAATGAAAGCTACACAAACATCATTATAAAAATATTGATTGAAAATAATGTTTTTTAATTAGTCAATTGCACATTTATGTGTTTAGTTTATGAACTATTTAAAAAAAATCAATGTTACTATTATATATTTTAACTATACATTCAACTATATATATTCAACTATATATTCAACTATACACATATTTATACTAATAATTATTATTATTATTATATATATATATATATATATATATATATATATATATATATATATATATATATATATATATATATATATAAAATTATATATTAACATTTCTTTCTTTCTTGTGTTTCTTTAATAAAACATGTCAAGCTCAGATTTCCATTTATCTTTCTTTTTTTTTCCAAGGGTTGTTTATGTAGAAAAAAGAATACAATAAAAGATTTGATGAAAAGATTGGGTTCTTTCATTAGAATCTTGTTTATTTACCTTGTGACGACAGAGAGAGAGAGAGAGAGAGAGAGAGAGATTAAATTAAAGCCTGATGAGACAGAATGTTGATGGGGTACAAATGAAGTGACACGTTCTTTGATACCGCAAGTGTTTACATGTTCAAATTTATCATTATTGTATATTAAACACTTCAAAATATAATAAAACAATATTTACTAAAAATATTTTACTTACGAAAGTTTTATTATCATTATTATTTGGTTTTATTCTCAGGTCAAGTTTTGTTTTCTTATTAAATATATAACTTTAATGTTTACTCATATGAAGATTGGATGAAAAATTGATATTATTTTTAATCAATTATAATTTTATAATTGAATTAATAATAATATGATGGCAAGATTCATAATACATATTATAATGTATTACAGCTTGTATACCCTTAAACTATAAGTTATTCACTAACTCAACAGCATGTCTAAATGTACACAGAGTCTATTATTTTCTTACCTTGGGCTTGTTTGTAATAGTTAGGCATATTTCTGCTTCAAATAACATTAAGCCCTCACTTCAAGCTCTCACGATGCCTGGATTCGATTCTTTAATTATTATTACTATTGAAAGATGATCCCAGTAAAACAAGTTTGGATAACACAGCTTTTGCCTTCTAGGATAATACATTGATTAAAGTGGTTAAGATAATTTAAAAATTTTCAATTTGAAAAACAAATGTTAAACTTCTTTTTTTACTTGAATTTAAGAAAACATGGCAAGATACATACCCCAAACCATTTTATCGATACTAAAAAAAAATGCCAGAAACATATTTAAACGATTACTTATAGTTGATAGTTTAAAATAAAAGGTTATATGTATAACCAGAGGAAAACAGGGGAAACAACTTTTTTTTACAGTTTGAAACACAAATAAAATGTGAGAGCTTACAAAATTTAAACCCTAAAACCACTGTAGTCTTTATATATATATATATATATATACACACATACACACATATATACATACATACACACACACATACCCTGCACATACCACTTACATTTATCTGTTCCATTTAACACACATGCCAAAATAAATTTAACAGTTTTTCACGTTTCAAAATAAATCTAGTATAGAAGAAAACACTTATGAAGAGAATTATTGACGATATATATATATTTAAGATTTGAAGAAGTCTTCTTGTAAAGTTGAGTGATTTTCTTGTATCTTGAGTGAAAAAGAAAGGGGGAATTGAAACAGGGAAAGAATTATGTTGTATATCATATCAAACTAAAAATCAATATCACTTCTTTAAATGGAATATACGGTATATTATAAAACTTGTTGAACAATCAAAAAGAATCTTTCCTTTAACTCTTTGCTACGAATAAGTATTATACTCATATATATCAGTGTATATATTATATATAATATATATATATATAATATATATATATTATATATGTCACACACACACACACACACACACACACACACACACACACACACACACACACACACACACACACACACACACACACACACATACATACGTATTGAAATAAGTGTATAAAAATACATAATAAAAATATTGAAAGAAAAGTCGATAAAAATGATATTAATGTAGGCAGAGGGCCAGATTAAACATCAAAAGATTAATTACTTTTTCGGAGAAAGCATATTGGTCATCATATATATTTTTTTTCCCCCGATCGATAGTAATTTGTCATTTTTTTCCTTTGTACGTTTATTGTCTTCTCACAAAAGCAAACTATGAGGACGATATGTATACAACATCAAAAGTTTAAAACCTCTGTAAGCAAAAATTATGACTTTTTCATTTAAAACATTAATAATTTTTCTCTTTTTTTAATATCAACAAATATTATTATTATTTTAAATGTGTGTGTGTGTGTGTGTGTGTGTGTGTGTGTGTGTGTGTGTGTGTGTGTGTGTGTGTGTGTGTGTGTGTGTGTGTGAGAGAGAGAGAGAGAGAGAGAGAGAGAGAGAGAGAGAGAAAACTGTGGTAGAAAATTTTATACTTTTACCAAATGGAAAATAAGAATTTTCAAATAATATAGCTCCAAAGTTAATTATTGACTAATTAAATTAAATCATTATAAAATTTTTCATTAAAATAATGTTTCCACAACATGACATCCCTAATATTATTTTTAATAATATTAAAATCCCCTTTTAGAAATGCAAATTTATTTATAATTTTTTCCCTTTGGCTTAAAAAACAAAATAAACTTTTGTTAATTAAAATAGTAATAATAATTAATCTAAAAATTAATTTAAATTTTATCATTATACATAATAAAACTATTAAATTATTTTATATAAAAGGTATTATTATTTTGATATAAATTTATTATAACAATTTATAATTACTAAATGTATTATTATTATTTTCCTTCCCTCTCTTAACCCTTTTTAAGCGTTTATTGTAGATACTTAAGAATTGGTCTTACTAATTTAACTTCCATTGCTACTGACCCACTAAAAGCAATCTTATCTGTATGGTAACATTACGAAAGAGATACAGAAGAAAGAGATTCTTAGTCATTTTCTCTCGCCTTAGTACGCGAACCTTGGCGAGGGTGAATAGCACGCACACCCAACTGAGCACCAATGAACAGGTCAACTCATTTTATAGCACCATAAAACAAGACGGAATAGTCTCTGTTATAAAAGGAACTAAATGGATTTGATACAGAGAGGGAGAGAGAGAGAGAGAGAGAGAGAGAAATGGTTTAGTGTATTACCTACAAATAGATAATATATATATATTTTTTTTAGAAACATAAGTAAGAAATCAATATACTTTATTTTTATATGTATATAAAAATAAGAAGATATAATATTTTTTTTATGAAAGTTATAAATTTATATAAAATACTTGACAAGTATAAGAAGAAAAAACAAAATATTATATGTGTTTAATTTTTAACATAAATAATTATGTTAATGTAAAAACAGTTTTTATATCAGTAATGTTTATTTCATAGTGTCATCTTCAATTTTAAAACGCAGTCACATGTTAACTTGGAGTGCCAGTACAATTTTAAAAATGTAAGTTGAATATGATGTCTAAATTGGTATAAAATATACCGTTAGTGTTTGACTCTTTTTTTTTTTTTTTTTTTTTTTTTTTTTTTTTTTTGTAAAATATACAGTACATATTATTTTAAGACTTCCGTGCTGTACACACGATTGTAATAAATTACCATTTAAATACAGCGTATATTTTTCTCAAAAGAGTAGCTATATTTATATTTATTTGCTTATATATATACTTTTCATGTTATGTTTATTTATATAGTCAAGGTTTTGTAAAATAGGATTGTCAAACCCTCACAAAAGCCTTAATAATGTTATTATTAAATTTAGTGCAAGTTTATGAATGGTAAAATATATTATCACAAATATGTGTACTGGACACTAGACGTAATGGAAAAACATCACATATAGCTCTCATAATAATATCTTTTGCATTTCTTGTAAATTTATATAGCAATAATAACACAATGGAATTGTATGGTACTGTACGTAATTCTAATGTATTTATTTTAAAATCGCTCTAAGGTAGAGTCTGATTTCATAATAATTGTTATTTCCATATTTATTATACAACATAAAACTATATTCTAATTAAAGTAGAATAAATAATATTAAATATTTGTGGGTTTTTGTATATATTTTTACATACTATTTTTAGATAAAATACTGTAGAATAACTTAAAGCTAATTTTGCAAATTTTAATATCAGATATAATAATAATAATAATAATAATAATAATAATAATACTTGATAATGTTTAAATAAAAAATACACATGATGTGTTATTATGTTTACTATTATATTAAAGGAAATGTCATTATCGCTTCAAGATCTGCAGTTAAAGAAATAGTCAAAAAGCAAATAGAAAATTGTCACTCTGTATCTTATATCGTACAAAAGAAAAAAATTAGACAGAAAAGTAGACAGAAATTTTTATTGACGTAAAAAAAAATCCCACCGGGGACATAAACAAGAAACGACATAAATTTACATTTTGTTTATTTATTTGTTTTTATGTAAATTCTGACTATTGATACTTTATCGCATTTCAAATGTAACATCAATGTTTTTATTACTTTTTTTTTACGAATTTGTATTTTTATATTTTATTTTAAGATTAATTTAACTTTTGTTTTGTTCCGTGAAAACGGTTGTTTGTGAACGTTGTCTATGTTTTTGTTTCCAATTCTGATATTACAATAATTATTATTTGAAGTGCACTTGGCTAAAAAGTAAAATTGATTTTTATTTCTTTTGTTTCAGGTATGTTTTCAATCTCATCATATTATTCGTTGGTGGTTAAAGGTAACTTCATATTATTAAATCACTACTATAATTACTATGTAAAATTCAAATAATTGAATAGTAATGCAATTTACTGTGTAGTAACTATTAATTCTAATTATTGCACCGTAATTATAATATCAATATTTGTTTTAAGTAAAATTTTTGCATTATTAATATTAAATAGTATTTCAAAATAAAATGAAAGTAAAATATAAGTATAGAATATCCACACTTTTAAATATAAGTTAAAATATTTCAAATTTAAATTATTTGATTATTCAACAACAGACAATATTAAATATACTGAACATAATATAAGAATAGAAATAGTTAACATAAATAAAATTACGTAAGAAGAAAAGTTATTACATTTACTGAATATCTACAATTAGTGAGCATAATGTGAATTTATATAATATATATTTCATCTATGTATTAAATTTTAGAAACCAATTATTTTCATTTTTTTTCAATTGTGTAGCAAGTAGAAATATTGGCTGAAGTATAATGGTGGATAATAAATTCTAAGCTATTACGGAGAGATGAAAATAATAAAAATACCAAATGATTCAAAGAGTGAAAATCTAATTCTTATTTTTTCCTCGTTTTGGTTAATTTTTTTTTTTTTTTTTGTGATATCTGGCAAAGCAAAAATTTAAAAAGCTGACTAGTGGGTGGTTGGTTTACATTCTAGCATGGCGAGAGAGAGAGAGAGAGAGAGAGAGAGAGAGAGAGAGAGAGAGAGAGAGAGAGAGAAATATTCTTTTGAGGTTAATGTTCAAAAGAATTTTTGCGTCATTCTCGTGTTAGTGTGTAATATAAAATGATGAGCAGCTTCGCTTGCCACGAATATATATTATATATATATATATATATATATATATATATATATATATATATATATATATTAGAGAGAGAGAGAGAGAGAAAGAGAGTGTAATTCTCATTTAACATTCCAAGTATATCCTTTAGTTTGCTATATACCACCACTCCTCTTATTTGTGGTGTATATTATTGTTTGAAATATCACACAAGTAAGCAAAAGCTGATTTAAATTCTCTTGTTGTAACTATCAAACATACATATACGTACGTGATATATAAAAATTTGATTTTCATTACAAAACAATATGATATACATATATTATAATGTTTATATACAGCCATCGTATTATAATAATATTAAAAATAATGTTGTTAAAATATGTATCAATTATTATATAATATACAAAGAATTGAAATTTGCAATTACGTTTTAATTTGATATTTGAAAAGTTTGCAAAATACTTGCCAAAACTATTTTATGTTGTTTTCAAAATTATACTAAATCATACTGATAAAATTGCCTTTTTAAAAATTAATATAAGCTTGTTACGTAGATTCAAAATATTGAGAATTAACTTGCAATTTGCGAATGAGTCAGTATGGTGACAGATTATTTGACGGTACAGCTGTCGTTTTTTTTTTTCAGCTTGCAAACAATGTTGTCAGCTTTAAAAATAAGAATAGTAATAATAATAAGGCTTTGTGGTAATCAGTATAAACTAACGTGAGATTAATGAAAGAAAAATCGTGATTTGATGTACCGATAGTAAATAAAAAACGTTCCGAACACGAGAAATGAATGGCAACACTGTATAAAGTTACCTCATTCATTTGAGCATCCCACTCCCCACGGCCCTTATTACTCTCACTTTTGTCCACTTCTGGATGTAATGCAATGTTGCCAAATATACGATATTCTCATAAGGCTAATGTAAGGAATATTTTTCATTTACTATCGGTACATTACAATAAAGGTAGGAATATAAAGGAAATCTGCATATAACAGTATATTGATGAAATGTCCTATAGTTCATTGTACACTTCAGCTTTTCTTTCTAAGTTTGTAAGGATTGACGGAGGCAAACACCACACATATTCCTTTGACTTTCCAGCCTTGTGCCGAAAGCTATCTATGTTTTGTTTATATTATAAAAATATCAATAGCAAGAGTTATCAACAAACTATAGGGAACCTCTTTAGTAGAGATCTTTACTCTTTAGTATGTTCAGCCAGTTGCTGGTTTCCTCCATCATTTCATTTTATTTTCCATCATTTTGTTCTTGATTTTTCAAATCATTAAAAACTTAAACTATTAATTTGCGTTATATATTAATATAATTATGGTAATTTTTTGACAAGCAATAAAATGGATGTCTTAATGGAAGCGTTAAATGGATGTTTCTTTAGAACATTTCCAAACCATCAGTTTAAGACATAATTTTTGGAGCAAATTATAAATATACATGATATCGTTAAAAAGATCCCGATGTACACAGTATTATTTTAATTGATTTTTTGTTTTGTTTTTTTGTGCGATAAATTTCTAAATACACTAGTAGCATGTGATATAGAAAGTTAACAGATAGAGTATGGGGGATTTTGGACAAGATTACAACCATGTTTTATGAGCTGTCAAAACATCAGAAAAGGGAGGATTTTCACGGGGATTTTTTTATACTGTATACAAGTATTAGAAAAGCCAAGTAAGTCATAACCTAAAGAAAAAAAAGTTCTAAAAAATCAATCTATCATCCAGAAAATCATCTTTTCTATAAATCTATCAAAGAAAACTTACTCTAAAAAAATATGATAGACACTATAGCAGTATGTATGTAACTATATAATATATTTTTTATGTAGTTAAAATATATTTTAGCAGTTTTTAATAGTCATGACTATATGCATGGGTCACTTTTTTAGAGCTGGCTAATTTTCTGCACACGTGTGACATCAAAGTGACACCTCACATCAATCTGTGCAACCATCCTTTAATTAAAATATACCGTTGATGAAATGCAATATTCTAATTTGGAGTAGAACTCAAAATGGTGACAAGTTTTATAATATTTCCATTAGTTTCTAATTATGTTAAAACTTAACATATTTCAAATTAATAGCTTTTTTCACTATGACAGTATAATACAATTGTTCATGTTATATTAACCATTAAAAGAATATTAAAATAATAAGGTTTTTCTATTTCTCTCAATAAAAAGTTTTCATCAAGTTCATTTCAATTGAATTTGTAAAGCTACATTTAACTTTGCATTAAGTTCACATGACATTTTTATTTTATATACAACACAATACACAATAAAAATGACTTCTACGTGGATGTAAATTATTACACAATGTGTTTTGCATAACAATAATTAATACTTTTAAAGATATGACCGTTGTGTGTAGTATAAAATAAATTACGTCAAGAGACGTTATATTATTCATAACAATCGTTGTTATTTTTAAGTACATTCTTGAAATTAATTACTATACTTCACGATATAGAATGGTGTTACAGAGAAAATGTATACTTTCTATTCTCTCTCTCTCTCTCTCTCTCTCTCTCTCTCTCTCTCTCTCTCTCTCTCTCTCTCTCTCTCTCTCTCTCTCTCTCTCTCTCTCTCTCTCTCTCTCTCTCTCTCTCTCTCTCTCTCTCTCTCTCTATTTTCTTGACTAAAATTATACATAAGATGTACAACTTCTATACTGTACGTGACGCTTTGTTGTATACATTAATGTTCCTTTCTAGAATTAAATATAATTACACAAGGGGGTTGATGTTAGAAATTCATATACAATGATGTTGAGAGAGTGAGTGAGAGGAAAGAGAGAGAGAGAGAGAGAGAGAGAGAGAGAGAGAGAGGAGGTAGAGAGAGAGACATTGAAAAGGGACGATAAAATCAAGAGAGACTACAAGAAGAGACAGGAAAGAAAGGAGACAAGAGTATTATATATAAAAGTAATTAGAGAGAACAGAAAGGCTTTGTAATAAACAGCCTGTCCATTTCGCACCTTAGTAATAAGAAAGACGAAGGAATGACGGCATAAGAGGTGGATAGAGAGAGATATAGTGGGTCTTAAGTTTTAATATATATATACTAGTAAGTATCCTATATAATATATATGTATGAAGAGTGTTTAGTTGATATCTCTTGAGGGTTTCTAGCTTTTGGACCGTTGGTTTTACTCTCTCTCTCTCTCTCTCTCTCTCTCTCTATACATACATACATATATATACACAAACAATATATATCCTTCGTCATACAGACCACTTGATTGATGTGCTTTCTGCTATACCCAGATTTCAAAACTCTCTCTCTCTCTTTCTTTCTCTCTCTCTCTCTCTCTCTCTCTCTCTCTCTCTCTCTCTCTCTCTCTCTCTCTCTCTCTCTCTCTCTCTCTCTCTCTCTCTCTCTCTCTCCTACCTTTCATTCTATGTGTATGTGTGCGTATATATATATATATATATATATATATATATATATATATATATATATATATATATATATATATATATATATATATAGCTCTGTGTGTGTGTGTGTGTCTGCATAACTTTATAGTACTCACTAAAACATTATGTTAAAACTCTGTCTCTCTCTCACTCTCAAAGTCAAATTAACCTAAATTAGAATGAATAGATGATGGTCATATACATTTACTCAATGTTTGTTGTAATGACGTCAGCAAAATTATATAAATTACTTTTTGTGACAATTATTTAATATGTTTTAAACACTTAACATTTTAAGAAAATGATTTATTAATATAAATATTTATTTTTAAAAATTTACAACAAAATTTTTAACTTTTATAATATTTTATATAATATTTTAACCTAATACATTTTGTAATGTTTCATAATAATATTATTATACTTTATATGAAAGTATCTTTTATATATTTTATTTGTTATGAAGTTATGAAGTGTATAAAATACCATTTTAGCACTTTCTAAACTGTTTGTCAAGTTGTTAAATTTTCATTGTATACAAAGACATAAAATGAACCTAAAAATAAACAATATTGTGCATAAAATGTTAGTATTTTTGATGACATACTCAAAATTTACTCAACTTTAATTTTGTATTACATAAATGTAGCTTTAATATTACTTGTATATTATAATATTTTACACTTGAAATTTTATAACATGAGTTACTTTCAAAATTTTACACTAAAGAAGTTTTTCAACAAACAAAACTATTTGCTCTATTTTGAATAGTATAGTTTTGTTACTTTTGACTGTACGATTGAAATTACTAAATAAACGTAATAATATGCAGTTTAGTAATTTCTGAATGTCAGGTAATTGAATCGAAGTTTTATGGTGGCATGAGGAATAATTTTAAATATTACTATGGTAGAGACTCAGTTGTTCGCAGGTCTCAATTGTTGGCAGATGGGTTAATGAAAACCTAAAAAAAAACAATCTCCTCAACCAATAAAGCTAGAGACTTGAAACTTGACAATTTGGATACCCAGGGTATAGGATTGGACTCAATGGTGCCATAAAAAATACTCTCAAGTCAATATTTCTCTAAGTGACAACAACGAAAATCGACCTTTTCCATTTAAATAACATGTAAAAAGCCGTTAACATGCCAACAACTGAGTCTCTACTACCATACTGGCATTTCAATATCTCACCGTGTTTAGCTGCAGTATCATATCGTTTGACTGCACCGATCAGCCTGCCTGGAAGTTTTCACTAGACTCTCATGACGAATGCCGGGATGTATATTTATGCCATGGCCAGCCCTTGTGTGCGGCTGTCATTGTTCACAGTCGATAAGACTATGTCTTCACTTGACATTCACTCGGTAAAAGTGTAGTACAAAAACATTATGACAAAAAAAAAAAAAAAAAAAAAAGCGATGAACGTCTGTACCCATTGATTTATATAATAATATATATCACAATATCCATAATATATCTTTCATAATATGACTATAGTATGAATACTACGTTGATGTTTTGTTTTTTCTTCTTCCTGTATACACGCATATACAGTAAATTTTAGTTCCGGATAGAAATATTACCAATGACATCACTTCTATTTTTATTATTATTTTTTTTTTCATGGTGAACAATCGATTTTAGCAAATAAATTAAACAGCTAATATATCTTCATGTAATACATTGATATACTTATTAAATGTTATTTTAAAAAACACCGAGAAATATATTACAATACCTTTAAGGTGTTCATATAATTAGAGAAATAAACTGTTAGAAAAATCAAATCTATGTATAATCTTCAAATCAGAGTGTTAAATAATAAATGTCTATAAGTGTCTAGTACTTATTATGCTATATAGAATATAAAATTATAGGCTGCATTATACATTTAAAAAATTTTTACTGCTAATAATACAAATTTAAAATACATAATATTTAATAACGTAAATTTGAAAACAACGAGTGACAATTACGAAATGTTTTTTTGCTGAAATGTAAAAGTTTGTTCAACTTATAATTAAACTAGAGAAGTTAATTTATTTATGAAACCTTTGATATTAACTACAACACAGACATACTTTTGCTAACAGGCTTACTTTAAAAAGTAAAATTTTAAGTCCAGTTCACATGGAACAATATATTTTAATTCAATAAACTTAATTGCATGCAGTCTTCATTTAAAAACTATTAAAGATTGGTGTTATCAAATTTGTTCCTCAATACAAATATTCATCCGTAGAAACAGGTTATAACATCAACCATCTAAATAAAGTAATATTCGTATTATTTTTTTCTGCTTGTAAAATTTCATACGTGTTCTTATTGAATTGAATTTTCTGTAAACTTGAAGGCACATATAAATATTGTTTTCTTCAATACCAGATATTTTGCACCACAATAACAAATGGAAAAAAAATTGAAAATTTATTGTTTATTAAAAAGAGAAGTGTGTATACAAATATTGTATACAAAGGAAAAAAATAAAAATAAAATTGCTACGTTCACTATATTGTCACGTGCTTTTTTTTTTAAGGTATTGTATTTTTATTTTACTCGATATTTTTCCAGTTTTGCAGAAAAATGAGATAAAAAAAAAGACAGATGAGACAGTTTGCAGCCGGTGTTATGCAAATAATTCAAAACGTCTTTCATCATAAAAAAAAAATACAACAAAACAAAACATTTATATTATAAATGATAAAAAAAATGTCATAACGTCTCTTTAAAAATAGCTTTAATAGCTCATAATTCTTCATCAAAAAGGGTTATATAATATTTGGATAAAAAAAACAATGACAACTTTTTTTAGGAGTTATTGTTACAATATTATTATTTTTTTCTGTATTTTGATTGCCATTTGGATGAGTAATTTTTATTTTAGTACCATGTTTATTGTTATAAAAAATTATGCCTGGGTATATTTTCTATATACTACAATATATATATATATATATATATATATATATATATATATATATATATATATATATATATATATATATATATATATATATCAGTCATGGAGTATCGGTATCGACTGCGATACGATATCCGATACTATACCGATACTTTTATCGTATCGGTATCGTATCGGGGCCTTTTTTAAACTCAGTATCGAATATCGGTATCGGTCACCGATATCAGCAAAATATCGTCGAATTTCGATACTTTTTTTCGATACTTTGAGACTTTTGCTCTCTCATAAAATAAAAGTAAAAATACAAAAAAAAAAAAAAAAAAAAAAAAAACTTATGAAGCAACGAGAACATTCCATTAGTGATTACTGTTTATCTATCTTTCGTACTTGGACAATGCAATTCACTCCTTTATTTTTCATTGTGCTATAACAACAGGGCAGGGCGCCGTGCACAGTATTTTTATTTTATTCTTTTTATAAAGCCACCAGGTAAAAAGTATTTTTTTTTTTATTTTACATACAATAAAAATAAAGAAAACGGTGTTTAAACTTTTTTCTTCTTTTTATGAAAAAAAAAAAAGAAGAAAAAAAAGAGCGATCGACTGTCGCCAAGTTTCTGAGAAATCCGTCGTGTGGTCGTACAGTACTATCTATGATCTCTCCTATAATGACTAAAGCGCCGGTAGAAATCACAATAAAATATAGTCAATGATTGACATTTTAAATCACTGCAATTGTATATAAATTCAATGCATTACAAATTACAAAAGATGTAGTATACTTCCGTTAATGTCTTTATACAAATTTTTTACAAGGTTAAATTTTTAAAAAGTTTACAAAATCAAAGGATTTTTACGGCCATAGGGGAATTTTGGACTTTAACCCCTTTCGTTTAGCGGGGATGATTTGAGCCAATAAAATAAATACGAAAGCTAATGATACTTTGTTTACTTTAGCAAATTAAAAAAATACCATGAAAAAAAATTAAATTTATTAAATATTTGAAAATTACTTCTATACGAAATAAAGAAATTGCTAATTTGTAAATAAATAACAAAAGTGCTTGGAAACAGTAGAGGATATTCTAATCGTATAATTTCATTAAACGAATGAAATATATATATTTTTAAATCTACTATAATTATTTTAGTCATTTTAGTTTAACAAACGAACATTAGAATAAAATAAATAAATAAATGAGTAAATAAGTAAATAAATGAATAAATGAATAAATGAATAAATAAATAAAATAAATAATAAATGTGGCAAAAATATACATGGATTTTATGATACCAATTTATGTCTCAAAGGTGAAAAAAAAAAAAATTTATAGTGCAATATTTATTGTATGAGATATAGCAAAAATATCGAAAAAGTATCGGAAAATATCGGTATCGTATCGGTATCGTATCGGAGCAAATTTTTTTGAGCAGTATCGTATCGGTATCGGTATCGGGTAAATTTAAAAATATCGGTATCGTATCGGTATCGAAAATTTCGGTATCGACTCCATGACTGATATATATATATATATACATATTTACCATTTAATGAAGAACATAATATAGAATAATAGAAAATATTATATATATATGTATATATATATATATGTATATATATATATATATGTATATATATATATATATATATATAACAGTTAAATAAAGCACAGTTATGCATTATACTCTGTAAATTAATTCCCTATGTGCTTTACAATAGCTTTTTATAAAACTATATATAAACATTAAAGTATTTATTTTAACACAACAGTTTTTAAACTTTATATTAACAATGTATAAGTTTGTTAATTAAATTATAAATTATTGTAACGTTTATAAAAGTTAGTGTAGCTTATTAAATTATAATTAAAATAATATTTAACAAATTTTAATTTTAATTTTTTTAACCTTAACTATTAGGTATGTTCGTATTAATAAGTAACTAAATTTTAGAAATTATATATAAGTAATGTAAGTTTAGGTGCATTTAAAATGATACATAGAGTGTATACATTCATGTTAAAGTCAACGCCATGTTGGAGTACTTAATACATGGGCTGGTATAAGGAAGTAACTCATTTTGCTAATTTAAAAATACTACGCAATATTTTTTTGAGAGCATTGATGCTGTTAATAGGTCGAATTAGTTGCTCAAGTATGTGAGAAATATAATGATAACAAAAATTGATTGATTAACCTTAGAAAATAGAAACGAAGTTTGTCCTATGCTGAGGAATGTTATTCATTACTCCAGTATGGCGTCGAAGCGCATCAAATATGATGTCATACGGATACACCCTATAGATAAAATATTTATGATGAGCATTTTTATAATTATGAAAATTTAAATTAATTTCCATAATTGTACAGTGTGGAAGAAGTTGTATAATTAATATAACTACAATATATATATAATTATATATATATATATATATATATATATATATATATATATATATATATATATATATATATAGGCAAAATATTTTAGCATTACAATGTGATATATACCCTAAAAATTTTATACGAGAAAAAAAAATTAGGACCTTATGTATAAAAAATGAAAATATTTCCTATATCGTACAACATTATAAATACAACAGCGTGTGATTTAATAGAAATAAATGAGGTGAGTGAGTTGGATTGGTGAACCGTACCGAGATACCTCTGACTTGGCGTGGACCATTACCACCCATAGATCAGTGCTACCACCACCAGATAAAAGTAATAATAATAATAATATTGTTGATTTTTCACCCATTTGTTTTAAAAGTAAACATTTGAACTATAAAATTTATTAAATTTTAGTTTAGTTGCATTTAAAATGACAATTAAATAAAATGTGCAACGTGGTTTATTCTCTTTTATTTATATTTAATTATTTAACTAAGTAAGTTTGGGAATATATTATTGTAAATATTGAAATAAGTTTTCACAAATGTTTGTTGATTACCAACCTTAAATAAAAACAAACACATATTTTTTTACATTTCATTCCTTAGCCACTTAAGAACTAAAGCCCTTCAAACACTCCTATTTGGTGGTGTGGGCTTTATATAGCCCCATACAGTCAAAAGTATACATATAATACCAGTAACAAAGCCCTGTAACAACAACAACAATAACAAATGACTTTACAATGTAAAAAATATCATCATTGCAATTATCAACACCTTACACACATTTATCCTATTTTAAAACCCATTTGAATCACGATAATCATAATCGCTGTGGAACATATTCTCAAATAAAAATATTCATGGACTTTAATTTTGAAAATATTTAAATAGGAAAAATCGTGGGTATATAGGTAGCTCATTATAAATTAACAGGATTTATAAATCTAACTTAAAGTTGGTCTGTGTTTAAAAATATAAAAATTATTAAGTACATACGTATATATATATATATATATATATATATATATATATATATATATATATATATATATATATATATATATATATATATATATATATATATATATATATATATACATATATACAATTTATTAAAGTTTACCTATTATTCAGTTTTGATTAACTTGTAAGCGTACAAAATAATTAAAATACACTAAACTTAACCTTTCAAACTAGTTACGATTTTTTTTTTTGTATTTTATTATCAAACTACGATGGATAAAGTTTTCATATTTTAAGGAGTATCAAATTTATAATTATAAAATCATTTTTCATAGAAACAAATCTGCTAAATCTCTGGAGAGAATAATAATTTATTATTCATCATCTAATTTATAAAATATTAACTTTGCTAAAAGTTTTATTTGGGGTGAAAAAAAAATCTTCTTTTTTATATTTGTGAAAAGGTGTCAAAATAAAGTCACAGTATTACATCCATCCTTATGTTTGATTTAAAATAAAATAATTTTTTTTTTTTTTTTTTGGTTCGTGTAAAAAGTGATATAAAACACAACATATCGAAATGTTGTAGATTGCATGGACAGCATAACATACATATCTCACTTTTTTTTTTCGCCTTTTTTATACCTATATTTTGTACCCTCTTGGGAGGTTAAAAAAAAAAAAAAAAAAGAAAGCGTGGCAAGCATATTTGGATAGAAGACATAAAAATAGAAGAGGGTTATAAAATTCTAAATTGAAACGAGGAAAAATATATATAAAAAAATATTATTAAAGTTGTGAAGCCATCTCATGAAATTAAATGAAAAGGGGTAAGAATAAGCTTTACCTACATATATATATTTAGTCAGCATTTAACAATTGTAGTAGTAAAATTATATAAAATTACCGAAAAATTTTATATTGTTATAATAAAAATATTTTTACCTAGCACTATATGATATGATATAATAATGTATTTCCGCTACACATTTATAATAATAATATTTAATGATGTGTATGTAATATTTATTTTTCTCATACTTTATAACGACTATCTTTGTATAGTCAATAGTTTTTAAAACATGGCTATACAATCCTTACAACTTCTTAATAGCATTATTAATCGTCATTATTAGAATAGCTGATTGCGTATAATCTACAAATAATCCATATTTTTTTACATGTTTTTAACAACATTATATATATACACTCTAGCCAAAACAAGATCGTTCCCGCCAAAAGCTGTTTCCGCGGTGCTAAGCCAATCAGAGAGCGTGTTATAAACCTACTAATAAACCTATGTGTTGACTTTACATAGTTAATTACACTGTATCCGTTCGAACTAGTATTGGAAGAAGTGTATATGAAAAGCCACGTAGGTCATAATGTTTTACAATAAGTCTTGCGTATATACGTTTAATTTTTATTTTACAAGTTAAATTATATAGATTATATAGTGCAAAAATCATACTTTAATATTTTTCTTCTTTTTTTTTTTTTTTTTTTTTTTTTGTCAGAAATAATGTCACGCCGAATAAAGCGAGAGTAGAAAATTTGTTATTACTTTTGAAGCGTATTATTAGTAATTTTCAAATGTTGATTAAACAAAATAATGAAAATGAAATTTAAAAATTACAATTTCAGTACTGTTATGTTATATTCAAACACTTTGTTTTATTAGATTATGTAAAATAAAAACAAATATTACAGTTTATTATACTTTGATCGTTTTTGTCATATTTCTTTGGGTGGTCTGATTTTATGCTATAAACGAATAGTAAAATATTCTCTACTCAAGCATTTACTTATTTGACAGAAAAGGCATAATATAAAGGGAAAAAAAAAGAAAAAAAAAAAAAAAAGATCTTGTGTGACTCAGAGATAGAATTCACATTTGATTTGAGAGCTTATGTGAGTCGTCACTCATGTTTTATGCAGGTGGATCTTCTGTTCAGTCATAAAACATGTGTTAGCAACATCTTTTTTTACAAATATATACAGTTAACTTATGTGCGTGTAAATATAACTTTACCTATGATACAGCTTACGTGGGTAAATTTTACGATCTATTGCTTTATTGTGAGTATTATTTCAAAACAAAAATATGTTGAAATTACTAGGTCTCTATATTTCCATAGAATTCCCAAGTTAGCTCTATAAAGATTTTTTTTTTTGTAAGTTTGTACAAAAGCTACCAACGATAAAAAATTTAGACTCATGCTTGAATATAAAGAATATGATAAACATTTGAGTTTTATAAATACATTATAATACTTTTAAAATAGCCTGATTTAAATTTTTTGAAAGGAATCCATGATAGATTTTGTAAATTTTAATTTGTCTTCGCATTCTATCAGTTATTTTTATCATGATGATAACTTTTTTAAAGTTGAAAATCAACTATATTATGATTGTTCAATAAGCAGTAGAGCAAGACCACAAGAACTGAAAACAACAATTTGACAATCACACGTTACTAACTCTTATATAAGTTAAGTCTGCAAATAAAGTGAATAAGAAACGTGAACTCGAGCAATGATAGGCTGCTTTGTAAACAAAACAAAAAGTTATACACTCACATTGTTTGTCTTTTTTTTCCGTTTAGAATACTGATAAAAACGATTTTCTGTTGAGGCATTTAACTTTTTCCCAATATCTGTTTATACTTATCAGTTCTATAAAAAAAAAAAAAAAAAAAATCAACCATGATTAAATGCCGGAAACAGGTAGTGATGTCATGATCAGGTGTTCTTAACAAAGAAAAAAATATATATCTCAGCTGATGTTTTTAAAACTTAATATTTTTGTAGTTTGCAGAACCAACTATAAAAAACAACTTATGAAATTAGCAATAAAATACATTGTAATCATCTGTTTCCCACAATTTTAAACCTCTACGATTTAAAAAAAAGGTTATAATATATATTCTTAAAAGTTATATAATATAAAAATATCACATTGAAGGAAAATGTGATCACACATTTACTTATAGAACATTATACAAATGATACAAAGTTGTTAAAGTTGTGATTCACTTTACCAAAATCAAATCAAATTTCATGTCTAAAGTACATAATATTATATCACGTAATTTGTATAACATGAGATTTGATTTTCCTTTGATATAAATAAAGCTACTTAATGGTAAACAAATATCATATATGTTTGCTATAAGCATTCTATATTTATTCTAATATGTATATATATATATATATATATATATATCATTTTAATTATTCAAAGTCTAATTAATATGAAGTAAAAGTTTTTTTATTTCTTAAGATTTTAATGTAAAATTAAATATGATTATTTCTTTGTATAATTTTTGTCAAGTAGCTAATACTATTTAAAGTTGTTGATTGATTGAAATTAATTGTTGTTAATTTAAAATTTTATCACCAAAGATTTGTTTGTAACGTTCAATATTTTGTAAACTTCAAAGAAATTTTAAGTTAATCGCATTTATCAAATTCTATTTTAAAATATATTCTATTGAACTTCTGCGACACAATTTATACTTTAAGTTAGAATAAAATGCTTAATTAACAATAATATATAAAGTAAGTAAGTTACTGCAATTACGTGATTAAAAGTTAAAAAGACGTAAATGTCTAATCTTTTACATTGTGATAAACATTGAAAATAAATATAAATATATAAAAACTTAAAATACACCCTTTATGGTTACCAATAATGAGGAGACTTGCAAAAATTATACAAATTAGGACCAAAACCACATTCGTATAAGAGCATAGAAAAATATGCCTTATGCAACCAGCACAACAAGTTCTATAATGAATATCGTCTCAGCATGATGCTGACATCATGGTTAGACAAAAATCACGCAGCTATAGTATACTTTATAGTTATTTAGTAACAATTTTAGCATTCTAAAAATTACAACCAAATGTTAACTTTAAATTAAAAAAAAAAATCAATCTTTTGAATAAAGTATCGTAATAAAGTTTGAAATGTTAACTTTCAAAAGTGGTTAACTTACAAAATCAGAGTAATATGTCATTTCAAACAAGATAATGTACAATCGACACTTTTCATGAGTTAATGAGATTAAAATAATGATTTTCTTGTATTTTTTTCCACATTATTATGTTCAGTTTAAATAAGTTTTTATTATTCTTTCCTATATCTCTTTTAACCAATGACCAAATATATATTTTGGTGTTTAATATCTAAACATTATGTTAAAACACTATCAGACTTAAACATTAGATTACTTTTGGACTTTTAAATACATCCTGAAATGTAGGCAACATGTGCGACACAAAATATTATTAACATGAATTATATTATGACACTAATTCAACTAAGTCCATATCTAAAACATTAAACATTATACAAAATAGAACATAAGGTTTTTAAAATCTGTATCACTGACTATATATACATAAAATACATAAAGATAATATATATTTACTGTATGTACACTGGGCTTCCTCATAAAGTTAACATCAAAGTAGATGCCGCTTTAAAAAAAAAATTAATAAAAAAAAAAAGGAGCTCAAAGTTAAGTTGAGTTAAGCTCAATGTCTCTTTAAAAAATTGATTTACAAAAAGAAGCAAAAATTATACAGGTGTTTTGCAGGTGTTAGCACGTACCTCAACACCCGGGTTTCAACCTCTTATCTTCTCCAAGTAGTATTTCCTCTGGTGTTAAAGCCATAGACCACATAAAACAACATGTGCTTTTTAATGAATAAACACGAAATGGGATTTTCAAAACTGATGACAATTTTTACCAGAAAGTTAATGTAGCCCCACGAGAGAGCGTGAAAATACTGTTAAGTATGCAATTTGCGTGACTATTTATGTTTCTGACGTCGGAAACATGCAAAAATTAGTAAAAAAATTTGTGCGGTTTGCATAAATTGAAATTTTCTGATCACTGCTACGGAGCTATAGTTGGGTTTTGAGACAAACTAAAGTTATTTATGTAAGTCCCACCAAATGTTTTGCAATATAAATGCTTATGTTTTCTTCTGGTCTATTCCTTTAACGTTATCAAAAAAGGCCAGTGTACATATTCACCAATATTGAGAGCATATTCAACAGTTCACCCTATATGATTATCAATAAAATAATTTATTATTCAACATTAGATAAAGTACAGTAGTTAATTAAAAAATAATCATAACACTAAAACAAAAATTCAGCTGACAAAAACAATAATATTGGACTTAATCATTACTTTAGTATTAAATTTAGTAACGTTATCAAATATCACGTAAATTTGTTAACAAAATGTTTATTATAATTTTAATTGGAAAATATATTGCTGATTTGGTTATTGTTTATTTGAATTTACAATTTGGTTTATTTTATTGCTTAGATAACAAAATATTAATTTGAAAAACAAATATTTCTTTATATATATATATATATATATATATATATATATATATATATACATACTATACGAATGATTTTTATCGTATAGAAGAATAAATGAAAAAGCTCGTTAAAAATGTACCTATATATCAAAGTTTTTTTTTTTGTAGTGAACAATATTTCACAATTTGAAATTAATTTTAAAAAATATGTGTACTTGAAAAATTGGATTTTAATAAAAGAAATTCACTTTTTAATAATAGAAACTTTATTTATTACATTTATTATATAAATAAAAAAGAATAAAAAAGATATTTTTTTTATATATTTTTTTTGTCATTTTTTACAAAAGTAATATGAAAAAAAATAAATGAAAGAAAGAAATATCGATGTAAAAAAAAGTGATATTGTGAAAGAAAATTTAATATTTTTCAATAATATTATTTCGTATGTTCTAAATTTAAAATTATTTGCTCTAGAGGGGTTTTAGGATTTGTGATTTATTTATTATTAAAAAGTGGTGTATATAGTAAGTTAATGAATTTTAAATGAATATCTAGAAATAACTCGTGGCAAAATCATGCGGTAGATAAAATACAAAGTAATAAAATTTGAAAGTAGCTCGATCATGTTCACTTACTTCCAAGATTGCCCTCAACGTTTTCTCAACTTTCTTACAAAACATATCTACAATTTAGAGAGCTTCAAGGATCAAACTTCAATGTAAAATTAATTTAAATTATATATGAGTGACTAACTTTGATATCTATGATAAAGGTGAAAATTTTTATTATTTCAAGGAAAAAAATATATATATACAAAAAAAAAAAAAAAAAAAAAGTGCATAATATCAAAATTGTTTAAACTAAGTTTTCTAAAACAAAGCTATTTGTAACAAATTTACAAGACGCATAGTAGTTCTATCATATGCCATTCAAATTAATTTATTAATTTCTATAAGTCTATTTATAAAATACTAAACAAAAATACATCACATAAACTTATAGTAACATACAATTAGAATATTAAAAATTTGAATAAAGTTAAAATTTATCTTGTTACACTTGTCAATTGAGTACCATGGTACATTTATTTATTAGTTTTTATGTTTTCAATATATTATATTAAAACTATTGTTAGAAACATTTTTCATTTTTCTTATTTAGATTGTATGAAAAAGAAAGCTCCTAATATTTTATCTGGCTTTTTATTATACTTACTTGTAAGTTTGATCTTTGCGGGTGTCTATAGTTGCTCAAAGCTGAAAATTTGCTCAGCAAGTGAAAGTCACGTACTTGTTCTATCTTGCAACACTTCGCGACGTTACATTGCCATGCTTTATAGTTTCATCCCCCCTATATATATATATATATATATATATATATATATATATATATATATATATATATATATATATATATATATATACATATATATACATAGTATAGTACGTACATACACACCTCCACCCCTTCATATATATTTATATTTATACACATGATATAAAAAATATATACATTTCGTACTTTTACGCAATATCCACACACATAACTACGTCAAGGGTAAAAATAGACAAATATTCGTTCTTTCTTTCTCTTCTAAATTAAGTTATGAATAAAGCACAGAATTTCATTAAATATTCATTCCGTAATATGTAATTTTTACATAACAATGTAATAAACAAAATTTTCTCTCTACTTTTTTTTTTTTGTGTTTTTTGGTATATTATGTATATTTTATAAAGAAGCTCCACTAAAAGTAAAAATAGAATTTAATAATAACGTTATTGAAAATCTGAATATTGAATATTATATTTTGTACCCTTATACAAATAATATATTAAGGTTGTTTATTATTTTTGACATAATGCTTATATTACATGTTTGGTTCAATGATTAATATTCAGCTCTCTATATTATATGTCTAGATATATGTATGTATGTATGTATATATAACAAATATGCTATACAAAATTTCACAACTATGTAGTTATGCATGTAATATATGGATCAGTTATTTGTGTTTCAAGGGTTGGGTGGTAAAATATCTTTGTATTAACCCCATGTGTTGGTATGTGATCCAGTAATCTATACGTACAACATTGCATTGTGGAATTCATCTTATACTTACCTTATTGCTTCTCCCGTACTCTTCATCTCTCTGGTATCTCTATCATATTATATAAAGTCGGCTCTCAGTTAGTTAGTATCTCTGTCTGTCCGTCCGTCTGTCTGTCCGTTTGTCCGTCCGTCCGTCCGTCTCTTTCACACACTTGCACACACATACTTACAATTACCCACATATTTACACCCACCCACCCACACATACACTTCAACACACTTACACACATAGTACTTATAGTACTTAAACACACATGCACACACTCCTAAAAAAACAATAACAAAATTCGAATTATATATAACGTGTTCAAGTTAAAAAAAAAAAAAAAAACTTTTATTTTGATATCATTAGATACTAAAAATAACAATAAAAAAATATATATAATAATAACCAAAATCATTAACAAGATTATTATTAACTTTTTTTAATAAACTTTTCTTATTTCATACAAAAATAATTTTCTTCTTTATAGAAATAATTTTTAATAATTTACCAAATTACATAAGAAGTATTCTCTTAGTTTCAAAGAGATATATTACTTTAATATATATATATATATATATATATATATATCTTTGTTAAAAGGAAATATATTTAATAATATATAAGCTACTTTTAAAAATGTATTAATTAATTTTATTTCTAAAAATAGTTTAAAAATTTAATTAAATATAACAAGTGTTCCCCACAGATTGTGAAGAGTGCTTGTAATTACACGTACTTTTTTGTTCTCTTCTTTCTTTATATTTTCTCTCGTTGTTTCCAATTACTACTCTCAGTTTACATCAAAGGAAACATCAATCCTATGTTCAATTAACGTCAGATCAACTTTTCTACCGTACTAAATGATTCCTAGTAAAAGTCTAGAGTAATAAATTTTTTAAATCAAGATCTATTGCATTTGGAGGTGCAAAAAAAAAAAATAAACGTTATTATCTTTATAATTTATAAGACATTTTATACAATTAAAAAAAAATTACTTCTTATATCAACACTATAATAATAAACACTTTTTTTCTTTTTCTTCTTTCTCTTTATAAAAATTCTAGGTCTGTTCTTTTGTAATTAGTTCGTTTACTTGAAATTCACAATTTATTTTCAAACTTACTGAATAAAAAAGCAATTAAAGTAAAGGAGGAAAGAAAAGTCTAACTTGAGAAAACACATAATAGTTTGGAAACTCGTATTTTTTTATATATTATATAAATATAAGAATTCTTGGCAAAATCAAATTATTCTCTTTTTTTATGTTCGCGTGTTTCTGGTGACATTTCAATTATAAGAGAATTAAGAATGTAATTTGAATTTTCATTTTGACTTTTTAAGAAGAAAAGAGGCGGAAATTTTAATTTTTGGATTTTTTTTTTCATTGATAGAATGCATTTTAGATTGGTCTTAGACGGGCTGTCAGTCAAGTGATTCTTAATTTGACAAAAATTATTAAAAAAAAAAAATAAATAAAAAAAAGTAGAAACAAATGAGAACATAATTACATTTAATAGATAGTTCTTATTTATATAAAATATAGTTTTGTTGGTTTGAAAACTTTAAGAGAAAATAATTTGTCTCGTAAACATATATAAAAACATGAAATTTTTTATGTAGTTTATTATGATATCAATAAAATTGAAATACTAAATTTATTTTCATAACTATATCAATAAATATGTTTTTTTTCTTTGGTACTGTATGAACAGTTTTCTAAATAATAAAAATATATAATTCATTTTATGTTTTATACTGCAGCTGAATTTGAAATAAAATTTTTAAATGTAAGAAAAATATTATTTTTTAATACTTTAATATGTTTTTAAAAAAAGATTTAATTTTTATAATACATAAAAACATTAAATGCCATGCAATGAAAGAAAATAAGAAGTATATTATAGAAAAGATAATACTAGTTAGGAGAAATATTTTTATTAACCTACATTGATATGCAATACAACATAGCTTTGTCAGCTAAACTAACATCATCTTTTATATAATGTTTTTTCTTCTTCTCTCTTTTTCTTTCAAAGAGAAAAAAAGCTATTTTATTTATTTTTTTTGTAGCATGGAGAAGGTTGATCCAATCTTCTGTCTTTTTCATATGATGATGTGATCTCTTTTTCCCCATTTTTTTCTTCTTCTTCTTCTTTATTTTATACATATAGCAATACGATAGTAAAGTGTAGACTAGACATGCATCTTGACTTTATAAAAGAAAGAAAATAGCTATAGTTTTATGTCTTTTTCTATTGACTTCAGCATATTCTAGTTAGCACCATATTCGACACCACGTCTAGTAAAAATAGCTCTTCCTTCTTCTTCTTCTACTACTTCCCATGGGTACACCTTTATATGACGTCATATATTTCTTGCTTTGTTGCTTTATATTATATATTTTTATTTATATAGCTTTCAAACAAATTACATAGCACTATATTATGTTCTTCGCTTCATTTTAAATAAAGTTCTCTATAAAAAAAAAAAAAAAATTTTAACCTTTTGAAAAGTTTTTGTTTTCTAGTTTATTCATTCTGTATTCCTTCAAATTTAACTTTATTTTTTACATTAATTCAGCAATGAACTAAAACTATATTTAAATACACCAAATTTATGAGATAATTAAAAAAAAACTCTATGGAAATTAGGCAGACTTGTAATTAATTATATTATTATTATTATTCAAATAATTTTATAGAAAATATATTTGTCTATAAAACTCTAAATTACCATATATTCCATATTGAATACCAGTTTTTATTGAACTGGAATTAATGTGATACTAAATTTTCAGGGAAATGATTTTTCATGTTAAATCATTAATTATAATTTATAATATAATTTGAATTAAATTAGTTTATCAACCATACAATATACAACCAAAATTTTGTTTTGGTATATTTCTGATTTAGTTGTTGAATATAATATATTAAATATTAATGAGTTATGATGCAAATTATAAATTAAAATAAGTGTGTTAAAATAGCTGTATTATTTTATATATATATATATATATATATATATATATATATATATATATATATATATATATATATATATATATATATATATATATAAAGTTCTATATAGATCCCAGTTGATTCAAATGAACTTCAGTGTCGGATAAACGTAATGCCTCAGCCTAACCCCTCAAATAATTTTTTTTTTTTTTTTCATCTTTGAATAAAAATGGTTCGTAATTTATCATCTTTTCTCTCTACCAAATTTAGGTCACTGGATCGTATCAATATAAAATGATCTATTTTAATTGAAATGGTATAAGATTGAACGATGTCCTGTGTACGTCAATTTACAATTTATTATTTAGAGGTTTTCTTTTTGGTATCATCAATATGTGTGTCATATACTGACTCTCTCACCCTACAACCCTTGTTTCCTTATTGTGATGACTTCTAATACTTAATAAAACATCAACGTGCCAACATACCAGAAACACGTATCTCGTATATAAGGAGGGTCTTTAGGGTAGTTTTGATGTAACTTTGGTTTATTTTAAACAATCTCATTTCCCTTTCACAATATTAACTTTATATACGTGTATTATAACAATGTTTTACTGAATAATAAAATTATTGGTAAAATTTATCTTTCGTTAACTGAAAAAAAAAAAAAATGTGGCATATTTTATTATATTCTTGTATCGTCTATTTAATATTATTCATTTTACTATTTTTATTATTATTATTTATTTACTTGTATTATGATGAAGAATATTATAAAAACTTTTTATCAACAAAAGTTTTATACTTTGCATTTATTATTATATATTATAAACAGTATAAAATTTAAATATATTAATTTAAAAACAATAACTTTTCCTTTCTTTTTAGATCTTGATTATGAAAGTTTCAAAATTAACTCATAACTGTGACGAATAATTGTTCCAAAATTTCCTTTTGTTATCATTTTAGACGAGGAGTTTACCTCTCTCTCTCTCTCTCTCTCTCTCTCTCTCTCTCTCACTTTCTCCCATGCTCTCTTATGCTTTTCCTTTTAGATCTTACCATAAGACAAAGGTGTTTATAATTTAACTTTAAAATGAAATTTGTTTTCAATTAAATGAATAAGTATTAAAACTTTATTCTACAGTTAAAATTTGATTTTAATAACATTTTCTCAGTAGATTTTAAAATATTTGCTTCTTACATTTAACAAAAACTGAATGTGAGTGAATTAGAATCATTTGAATTTATATTTCAAATATAGATTTGAAGGAATAAAATAACTACATGCATTTTCTTTCAATAATATATTTATCACTATATATTTTAAATTCCATGGAATGTTGTTATACTACGCACACACTTTGCCATATACCACTAAAAACGTAAGGTGCTACGAAATCACACAAATGAAACGTCATATTCTTATACATAGCCCGATATTTGCAACGATTCAGTACAAGAACCTTGGAAATTTTGTACAGGCTATTTGTTAAAGCGCTTGTCAACTTACTTTTTTATGATTTAGAATAGTAGATTCATGATTACCATACCTTATTATCCATGAATTAGACACCACCACGTTGATTTTATATATATTTTCATTAATTTTCATTTTGACGGTTATTTCACGCATCTGACGTCACAATGTACCGCCGCCAATCACAGTCACCGCTCTGGTCACGTGATAAATTTAAGCCCCTCTCTCAAGTTCTTTGCACGCCATCACGGCCCCATCGGTACATTGTGACGTCAGACACGTGAAATAACCGTCAAAATGAAAATAAATACAAAATCAACGTGGTAATGTCTAATTCATGGATAATAATGTATGGTAATTATCAATCTACTATTCTAAACGATAAAAAAAGTAAGTTGACAATGGCTTTAAGAGAAATAACATTGAGTTATATTTAATTTTGTAATAAATATTGTTAGTAACCTTATTGCTTGACACGACATGAGACTTTAAATTTACAGAAAATAACAATTCTTGCATATTTTATATCATCGCTTTGTTTTATTGACAAATATATAAGTTTTAAGGATCGCTCATGAAAATATATAGAAACACTACATAAACAAATAACCAGCAGCACTTTATGCATAGTTTGCTTCTACTACAAATTTTTTTTGTTTGAATTTTAAGAGAGTCTCTCCAATTTTCTTGAGAACTTGCAGTAGTTGCCAAAAACTTATTCTTTTAAACCAACAACGAAACTGGGGTCTTTTCAAACTCTTAAAGATTTTTTTTATGTAACTTATGACGAAAGATAACACTGAAAGAAATATACAGTGTGTGTGTGGGGATTATTTTTATACTATTTTTAGTTTTATTTTATAGTAAGGGTAAAAAACAAACAAATATATGACCACAATTATATAGATTGAGTTTAAAAAATTCATGAAAGAATGGTAGAAATTAGGAAGTTACAATAGAACAAGAAAGGATAATAAAAATAACAACCCCTTTTATTTGTGTTTTATTTTATTGGAGTTAAAGTGAGAAAACTACCGATACTAAATAAGATTTGAAATGTTTTAAGATAGGCGTTTGTTATGGTATATATATTAGTGAAAGTAAACTTACTAAATAAATATTAATATATATTCTCGGACGCCAAATATTGCCGATTTTGAAAATAAATAATTATACTCCTTTTAATTTTATTTGCAACAATAGAAGACTTGCAAAAGTAGGTTTAGTGATAAAATAAACAAACTCACAGCCCAACAATACTAACAAAGTGCTAGCAGACGACTTTTGTTAGTGTTCCTGTCTACATTTAACATGCTTTCTTATGGGGCAATGAAGCAGCTATAACTCAAGTTAGAATTATTTTTCAGAGTTGAAATTTTTACTGTAGCTTACTGAGCCTACAAGCTTTTGTTTTCCTGGATTTCAAGTGATTTGATTAAAAAATTATTTTATCATCCAATTGACTTTAAATCCAGGAAAACAAAAGCTTTGAGGCTCAGTAAGCTACAGCTCTGAAAATAATTCTAACTCAAGTTATAGCTGCTTCATTCCACCATAAGAAAGCATGTTAAATTGAGACAGGAACACCAAATCGTCTGCTAGCACTTTGTTAGTATTGTTGGGCTGTGACACCTGTGAGTTTGTTTAGTTTCTCACTAAACCTACTTTTGCAAGTCTTCTATTGAAATACAACTTTGATACACTGTATCGATACGGGTTTTCTATATAAGGTTTGTTCGTAAACTTTTACCTTTCCCCTAAAAGAAATGCGTAATCCCATTTAAAAAGCATTAAGTGATTGTCATTTTTTTGTGTCCTGTAGCACTAAAATCAGGGCTTACAAACAAGCTTATTTTAAAAATGTTATATTATTAATTATTTTCAATATTATTTTAAGTAATAACATTCAAACATGTCATATTTCTAGCTCTGTACATATCGTTAGCTCTGTACAAAGAGAATATCGTTATTCAATTTTCTGTTGTTTTTCAAATTATTTTATCATTGAAGTTATATTTTGTTGCCAATTTGATCAATGTAATTTTGACCCGCAATACATGACTTCAGCTGATCAGTACTTTTAAACGGGAATCCTCTTAGGATTACATAGTTATCTACTCACATTATGTATATACATAACATATAGCCAAAAAAAGTGACGTCAAATAAATCGTGACGTAATATGATCGTGAAGCAGCGTTTTGTATACAGCAGTGCTATTGTAGGAAACATTGTGTAATGATGGATGCTTTGTGCTCGCCTATATTTGATTATAGTATGCAAAAGGTCACATACCTCTCCCTCTCTTTGAGACTAAAATACGCATGACTGATTGGCTAGATCTCTCTCTCTCTCTCTCTCTCTCTCTCTCTCTCTCTCTCTCTCTCTCTCTCTCTCTCTCTCTCTCTCTCTCTCTCTCTCTTTCACTTTCTTTTTATACCTCTTATTACCAAATTTTAGAATTCTTTTCATTGTCTTTTGATGATATAAATTATTTAGCAGAATTAGAGATTTTTTTTTTTTTAGCATACATTTTTTACAGTCTGTAAAACAGAAACAAAGCTAGGGTTCCTTTAATCTTTTTTTCATCTTTTATTTATATTTCATCTCTTCAACTAACCATAACATATAAATAAACTTTTTTATATATATATATATTTTTTACTATTTTAGCTTTTCAAAGTCAAAAAATAATTTTATATATATATATATATATATATATATATATATATATATATATATATATATATATATATATATATATATATATATATATATATATATATAATATATAAGCCTTATCATAGTGTTCAAGATTTTTTTTGTCTCATTACAATGCGTTCCTTTTATTTTTATTATGTCTTGCTTTTTTCTTAAAATTACTTCTGTGTAAAATCTTTTTCTTTCGGTCTTCTGTGTTACAAAGTGTCCACTACAAAGGATGTACTTGCTCTCTGTTACGAGAGAAAGAGAGAGAGAGAGAGAGAGAGAGAGAGAGAGAGAGAGAGAGAGAGAGAGAGAGAGAGAGAGAGAGAGAGAGAGAGAGAGAGAGAGAGAGAGAGAGAGAGAGAGAGAGAGAGAGAGAGAGAGAGAGAGAGAGAAAGCTTTTGAGCACCCGCAGAGCATCATGAAAACACATAAATTTGTACCACTTTCCTTTTATATCAAACGCAACTCTAAAAAATTTTAAAAGGATTGTAGCTGAAATTTTTATGACAAATACATGATTAAAATAAAAGTACATTTATTACAGATTTTTAAGTTAAAAAAAAAAAAAAAAAAAAAAAAAAAAAAAAAAAAAAAAAAACTCTCATCATACAATTATATGTATAACAAGTGTTTGAGTCGACAATATCTTCATGTTGTATATTGTCAGCATTCTCACATTAAATTAAAGTCATTTTAAGTAAAGCTTAGTTTACGACATCATCAAATTACCAGCATAAAACATTAAATTAAACTCAATTTCATGATCACGAGGCTTATGTTTTTAAATAGTATATATACGCACATCCAAACATTAAACTTGTATAAACCATATTTATTATTGTATGGGTAAAAATTTACGGTTCATATTATACTGTGTGACGATAAAACTTAACTGATTATAAGTGAATTTATATGTCAATTATCATACATCAACCTTTAATTAGGTTAACTATTTGTGTATCGTAAAACAAAATCTGTAGTAAATAAAGATAATTTTATATATATTTTTTTAAATGCTAAATGAAGTTCTAAATTTATTAGCCCTTAACACATATTTTTTTTTTTTTTAGATAATATTTAAAATCATATTTTTATTATAAGTTGACATTATCTAAATAATATTTGGACTCAAATTACTGTCAAATTGACTGTCAAGATCTCACAATGTTTTAATAAAGTTATTAATTATTATTATTATGATTGTTTAAAAGATCTTGGCTATGCTTAACAATTGTAAATCAAGAAACGTTTACTAGTGTAGTAAGAAAATTTGTTCCAGTTGCGTAGATAACAGAGCAAAGCTTGTTCACTCAAGCGCGCGAGCAGGCAAAATTTACCATGACTCTGCCCTCCTGATAATTAATTTTTGTTACCCCTCCATTCTCTCTCTCTCTCTCTCTCTCTCTCTCTCTCTCTCTCTCTCTCTCTCTCTCTCTCTCTCTCTCTCTCTCTCTCTCTCTCTCTCTCTCTCGTTTACTCTTTCTTTCCTTTGTTACTTGTTTAGGTTGCACTATACTGGACGAGAAAACAAAAAGACGTTTTTTATTTTATTTTTATTTTAAACTTTTGTGCATTATTTTAACAAATTCTAAAGAAATAAAGCCATTGTGAAGTTAGAATTAGTAGAAGTTTTCTTTTTTAATGAAAGGATCTTTAGAAAAAGTAATATATTATTATTTATTTTTGTAATAAAAAATCATGGGCAATTCAACAGAAAAAAAAATTGAAATAAAAAGTTTCAAGTGTATTTAAAGTTTTTTTTATATATATATACATTATATCCTTTATTTTCCCAATAAAAATAAGCTTTGTTTTTTCCGGACATTGATTATTTTTCTCTGACTTTGAAATTCTTTGTTTGTTTAAAGCTCTTCTTGTTTTTTTTTTTCAGGCAATATGTTTCTTTAGTTTTTATTTCTTCCTAAAAGTTTGCAGTAGCAAACAATTTTTTTACTTCTTTTTTAAAAGTAAGTCTGAAGGGACAAGGGTCGAAATCAAAGAGTCAATACTATTTCAAAAAAAAATAAATTATCTGATATATATTTGATGAAAATTTTCAATTCTTTTGAAGTTGAGCTAATTATTCTGTTAAATAACATCAAAACAAAAATAAAAGTATTCAAATTTGCCATCAAGATAAAGGTGCAATTTATTTCTATATAGCTTAAAAAATATACTGACAAATACATAGACACCTTGCACGTATTTGATTGAAAAATACTATTGTGAACATTGTGTAAAATACTAATCTACTAACATATTATTTATTTTGTAATTTATGCAAACATTTATTGTTTTTACAAATTTTTAGGTTTTTAATAAATTATCTAAATTTATTAATTTATTAAGTTTTCTGCAAATTTAATTTCATCATTACATTATAAATATTTTTTTTAGCAATTTTAAATACTAAATGATAAAAATACAAGAATTTTTGTTAATAATTAATTACCTTTTTCTTTAAAATAAAAATTAATAAAAGAAATTTTAATTATGGTTTAGAAAACGCAATTATAGTTTTTTTTTAAATGAAGTTCGTACGAGGCATTTCAAGTTAAAGATGTAAGCATGATTATTATTATTTATTTTATTTTTTAGCTTTATTTTGTGCCTTTTAGTCAATTAAGCTAAATGCATAAATTCCTTTTTACCTATTCATTGATGAAAAAAAAAATTGTAAGTGAAAAAAAGTGCGTCAATAAGAACGTCAAGATGGAAATGAGAAGCGTGGTTTGTTGAGTAAAATAGAAAATGAAAGAAGAAAGAAAGAAGAAAGAAAATGCCTCGTTTACACAAAAGAGAAGAAGCGTTCATTTCTTATCTTCTTCCTCCTTTGCTATGTAATCAAGCTACCACGCCTATCGATCTGACTTCACTTGTCGCTCTTGTGCGTGTGCAAAACTTCCATCCACCCTTCAAAATTCACAACAAAAAATTGCATTCATTGTATTTCCTCTCATTAGTTACTAATTATATTCTATTATTTTAACATTCATGATGAATAATTGAATAAATTATATACCACTCGCCAAAATATTTTTTATAAGTGTTGATTAAAATTTATATTTAATTACTTTTTTTTTCTTTTTTTTTTTTTTTTTGTAAAGAGTCTTTATCATTTCTTTTTAAAGGCTATAAAAAACAGGTTAGAAATTTGTGTGCAGTAAATTAGGTAAAAAAGTAAGGTTACTATACTCATAACTTCAATCCTTTAATACGTATCTTTACAATTGTATATCGGGCACGTTATTCAATTTACAACTGTAAATCATATGAATCATTCAGTTTTAAATACAATACATATTCTGCAAGGGAAATCCAATTTACTCTTTAATATATTATAATAACTGATAAAGTTATTGTGTGAAATAAAACAAAATATTCAATGTGAAACACATGCCATATTATAATACCTGTAAAATTTGATGTTATATGTATTATGTTTATACCATAACATAATATTACCTTATAGGCATACAAGACATACGTAACATAAAGGTAACAGTAAAAAGTCTATACTGATTGCCTAAAGCTAAATCGTATCGTATAGAGTTTATATGTGAGGATCTGTATAAGTATTGAATGAATGTGTGACTAAGAGAGAGAGAGAGAGAGAGAGAGAGCAAACGTTAAAAAGAGGCAGTCAAGCTCTACTATTGAGCCTACAGCGTTTTCCACTTAGAAACCCGGTAGGCTGTAAGAGAGAGAGAGAGAGAGAGAGAGAGAGAGAGAGAGAATCATGAGAGCCCTTTATGGAACTCCCTTTTGGCTATCAAGTGTATCGTTCTTGTTGCTCTGTAGTATCCAAAAACCATATACATATACATATGACAAAATATATAAGGTATGTATAGTAAGAGTCCCATGGTACAAGTATTATATAGGTATATATGTATACTTTCACTTTTCATCATTTTTGACCTTTTTAGCTTTTTCATACGTGAGAATTCAAAAGCCACGAATGATTTACATACTGCACCCACATATCATAATATAGCCCGCAGCATAACTTAAAAAAAGAAACTTTGATTCTCCCTTTATATTGTTATATTAACTTGTATATATATCTTTCTTTTTAACTTTCCCCTCTATATTTTATATAATAAAAAAGTTTATTATATATTTATATATAATATACTATAAAAATATTTCAAATATATATCATATTTATTTACTTTTTAAAGTAAAAGTATATTATTTCAAACAATTTATAATCTATAGAGGGGTAAGTTAAAATAACATTCAATATTGGATAGATTGGTTACAAAACGAACAGCACACACACACACACACACACACACACATATATATATATATATATATATATATATATATATATATATATATATATATATATATATATATATATATATATATATATATATATATATATATAAGTGAGAGACAGTGATGAGACTAACATTCAGATTAAAGATTGAAAATCTATTTTCTGACCAGAATACTTCAGTTTTTTTTAAGGGTAAACACTTCTCTTTCTCTCTTGACGTTTCTACATTCTTTGAAATCTTACTGACTATTTGTTATTGGCTTGGTAAAGGTCACTCAAGGGTAAGTGTCAGTGCTCAATCGTGAGTGAGCCACTTTAAGAGAAAAACTTCTACTTTTTATTTTTATTTTGGCAGCCAAAATTTAAAGGAAAACTTTTACTTAAAAAAAAAAAAAAAGCTATACTTTTTGTAGAGTAAACAAGTATACTTTAAGTATTTGAATAACAAGAGAACAGTAGAGCTCAAGTTATATTTATATTTTATTTTTAAATATTCCCCTTTTTTAGCAAGAAAAAAAATCACAGAAATTGTAAAGCAGAAAAATTCCAAGTGAATTGCTATACAATTCATTCGTTTTATATTATTTGTATTTTTTGTTATAAAACAGTTAAAAAAGAGAGAAAGGAATAACATGTAATCATGAAATATTTCATAAATTTTAAGTAATTTCAATACAAAATCATTATAATTTTAAAGAAATATATTGCTTTGGTACGATTTAAACGTTAATTTGGATTAAAAATAATAACATAGACTTAATTTTAAACTTTAACCAGTTCTGCCATGTATAAGGTATAGAGATTTCAAAATGTGGGTCCGACTAGTTGCATACCCTGCAGGATATAAATGACGCAGCGTCATAGAAGAAGAACTGCATGCTACAGCTTTCTATCTTGTCGCATTAATACGTAATTTAATTGTGTTACTTTCTCAACTCTTAGTATTCTTTGAATAAGCTACAAGACACTTCTGAGCAGATGGATGAGCAAGGGGATGGTATATTGAAGTGAGAATACAAATAAAAAAACAACAACGTGGGAAAAAGAATAAGATTGTAAAAAAAAAAAAAAAAAAAAAAAAAGTTACATGGAAAGAATTTTTTTTTATTTAAGAATAATAATCCTTATTACTATTATTTTAAGTTTTGCTGAAATATAGTATTTTATTTAACTGCCGTTTTACTATAATTTCGTATTTTACGTTATGGTTTGGGAACGAGAAGTTGCCATATTTATATTATTTAGTTTCTATCCTTTTAATATTAACACTTTATTTTTGCGTCAATATAGTCACTATTATTAAGAAATTTTATATTTTTACGTTTTAGAAGCTAAAATGTGAGTGTGGTCATATTTGGATGAAAACACTTAATTTTCCCCCTCTTTGTTTTGTTTTCCATGTTGTTGTTTTTTTATTGACTGAAAAAAAAAATATATAAAAAAGGGAATGTTGGGTTTATTTAATTTTCTAGATGTTAAAGTTTTGCAATAAAAGTTATAAAGAAAAATATTCTTATATTTAAGTTTTTTTCCGTGGTGGTCATCATGAACATGTCACATTGGAAAGATATATAAAAAAAAGCAGGAAAAGTAAAATTTTTTCCCGTCACATCATCAATAAAAGAGAGAAAGAGATCATGATAAAAGTGTCTTATAAAGCACACGATGACAGGAAAAAAGTTTGACCAATGGGGCATCTAGCGGTAGCTCGGTTCGCGTGGCACAAAGAAAGAAAGTGCAAGAGAGAGAGAGAAAGATAGAGAGAGAGAGAGAGAGAGAGAGAGAGAGAGAGAGAGAGAGAGAGAGAGACATAAACACACACCAGCAGTAGCGATGTTTCTGAATATAAACGAGTCAAGGGGTCAGCTAGCTAGCAGCTCATGGTGTTACTAAATATACGCAACTAACTAAAATAGAAGGGACATAGTTTTAGAAGTGTGTGTGTATCTTAAACTTACTTTCTCTGTGGTTATTTAATGTTTGAAGTTTGTTACAAAGATAGATAGCTATTAGAAAATAACTTTTTAAATATTACTTGTGGATTAACATTGTATCTAGAATAAAATAATTCTGAGTGACATTGATAACATTTTTTGTTTAAACTTATTATTGTAACTACTAAATGTTGTAATTTAATAATGTTTAGTTAATCTATTATAATTATACTAATTTATCTCAAGAAAAAAAAGTAATATTTTTAATATATTTTCCGTATTGTATGCTTATTTTTTTCCATAACGTGGATAAAGATAACACAAACCACTGAATGTAATGACTGCATTAGAGAAAGAAATAGATTTTATACATTTAGTCCTCTCTCTCTCTCTCTTTCTCTCTCACTCACGATGTAGCTTTTAACCATTAACTACTAACAATATTAACAAAGTTGTCTGTATGGAAAAGTTTAAATGAATATTAAACAGTCAGTAAATATACTATAATGGAAGATAAATACACTAGTAAAAAATATAATTTTTAATAAATATCCATATATTGAATAATGGAAAGTAAATATTAATTTTAAATTTATAATATTTAAGAACAAGCACTTATATTTTATAATTATTATTATTACTATTATTTTATATAATATTTTATAATAATGAACAAATAAAGCATTGCAGAAAAAAATATAATAAGAATATATAAAAAAAGTAAATTACAAATTTTAATAAAAAAAAAATTATCAAAAAACATAAAACAGAGTTTCATATAATATAAAGTTAAAATTTTACGTTTTTTAGTGAAGTTATTTCATCTTTGACAAGATAAAAGTTATAATTAAAACTTTTTTATTTTCATCAAAGGTTAAAAAAAAAGACAAAATTTGTAATGTCATACAGAAATTTTCTTCTTCTTCTTCTTCTTCTTCTTCTTTTTTTTTTTTTTTTTTTTTTTTTTTTTTACAGCTCTCTTACAATCTTATATTAAATAATGTTTTTGTTTTTTTTTTAAATGTATTCTCGTGTTTTATCAACTAATTAATATTCTAGTAAGTAAACTTTCAAAAAAAAAAAAAAAAAAAAAAAAACGATGCACGTATCTAAATAAAACATAAAATATTTGTTGCGTTTAAATTAAAATGGCCATTAAATGTATAACAAAACTACCACTTTATATAGTATTCAATAGAAGAAGAAGATTATAATTATTTTGGGTTAAATGTTGTGAATTCATCCAGAACCAATGGTTGTACTTAAGAGTTTTATATATAAGCTGTAGGTTTTGACCTCCTAAAATTTCAATTAGTTTTGTTATCATCTGTGACAACGACACATTTTCTTATATTGATCGATACTCTACCGGTACTTAACCAGAATTACATTACATTATTTTTACTTCTTAACTAAAAAGTATATTTTTAAGAAATATTTGTTATATTATCATATTGTAGCATAGGTTAGAGTCTTACACGGAGATTAATTTTATTTACACCGTTAAAACAATAATAATAATAAAAAAAAATCAATCTAGACTTAGTACCGGAACAGTGTTGATATTATGCTTTAGAGTAACGTGTATATGGAGTAGGTGAATACTTACATACAATGTGTATATTAAACATGGTACAAAATTAAGTAGCCAAGAGACTACTATATATATACTACTACACAAAGTAGAGAGGGAGAGAGAGAGAAGCTTTATATTATGCTAGACAATGAAAATACTCTTGTGTAATGTCTATCATGAAAGTAGGTTTGTTTTATCATAAAACTTTTCTTGTTTTTCTTTTTATGTATTTTACAAACATTTAATATATTATTATGTGTATAAAACTCAACTTATGCTATCTTTGTAATTTATATTAGTTTATATACATGGGCAATTAAAAAATTATCTTATTTTGTAAAATATTTAAATATAAATAATATGTTATTTATTAAAGTGATTAAATATATTTTGGTAACAATATTATCATGTATCTTATTTCGTACAATTAAATGACAGTGTGATTGTGAGATAAAAGAACCATTATTGATTATGCAATTTTGCTACTACATAGACATTTTTGTTGGTAAAAAGCTGGGAAATTATAAAAAAAATATTTTTCGTAAAAATAAAGTTATAGTATTTTAGTTTTAAACAAAAAATAAGTCACTTGAAAAGCACTAGTAATAATTTTCTGTAGTTTTTCTCTTCTTCGTAAAGTTGTTTATTTTTCATTAAAGCCGCATATATTTTTTTCAATACTGAAATCAACACTCCACCATTCCATTGTATGAAAAGTTATTATTATTATATAATTTATTTCATTTCATGCTTTCTTTTTATGTAAATTTTTATTATTATTTTTTTTTTTATCATATCACCTTGATTTATTCTTATTTAAATTTTGTATAAAAGAAAAACAAATAAAAAAATATCAATTTCAGCCATTTATTTATATTAAAAAGATTAAATCTGTGTATAGTTAATAAAAAAAATTTTAATAACAAAATAGAAGAAAAAAATCTGCTTCAATTCAATATTGCTTTGGAATAATTTTAAAGTTATCGTTATAAGCTCCTTTTTCTCATTTGCATATGCTTGGAAGAGAGCCATGGGCATGACCCATTTTATTATTATTCAATGAAAAATGGGGTGTGTTTGTTCATAAAAAATTATTATATATCTTTACACTCAAATATCACATTTTCTGTTATATATATATATATATATATATATATATATATATATATATATATATATATATATATATATATATATATATATATATATATATATATATATATATATATTCACACACACAATTGTTTATTGCTCTACGATTAAATAAATACAACGTTAAATTTATATTAACTGTGCTTTATTTTTCATTTAAATTTTGAGTTCCAGGTTTGTTTTAAAAAACATAAACGAATTATAATATAAAATGACCTAAAAGCAACAATTTACTAAAAAATTACAATTTTTAATTTGAAAATGTGTAAAATAATAATAATATAGCTTTAATATTTAAAATTCTAATTTTTTCCCAAGTAAAGGTCTTTTTAAGTTCTTTATTTTAGAACTCTCTATGGATTCATTTTTAAACCTAAAGATTACGAAAATGCATAAAAACAAAAAAGGAACTAACTTGTAACTCTGTATTTTGCATAATAATAATTTTATATTCTAAAGCCTATATATATATATATATATATATATATATATATATATATATATATATATATATATATATATATATATATATATATATATATATATATATATATATATATATATATATATATACATAAAATATAATATAATTTAAAGAAAACAGTTACACAAAAATATGATAAATATAAAAATTCTTATGTAATTGTTTGCTTCAACTAATATTACTGTCTATTTACAAATGTTCATGTTAATACAGTGAAATCATTAAATTATTTTTGTAACTACCTTTATATGCATCGTTATTATTCAAGTTTCTTTATTTGACCACCATACCGAGTATAGTACCAAAATATCTTACAACAATTATGTTTACTGTTTCAATTTTTACTTTCAAAGAAAAAAAATATATTATTTTTTTTTTAATTTAAGGAATAGACTAGAGAAAAACATAAGCATTTATAACACAAAACTTTTGATAAGATTTACATAAAAAACTATGCACGTATCTAAATAAAACATAAAATATTTGCTGCGTTTACATAAAAATGACCTAGTTAGACCTAAAATAGGTCTAGTTTGTCTTAAAACCCAACAGTAGCCCCGCAGCATATTTCTGACGTCATAAACATGAATTTTTCACGCTAATTGCATACTTAACAGTTTTTTTACGCTTTCTCGTAGGACTACATTAAAATTCTGGTAAAAATTGTCATCAGTTTTGAAGCTCCCATTTTGTGTTTATTCATTAAAAAGCACTTGTTGTTTTATGTGGTCTATGGCTTTAAGTTTCAAAGTGTATTTTATTGGATGCAAGAAAATTCACATTTCTTAATATTTTTGTTCCATTCTATTAGTACTTTTTTCTTTTCTTCTACAATTTTAGAAAATTGTTTAAAATTCTATTTCTCTCTCTCTCTCTCTCTCTCTCTCTCTCTCTCTCTCTCTCTCTCTCTCTCTCTCTTTTTCATTATTGAATTAAGGATGCAGTACACAGTATAGTTGAAATGGAACTCACGATTAAATTACTTAAGTAGAATGTGGTTTAGAAGTTCAGACATCCATGCTTACAATATCACGTGAACCCAGACGATTCTAGCAAACATTTTAATTTTGCAATATACGAGATCTAGCTAATCAGTGAGGTGCCACTAATTTGATTTCTTACTCTCTTTTTCTCTTTATCTCTCTCTCTCACACACGCACACACACAAACACGTGTATTGAATAGGAAGGATGAAGAAAAAAAAAGCACACACATAAATTTGGTTACACTTTTGTATGTGTGTGTGTGTATATACTGTATATATATATATATTATATAGCTTTAAAAAGAAAGGTTAAAATTGCTGATACCCTTTGGCATCTAGGTATGGAATATTTGAACGTTTGCTCTTACTTATTCAATTATAACCTTTCAATATTTGACTCTTCTCTTAATTAAAGATAATTTTGTTACGAGTTTTATTTTAGTTTTCGTATAAATCCATTTTTATGATACTGATATTTGAAAATATTATCTGTTGAAAATAAATCTACATAAAAATTTAAAATTTTATAGTAAAATGATTGATTCCAAAAGTACGTATATGCGTATGTACAGTACGTGTATGTTATTAGAATAAACAAAGGAAAAATAAAAATTGTAGAATGCAAAAAGAAAACAAGATAAACATGCAAAAATAGGTATTGGGAATAAGGGAATATTGTTTATCTTTCAAGACATTGATCCGTAAAACTATAGCAGTTCTTTCGCTTTTTTTTATATAAATAAACGTTACATTTTATGCAAAAAAAGAAAAAGAATAATAATGGTATATAATTCCTTTTCTATATAATGCAGTGTTTAAATCAACATCAAATTACATAGAACTTAAGATTATATAATATTGAATTTTCTATTATATGATATGTATGCTCAATATTCTATTATTACGTTTATGAGATATATATATACATAAGCGCTTTAAACACTCTTAAGTAATCCCCTGGATTTGTAATGTTGTGTGACGTCATTATAGCTCCATATAATATCTCTTACGTAATATCAAAATAATTATATTATATAATAAAATAGGATTTCAAATTTTCCCAATTTTATTTGTAATAAAAAGTTCGATACTAATAAACAAAAAAGTATTACATATTATGTATACATGACAAATTTTTGTATAATATTGTTAAATTTTTATCAATCCCTTTTTATACAGTATTATAAAATAATAATAGTTTTACAGGCTTAAAATTAGAAATACGTTTTAATTAATAACATTGACGGAATATATATTTTTGGAGTGTACAATATACCCCATTTTTATTATTTCTTTTTCTGTGTTATGGAAAAATATGTATGTAATTTAATAATGCCAATACAAAAAAATGTAATTTTTTTTTTTTTTTTTTTTTTTTTTTTTTTGCCAACAATAGATTTATTCGTAGTATTTTTCCCCCCTGATTCAGTTAATATAGTTCATCGCATAAATTATGGTTAAAATAATAGAGTACTGTAGCTTTTTTATTATTTTTAGTTAGAAACAGTGTATTGAGAGTTTATTTAGCCTGTTTTTAGCACCAAAAAGTGACAAATAAAGTACAAAATAAAACTCAATACGATAAAATTTGATATGTAGAGTACTATACATACATGTGTGTTTTTTAAACACGTATCTTGCTTTATAAATTCAAACAATGTTGATATAAATTCAATAAATTTTTTTTTCAATAGTAAACCTTTTTTTTAAGTTTAATAAGTTTCTATTGCAACTTTTTTGTATTTTATATAATGTAATTTTTTTATATAGATTTTTTTTTTAAATATTGTAATTAAAAAGAATACAATAATTTCTGTTCTTAATAGTATACTTAATTATCAAAATAAAAGAATTCTAATTAAAAACTAAATCAACTTTTCTAAACAAAACTTTTCATATTTTGACAGTAGCATTTTAAAGACATAATAAAAATGATTACAGCTGCAATTTAAGATAACGTACATTATTATACTTTCTCTTTTCTTCGTCTTAAACATTTAAAAAAGTTTTTTTTTTTTTTTTTTTGAAAAGAAAATGTGTTAGTTGAAAAAAATAAAAAGTTGGTGACATTTTTTTTTTCTTACTTTTTTATGACATTACTTGTCAGCAATATATTTTCTCCAGAATAAAATTTATTTTTTTAAAACAGTATACAGTACTTTCAATGTTTCAATTTTAATGGTCAAAGAAAAAAAGAAGTCACTATTATAACTTTTATACATTAAATTATGTCCCTAAAGAAAAAAAAAAGAAAGAAACGAAAGAAGAAGAAAAAGAAAGGAAAAAAAAAAAAAAAAAAAAAAAAAAAACGAGAGAAAGGAAAAAAATCGTTGTTACTTTCAGTACAACGTGGTGTGTATTCTTAATAGAGTGTTGACCATTCTTTAATTTCATTTCTTTGTACTTTTAACACTTAACAAATTTCAAGCCATTAACTTCATGTATGAACTCTCAGCTGTACAAAAACTTTTAAACTTTATATATTTTTTTATTTATGATTTATTTCAATTATAAATCAATTATAAATCATCGCAATATGGCTATCAATACTTTTAATTTAGTAAGCATTTGACGTATTATATGGTCATACTCTAAAATGTGTTAGTAAATTCTATTCTTTATGAACCGGAACACGTAAAATATACTATAAACTAATGCTTTTTAGACAGGCTTGCGTTTTTTTTTTTTTTTTTTTTTAGGGGGTGCATGAGGTATAATGTTTACGAGCAGCATTACATTATTTCAATGTTAGCAGCTTTTCATATATGATAATTTCTATTATCTGTTTTGAAACTATTAACTGTTACTAAAATACAAGATAAACTTTTTTAAATGTAATATCTAACTTTGGTAGAACATAAACTTAAACTACTTAAATATTTATGGGAGACTTATTTATTATTATTATTTTTAAATTTAAAACATATTATTTGGTTGGAAGGTTAAAGCGATCGTTCAGACCAAACAAAATGCACTTTTAATTCAATAAACACGAAATGAAATTTTCAAAACTACTATAATGGCAAATTGTGACGCCTTAAACGTATAAATAAAATTTCAGCTAAAGGCAACCTGCACAACTTTTTCTATTGTATGCTGACAATCCTGACGTCAGGATTGTTCAAAATTTGCCTACTTTATAGCTTTTTTATCGCTCTCTTACGTGGTTACATTTGGGTACTAGTAAAAATTGATAATGCTTTTTGTTCTGGACGGTATACATTTAAGGATAGAAATATTAAAAGATTAAAAAAATAAGGTATTTAAACAATAATTTAATCACATTTTTGCTACTTAAATTCTCATGCGAAGGTGGGCATTGACCAGGTTTTTAGTTGTTATGTGGAGTTATATTATTTGGTTCTGTGGTAATTGTTTGTGGTATGAAATATATTATCTCATTCTATTCTCGTTAAATACCAATACTCTAATGTGTTGGGAAAAACAACAACTATGGAATTGTTTCAAATTTAATTTTTAATCTGTCTGTCTCTCTATATCAATTATATCTTGATTTATATGGTGCTTATAAAAATAATCTAAAAATATGGTGTAATTCCATTTAGAATTTCCAGCATAGGTTTATCGTTTATAAATTACGATTAATTCATTACTTAAGCCTTTTTTTTATATATATAAAATTGTTCACGATATCACTAAATAGCTTTAAAATTATACCTTTTTTTTATGAAATACATTATAAAAGGAAAAAGTGGGCTAATAAAAGTATAAAAAAATCTATCAGTATCGTATAAACATACCAGTATAGTAAATGAATTTTATTGAAATATTTATAGTTTTTTTTTTTTTTTTTTTTTTTTTCATGTTAAAAATAAGATGTATTTTTATTTACTGTGTTTTATTTTATAGACTGTAAAATGTTTTCTTTTTTCTTTACATTATTATAATATGAGTTGTAACCATTGAGACTCTTTTATGTGTATATATATATATATATATTAAAAAAAAAGAAAGAAAAAAGAAAATTGACTCTAACTTTTCCATTAAAATTCACCCATTGATGTCTATAAAAATTTTCTCTTTTCTTTTCTGTCTCTAGTGTCTAATTATATATGGAGTTTAATGGTAATTTTATCTTCTTTTTTTTCTCATATAGTGTGGTGCTGCGTGGATAAAAGAAGAAAAAGAAAAAAAAAACATTTTGGTGAAGTGCCAGAGAACATCCATACATATATATGTATATACATATAAAAAAACACAGCACAAGAATATATAGCAATGGTTTTTTCTACGGGTGAGTCTATCATTTTGTTTGTCACACTTCATAGCTTTTCCTCTTCTTTTCTAAGCTATACACATTTTAACCATTTTCTTATTTTTTTTTCTCGTCATACACATAGGAGAATTTTAGTACCAAAACTTCTCTACAAATAGCTTTATCAAAAAGCAGTTATATAGTTTGTTTTTTTTTCATCAAGTACAATAATAATAATAAATTGATTTTTTAAGTTATCGCTTTAGTAACAAACTTTTTATTAATATTTTTTTCACTATCTGTTTTAGAGGTATTTTTATTAAATTATCATTTTTATGATATTTAATAACAGTTACTTATTGGAACTCTTAATTAATATAAAAAAAATAATAAAAAACTTTAAGTGTCATGACATTCTTTGCAACACCTCTATATAAGTATAAGCATATAGTATAAATATATTTGTATACTATAGTACTATGGTTTTAATATTACAGGTTATTTATATTAATATAACACCTGTTTTACTTTTTGAGAACTTAAAACAACAAACGGTTCTAATGAAAGTCAGTATGATTTTTTTTTTTTTTTTTTTTTTTTTTTATAAAATTACAAGTATTACAAGTGTTAATGACTCAATAAAAACATTAAACGACTGAAGTTGAGTTTCTTAGTTACTAACAAAGTAAAACACTTTTCTTATATATAAAGAAACTAACTTTCATGTTATTTTCTATAGAAAAACAATAGCGAGACGGTCATGCTGGTTGCATAATAAACAGGATATCTTAGATTTCAAGTTACTATAGTGGAATAGTATTCCGCGATGTACACGCCTTTGTCTTGTATATATATGAAAAAAAATACAAATTGTTTTTAACTATGAGATCAATATCCAACTGTGAGAAATAAAATTGCCTTCCTTTCTACATTTTACTAAAAAGAGCAAATAATATAAAAACTTTTTATCTACTCTTTTTTTATTCCCTTTTATTCTTTGAAAACTAAAAATCTATATTTTTTTTTAATAAATGGCAGTAATTAAGCGGTATTTACAATAAAAAATATTTTTATAATTATATAAATTTTAGTTTGAACAAAAGAAATTAATTAGTTCGCTCTACTTGCAATAAAGAAAGGATAAAAATGGTATTTATTTGAGTGACACATGAGTGAGATTACATTATTTTATTTTTCTTAATACTGATACCAATATGTCACTATTGCTTGTCCAAGCAATATATATATATAATATAGATAAGGAAAAAACGAAGAATGATGAAGTAATTGAACCACGTAAAGCGTGGTTGACTTGCTATATTGATAGAGTATAATAAGAAAGGAAAAAGACGAAAGGAAAAGAAAAAAAAAAAAAAAAAAAAAAAAAAAAAAAAAAAAAAAAAAAAAAGGAAGAACAGATTGACAATCTTGTCTTTTTTGAGTTGGTAACAAAGAACTCTATCAAGTGGCGTGTTCAGTTTACGTTCTCTCTCTCTCTTATTTCTGCAATTTGTAAGCTTATTGTGCAAAACACGCCAAGCGAAGACTATACTCAATCAAATATCTTTGTATTAACAACAATATCACTTATCTACACAGTTGGTTTAATTACAAGAAACTTTTTTTTTTTTTTTTTTTTTTTTTTTTTTAAACATTGATAAATCAACTATTTTATTTTTCTTTTAAAGTGTCGATTTTAATCTTTTCAAGTAGACTTTAAAAATACCTTTGTTCTTTGTTTGCTACAATATCAAAGCTATAAGATACAGCAGGTAAAAACATACTGTAGTGTCTTTTTTTTTTAAATTTTTTTTATACAATATTGTATAATTTGTTTTTTAAAAAATGCAAGTTTTCTGTTGTACGAGTACTAGAAGTGTTTTATCATTATAAAATAATACATCCCAAAATCTATTAATTCACTGAAATTAATCAAAGATTACGAATAACGTACCACAAAAAGAGTTAAGAAACCCGTGCTATTTCTATGTAACCACTTGTAACAATGATGTATCTAAGAGCCTCTCCTATTTGCAATAAATTGCAAGTCTCCTTCAAAGTATACTTAAAAAATTATACCTTAGTATGTAATATAAATTATTTTAGTAGGTATTTTTGTCTTTAATCTATTATATGCTTATTTCCTGTATCTGATATTTTTAAGTTTATACTGTGTGTACCTCCAATGTATTGGACATATGTCTGTATTTGGAAACTACAATAAATCAAATCAAATGAAATTTTGGTCGTTCTAACTTTTGTAAAGTTGGCTTTTTTTGTGTATATAGATACACATTAGCTCGTTCTATAAACTACACACAAATATTGAGCTAGCTTCGAAAATGTTCCTTTGTTAAAAACAGCTGATTATGACGTCGTTACCTGTTTACTACGTTAATACATATGATCGATCATTGTTATTTCTTCTTTTAGAACTTTGAATTTGATAAAAATGAAAGAAACTCACAAAAAAAGTTCTATACGAAACATGCGACTCACTTTTATCAGCTCAAAAAAAAAATAAATAAATAAAAAAAATCAACCAATGAATGTGTCTTATTTTGTTGGTCAGCCAATCACTGTAAATGAGATTCACTTTACTTTACAGAACAAGCTCAAATAACAAAGTTTTTTTAGAAATCTCTCAAATGGAAATAATATTGTGTTCTGAATTCTTGTACTAAAGTATGATGTAAGTACAAAGTGAGAGGAAGTACTAATAAATAAAAGGATATGGTTGGTCATTCTCTTTGTCACACATTCAAACTTGATGTTAATTTTACACTTGAAACAAAAGCAGTTTTCTTCAGGAACCATCTTGTTTTTTAAATTTATTTATCTCAAATGTTAAAAATAAGGCTTTAAATAAAATGGATAAAATGGTTTTTGATGAAGTAATCGTTATAATAAGTCATGTTTTTTTTTTTTTTTTTTTTTTTTTTTTTTTAAGTATCCGTGTTGTTTGAATATAGTTAAAAAAATAATCAGTTTAATTTTAATGTATTGTAATTAAGTTTTTTATTACTTTGTGTAACAAGTTGATGTTGCTTTTATTACTTTAAGACAAAGGCTATAAATTTTACTGGTTTATTATTATACTCCTACAGATTGGAAATTTTTATGTTTTGTAAAAATTAAAGGAACGGAAATTTACGTTTTAGGTTAACTCTCATTAGATATAAAATTTGGAAACAATTTAAATATTGGACAGAATTTATGTTATAATATTATTATTATTATTATTATTATTATTATTACAATATCATTCACATTAATATATAATAAGGATCCTTAGAATTGAACCGACTAGGAACTGAACCGATCGTGAATTGATTTAATTGGGAAATGAACCGACTCTTTAAAAGTGGAGGGGATGAAGTAGTCAACTTAACTTACAAAATAATAACAATTAAGAATGTGACAAATTATTTTTGTACCCCCCCCCCTCCTCCTCCAATGAAGTCTGTGTATTTTATTCAGTATAGTGAAGTACTATAAGTATGTACGTACTGTAAAGGAAGAAAGGAAAGAAAAAAAAAGAAGAAAAAAATGAGTAAATTAAAAAAGGGAAGAATTCATCTTGTTCAAATAAGCTTTGTTACATACAGAAAAAGAAAAGAAAAAAAAAGCCTTGTTTTTAAGAGATGGTTACTCAAATAGACAATTATTCTGTTTACAACGAAAACTAAATTTTTCTTCAACATTTTTAAAAGAATGTACATGAATAATAAATATTATATAAACGTACTTTTTTTTTAGGTCCAAGCTTTATTTTAACGTTGTTTTTTTCCTGCTAATTAAACTGTAACGTATTATTATTATTTAATTATTACATTGTATATGTATTAATTTTGTATGAATTAAATATTAAAAGAAAAAAAATAGTGTCTAGGGAATTTATTTTAACTAAACATAATATTTTGAAACTCCTTTGAAAATAAAATTGAACGAGTACTATTGGTATTTACCTTGCAACTTTCAAATAGAGAATTTAATTAATTTATATATCTCTTAAAAATTTCACCTTTTTACATTTTAATATTATTAATACAGATTTATTCCTTTCTATATTTTGGATCCATTTTTCTTTTTTAAACTTTTTAAATACTAAAGAAAAACTTTTTTTTTTCTTCTTTTTTTTAAATGCTTGCACACTTTATTTGATTGAAATACTTACATGTAGCGTATAAAAGTAAAACGGTATTAATTAAATTTATAGAAATCACTCTACAAATAAAGTGAGATAAAAACACACTTTGAAAACTATTGATTTGTGAGATTTAAAAGCAAAGTCAGTAAAATAGATTGTTCTAAAGGTTAATTATAATTAACTTAATGTTATATGCTTCTTTAATGTCTTAGTCAGTTTAAGTGAATTGAACATTACAATGACAATGATTATGCTTAAAAGTTTATTGTTAAACTCTATAATATTATATAATACATTTGTTTCAAAACCACAAAAAAAAAGTATAATCTAACATTTAAATCCAATTAAAAACATTTCACATTCTTAACAAGTTTAATGGAAAGAGTTTTTTCTGTTTCTCTCTCTCTCTCTCTCTCTCTCTCTCTCTCTCTCTCTCTCTCTCTCTCTCTCTAACTCTCCTTGTGTAATTTAAATTGTGACCAAAAGTCGTTTTTATAATTAAAATTAAAAAAAAGGAAAAAAAGAACACTGCGCGTGTCAAGTTAAAAATAAGTTTAAACTTATATATGTATATTTAAAATGTGACAGCATAATTATATATAACGGAGCATTTTATATTAATTTTCAGTTTTTAATTATATTTTAAGATGTATATTGTATTTAATACTTAAAGATTATATCATTATTTATCTAATGGAATTATATAAATATTATATAAATAATAATAATTTTATTTTTAAGACTATTTTAAGACTAAGGTTATTTCAGCACATGTTCTTGACCAGAATATTACAACATAAATTTACATAATAGAAGTCATAACAAAAAACAAAAAAAAATCAACAAAAATACTTTAGAATGTTAAATGTTTGGATTTTGATATGAACGTACTACGATGTGAAACAGCAGAACGATCTTTCTAAGCACATTTATTATCTTACAGTTGAGACAAACAGTATGTATGAAAATAAGATAGTAAGGCAGTGTCATTAAATTTTTTTTCTACTGTGGCACTTGACAACAATTTAAATTAGTAAATAAAAAATAATAATAAAAAATATATAATGTCACCATGCGAAGTAATGAATTACTGTTTTTTGAAAATTTTGTCCCACGAGGCCGCATAATACGTTGATTCCAACATTTTTTATTCTCCCTTGATAGTCACGAGACTTAAAATTTTTATCATAAGTAGTTGTTGAAATTAATTAACTTTTAAATGAAATCAAAAAGAAGGGATGTCAATTTAAAAAATAAAGATGTGAGCTTTCCAGTCCTTCAATGATAGGTTCATATATTTGTTGATTTATCATGAAACGTTGTAATGTTTTATTATAACTGTGTAACTAAAGTACAAATAATGGGTTTTAATGCTTGTTTTTTGATATAAATAAATAATATCAAATTGGTCGCTAATTAGGGTGTTACATTAGATGTGTGGGCAGGTTAGATAATACAGTGAGTGTGTGTATGAGAGAGAGAGAGAGAGAGAGAGAGAGAGAGAGAGAGAGAGAGAGAGAGAGAGAGAGAGAGAGAGAGAGAGAGAGAGAGAGAGAGAGAGAGAGAGAGTATGAGAGAGTGAGGGCGTTGGCAAGTAGAACCACAGCATTAGAGAGCATGTCATACACTTGGTGGTATGGTTTAAACATGATACTAAAGGGTGAGTAAAGAAAGGCCTCATGTATCAAATTGCGTGACACATCAGCTGTTTCACCACCACGCCCCCGCATTTACACTGCTAAATTATTTCATTTTTTTAACCCCCATATTTTTATAAAAGCAAATAAGTGAGAGAGAGAGAGAGAGAGAGAGAGAGAGAGAGAGAGAGAGAGAGAGAGAGAGAGAGAGAGAGAGAAGAGGAAAAAAAGCTGCTCTCAAATTTGTTAAAAATAAAATCGAATAAAAGTCATTTTACCAGTCAAATTTTCATTATAAACTAAAATAATATTTAAACAGTGCAAATATTTGTTTTGATTGTTATATCAAGTTATATCATCACTAAATATGAAATGTGTATAATGTTGATTTCCTCCCTTCATTCGTACATTCTATATTTTTCTTCCAGTGTTTCATTCACCTTAGGACTAAAATAAGATAATAGAAGTAGACATCAGATATTTTATTTTTTTAATAAGCCAACGTCAAAAATAGAAACAACTGACATCTGTATAATATGAGACTAGGAATATTGTTGTTGTTATTTTGTTATACTGGTTGTTTTGTTTTAAAATATAATTTTTATTTTTATTGTTTTATTTTTCAACCATGTATTACTATTAAAACATAAAAAAAATTGACGAGTAATAATTAATACATTTGTATTCAACAAGCATGTTAATATTCATGAATATATTTTTTGTATTAAATAATAATCATATAACATGCATTATAAAAATTGTTATTACATTTTTTTTTAATACATTACAATACAAAAAAAAAAAAAAAAATTGATTATAAATCATTAAAACGAATACAGTACTGTAGTAGAAACATCATTATCACATATAATGCAAATATTGAGTGGCTAAAACACACATTTTATGCAACACTGGTCAATTTAATGAAGCTAATTTTTGTTACTATGTTTATTTAAAAAAAAAAAAAAAATTATTGTATTCATTTTAAATAATAATGTCAATGTTGTGGGCTTTTATAAGCTGTAACTAAAAATTAGTATTTTATTTTCATACGTTTTATTTATATAATATATTATACTGTAAAGAGCTGAATAGACTTTCTAAATCTATACTTCATAAAATATTCATGATATAAAAGTAAAAAGATCGATGTTAAGCTTTCACATAACCTTTAAAATTACTTAAAAATATATATATTTATTAAAATATAATAATAAATCGTCTGAAAAATGGTTTAAAAAACTTTTTACTTTTTCTTAAATATATTTTTCAATTTATCTTTTCATAGCTGTTCTACTCGTCTTTGGATTTTTTTTATATATATATAAAACAAATTTTTAAATGTAAAAAGATATTCTTATTAAAAAAATATATTTTGCATGTTCCTTCAAAGGAATTTGAAAAGAAAGTCAAAGAGGTAGTTAAGATTCAAACAGGTGAACTTATTCTCTCTTGGTACTCCTGAAAGAAAATGGTACGTGTTTTATCCTCAGTCTGTGTATATGCAAGAGAGAGAGAGAGAGAGAGAGAGAGAGAGAGAGAGAGAGATGGAATAGGCTAACTTCGTAGCTCTTTTTGTAAAGTACAGTGCTGTAGAGTAAATTGTGGATGTACTGTACTGACTAAGAGATATACGTGCACGTGAGATAACCGAGAAAAGCGATGAATTTAAAGAACACAATTTACTAACTTTCGTCTTAATCATAAGCTGAAAAATGAGCATAATAGGTTTATTATATATCTATGGAAAATTGATTACTTTTCAAATTCTTCACCATTTATATGCTATACCCCTATTCATTACACGGAACCACTGGGAAACTTCCGGTTACCTGTCAAATTCAGGCCATATCTTACACAATGTCAAAGGAGTGATAGCTTCCATCATTAAAATTACTATAATAATTTTTCTTTATTTTATGTTACAATTACCTCTAGTGTCCACTTTCAATATCCTAATTTACTGCTATGTTTTAAGACAAAATCATCTCATAAATACATGAATACTATACTACAAATTACTTATTAAAGCTTTTTTTTTTTTTTTTTTTTTTTTTTTTTTTACATAAAAGAATATTTTTGATACAGTTTCAATTTCATCATTATAAATAACTTCTAGTTTCAATAATTAAACTAAACAAACCTCTTTCAAAAATTTGTCTTTTGTTATATTTTAAGCACCGTCTTCCTTATTATTGTAATAATTTACTACCCCACCCCCCCTTTTTTTTCAATTTAAAAAATACCATAAATATTTTATTATATTTTATATCGGTATACAGTAGTGAATTTATTATAAGATGATAGGTCTATTGTTGTTTAAAATTTACCGTGATGATAGTATGTATGTATATTATATATATTATATATATATATATATATATATATATATATATATATATATATATATATATATATATTATACAAAGTATAATACGTATAGCGAGAGTGAGTATGAGAGTTTTGTGTGCGGCTTTTGTGAAACGATCGATACGTTTTACGTTGAATGTCCGGGTCTATGTATAACCAGGCAAGCTTGACTCTTCTGCTTAAAATTTTTCTACTTTCTCTTTATATTTAGCCAAAAGAATAATACATATATAACAATATTGTTATGTTATTTCATGTGTAGGAGGACATTTTTTTATAATGTATATAAATTTAAAATGTTAAAATGCTTTCAAAAAGTTTAGATTTTAAAAGAAAGTGTGTCATATTAGATTTTGTTATAATGTGAAGTTATTGTATATATTTTTAATAAATAAAGGTTTTTAAGTAATTATTAAATATACTTTCTTTTTTTTTTTTTTTTTTAGTATTAATACATTTTTTCATTTATATATTTTATATATAGTGATAAGATAACGTCTTCGAAATTTAGAAATATTTTGTCTTTGATAAAGTTTCTTATTCCTGGTTGAAGATGGCTAACTTAAAATTCAAATTAAGATGTTATACCAATTAACTTTATAAAAGTTCAATTATATTTCTACAAATTAAAAAAGGTATGAAAAAAAAAATGAAACTAAAACTTTACTCATAACAACAATGCAGTGATTATTTAAAAATTTAACTATTGAATACACTAGTTTGATACCAAAAGCACATTTTATAATTTTTAATAACATTACAATAATTTTTACTACATGAACTTATACTTGACTCAAAAAACCTCAGCCGATTTATCGTTTTACCATAATGTACCGTCCATTTCTCGCGAGCATTTCAAAGGGGGGTGACTGGGCGATACCGTAAAAGGTCGAACGGCACGTAACTCAGGCTTTTTGAGGCGAGTATACTTATATTACACACATAAAAATATGTTAATTTATTATGAATTAATTAATTTATACATTTTTGCTTTGTAATGTACTCATTTGGTGAAGAGCCATTACATATATTTTGAGCACCGATAATAATGAACAATACATTATTCTCGCTACACTTTTGTTTTTAAATGTTATGAAAACATTTATAAAAATATATTATGTCAAATTATTTTTTGAATTGTTATTAGCATTGTTTAATGATTTTTTTTTTAAAATCACATTTATACTCAGGTCAAGCATTAGAATAATACTCATAGACAGATAAAAAGAAAAGTTTTTTTTTCCTCATATCGCATTTGGCATTGACTAATCCTATAATGGACGAAAGGATGGGAAATAACATGAGAGGGAATAGAGAGGAGAGGATAGATGAAAAGGATAATAAGTGGAAACTTGCGATTGGGAAGGAAGCGACTGTGGACTATATAAAAGGAAATGTCCCTGTATTCACCTGGAATGTAAAAGGGAAACCACACAAAAATCCTAAATTTTGGGTTGCTGACAAGAAATTTTCAAATTTAATAACTCCTAACTTACAAAATCCAATGCTTTGTACAATCTAAATTATACATAAAATTGAATAAATAAATTTATTACATTGTTTAATGATTTAATAATTTTGACATTCCAATAAAATAATAACAAAATGCAAAATTTATGATTGAAAATTTTATAAATAAATTTATAATATATTATGTAAATAAAAAATAAAATCTGATACTAACAATATAACATTATATTGTTAACAAAAACAACATGAGTGTAAATTTTTAACAATAATAAAATACAAAATATATTATTATTTATTATTTTTGAAAAATATTTGAACAATTAATTACTTAATACAGAATAGTTTTTGTATGTATGTTACACATGTATTGGAATAAAAAAAAAATTTAAGTGAATTTGAAAATACGTATTGTTTTATAAAATAATTAAATACAACCATTCTTTTATGTTATTCAAATTTGTAGATTATTTTAAAAATATTGACAGGTACAGTACAATATAATATATTTTGATATTTTACACTATGGTATTTGAAATTGACAAAATTGGAGCTTAAATACGATTGTAATTTAAATTGACATGAAAATTGTAACAAATGTAGATATGTTGTTGTTGTTGTAAAAATAAACAAACATTAAAAGTCCTTTTGTCATAAATAGATATAAAACACGACTTTCTAATTTATAAACTACTAAAATTCAAATTAATATTTTATACTCTATAACTTTTTTTTTTTTTTTTTTTTTTTTTTTTAAGTTCAATACTTTTTAATATTATATAAAAACTTGGTATATTGTTACAAATATTTTATTATTTCAAATTTATGTGTGTATGTATATATTTTATTATTGTTTTATACAAACTGAAATTTTAGTGATATGACCTGTATAATTTATTATTTGTTATATTGATTTTTTGCTATAAAATTTGTAATATACTAATTTTACAATTATATATATTTTAAATAAATTGTAATTTTAAAATAATATTTAATTAATAGAATTTAAATAAATGGATCTTCTCTAGAGAGAAATGGAATCGTCTGATCTTAATTCTATTTGGATAGCTTTTGTAGATTATGTAAATTAAATGAACTAATTCTTTATTGGTATAATATATACTTTAAATTGAATTATATAATATTGGAACTGTAACCAAAAGGTATAAGGATGAAAAGCAAGTAGCTTATATATAAGTGATATCTATCATCAAAATTAGGGTAGTTTTTAAATTCATTATTTTAAATTATTTATTGAATTAAAGTCTCTATATAAATACAATTATTTTATACATGGATTACATTCCTAAGGAATTGAAGTTAAATACAATAAAGCTCATAACTATGAGACTATTTTTTATATTTTACTTTTCTAGACATAAGTTTGAGATTTTTAATCAAGTTTTTTCTGCTAAGTAGGCGTCATATTATTCTAAATGTTTGCTTATATGTAATGTTTAATTTGTTGAAGGTTTTGTTAAAAATGTATAGTTTTTCAAATTTGCAGGCCCAACAACACCTCAATAAAATTATCACCAATTATTATTAATCTGAAAGGGTTTGGCTTTCGTGTTACACCGTGTTATAGAAGTAGTAAACTGACATTGAAAAGGAACTCGACTTGACCGGGACTCGAACCCGGATCTTTGGTTTCCCAGCACACTGCGTTACCATTAACGCTATCGAGTTTCCTTCCTCTCCAACATCATTTACTGCTCATATATAGTCAGCTGACCGATTACTATTATTAATCTGTTTTAAGTATTTCGTTAAATAATATTACGTTTTAAAATTTTGAGAAAGTTTAAAAAAATATTATATAATGTTCAACTTTAAACCGCTTCTTTACTTAGACTACTATAACAACTGGTTCCAATTAGTTCCAATGAAAACACTGTTGCTGAAAGTATTAAAAACACAGTATATTTTAATAGAAGAGAAGATGTAATCCACAAAAACCGCAACATGTTTGTGATGTAAATATCCCTTATACTTTAGACCCTTTTTCTTTACAAGAAAACCGTATAAACTGCATTTACGTGCACCCGCTGTGTTTATATTTGCATATAATATTTTGTTGCATGCTACAAAACGCATTAACACGCTAGTCTTTTCAAGCGTACAATTAAATCTTCTTTGAGGAAAATGTTTTGCTATATTATACAGTTTTAGTGTGTCATGCGGGCATAAAGCATACGTACTGCCGTGGTTTCTTTTTTATTTCAACATTTTTCAATGGTCCTGAGTGAGTATACTTTATAATATAGTACAGACAAGTAAAAAAATTATTCGGTAAAGAAAAAAATGTCGTTTATATATTTATAAAAAACGCTTCAATTTTTAGAACATTAATTATGACTTTCCAGTGTGTTGTAAACGTTTATATTAGAAGATGAAATTCATATAGAAAAATCATTATATATATTGAGAAAGTTTTTTTTTCTTCGTGTTTATTGCCTATCTCAACAATTTATTGATTTTTTTTCCTACATTTGATATTTTTAAAAGCTTGCAATCATATCTAAAAACCTTAATTGAAAATATCATCTTTTTCTTTTCTTTGAAGCAATATTAATGACACAACAAAAATGTATTATCTATGTTTTATTATTTTTTTTATAAGACGATGAATCTTATTCTGTCTTAAAATAGCATTTATTATATCGCTGTCAAACATTATTTAAGTTTTTCTTTAATAAGAAAACTTATTATATATTTTTCAATTGAATTACTTTTAGTTATTAAATGAAAACATCATGTCAAAAGCATGCTCTTATAAATTATATATATAATAAAAATATATTATATATTATGAAAAAAAAAATCTCTATCTTCTTTTATACTGAACATAACTAGCACAATAACTCAAACATTCGAGTTATATACTTGAATAAGCAAGAACTATGCTTTTGTGAAATAAGAAGCTACTTTTTGGTTTTATTTATATAATAAATAATATCTCTATTTTTTTTTCTGTTATTGAGCAAATTGACAAAGTGCATTATAAATTATGTCATACTTTTTTATTTGCATTATTTTTTATATAAATTTTTAATGAGATAACGTATCAAACCAAAGCATCCTATAATGAAGACTTTTTATTTAGGATGCCTTGATCAAAATGAATTATTTCTATGCAGTAATATAATTAATGCTTATATTTATTTATATATTTATTTACAAACATAACTGATGGAACTACGTGTTTTGTTATAGTGTTCATCAAAGGAAAAACTTTCTTATAGTATATTACACATCTTAAAGCACCAATATAATCTTTAAAGCTTAGAGTGATCATGGTTAATATATTTAGTTTTCATCTTTCATACTCTTTATATTTATATAAAAGAAGTCTAAAATAATACTTGAAAAGTTGAAATAATGAAAAATTGATTCTAGAATAAATAGGGGGGAAAATAGCAGAAAAGTGAGATACTATATAACTATATCAAATGTCTATAAAGCAAAATACAAACAAGTATAATATTATACTTGATGCTTTAATAAATTGACATTTCAAGATATATATATATATATATATATATATATATATATATATATATATATATATATATATATATATATATATATATATATATATATATATATATATATATATATATATATATATATATATATATATATATATATATATATATATATATATATATTAAAAGCAAGTATTACAGAAAGCAGGAAGCTAATCTATTATAGTACACTTGTGATGGAATTAACTAAAACATTTTGAGGAGTCGTTTTGTGATGTTATTACTCTCTCTCTCTCTCTCTCTCTGCATGACGTTTACTTTGCTCTCATAAGGATAAGAACTAAAGTCAACAGAGACGTAACCTAAAATGTATAAAATGGTTTATATTTTAGGTTTGTTGGTTAGTTTATATAATTCTGAAAATACGTTTTGCTACAACACTCCAATTTTAATCTATAGTACTTGATGTTGACTTCTCTCTTTATAATACGCTATTATGCGATACTTGACCCTTATTTTAGAATTTAATCTCTCTCTCTCTCTCTCTCTCTCTCTCTCTCTCTCTCTCTCTCTCTCTCTCTCTCTCTCTCTCTCTCTCTCTCTCTCTCTCTCTCTCTAATGGTATAAAATATTCTTTGATCTTAAAATCTTGTGTATGTATAATAGATATAAAACAATGAATTAAATATAAAATGAAAAACCAATGCAATCATTTTAATATGATTAATTAATGCCAAAGGATGAAATTTTTAAATCTATACTATAAAAATTAGTAGACCAAAGCAACATTATAATTTTTTTTATATATAAATGATGAACAGCAAATTATTATAACTAAAGTAATCATAATAATAACATAATATGTTTTTATCCACATAGGTATACATATATAATTTAATATAAAATATTTTTAGTGTAATTAATTTTAATCAGAAAAGAAACTTGATGACGCTTATATATTTGTACGTATATATATATATAATAACACAATTTATCTTATATAATACACTAATAAGTAAAACTGATTGGGTAAAATACTTACCTTCATAGGAAAATTAATTAGTTACGCTACTACTAAAACTATATCAAAAACCTATAAAATCCATTAGTTTGATAAATTAATTAATATAAAAGTTAAAAAGTAAAAATTAATTGAGTTTATTAATGACATTATTACATAGTCTAGTCTCGCGTATAGTGTTTTAATAAACTATACTGGCAATATGTTGCTTGCTTGCGTACGTATATATAGCACGTACGTACCAATTCCTTCACAAGACGCTTTATAATATAACTCATATTTTGTATGTCTTAATTAACAAAATACATGTTTTGTTTCGTAAATTTGTTCTTTAAATATTATTATAAAGTTTTGCTATATAATATAGTTTTTGTTTAAAATATTATATATATTATGTATTTTAATAAAGTTTGTGACAAGAATTGTGTCTATTTTGGTATAAATGACAGTTAAGTAAGTTATCAAATGTGAATACAATTTTGAATTGCTTATAATTTTCTTAGACAGCTGCAATTGTCAATATGAGAATCTAAAGTGGTTTGGCTCTAGTAAAGTCAGAAAATCTATTATTATTATTATTTTTTTTTTTTTTTTTTACAACGAAGCACTTACATATTAATAGTTTAATAATTGAGTTTAAAATGAAATTGTTCATAAAAAAAAGTAATTTACTTTCAAGATAAAATGCCTCCAAATATTTGTGTATATAAAAAATGGAAGTAAAAAATAAACAGATTTATATACATATGTATATTTGTTTTCACTGGAGGTTTACCCTCCTACAAGATCATAAGTAATTTTAATAAATTTTTGTTCCCTTATCTAATGAACATAGGTTCTGGATTTCATTTTCGTTCGTAGTTGTTGCATAATATTGACTTTTAAATGACATTCAAAAAGTAGGTAATTTTTTTTTTTATTTCAAAGATACGAGACTTTAAAACTACAACCCATAAATAATATGCAGTTTTTGAGACGAAATTAATGCAATTCGAAGCATTTTTTTTAACAATTAATGTAATGAGGCAGGCATTTTTCTTACACAATATGCGTATTGTACAGAAATTTACAGAAAATTTGATAACTAAAAGATAAATATTATTTGTTTAAAACGATATATATTATTTTTGATAAAAAAATCAAAATTTTGTTTATTATTTTATTTCTTTTTTTCTGTTCAATCAATTCTTATTGATACAGTATTATTTTTTAAGTTAGTAATTTCTATAGTAAGCAATGGTATATATTGTTATTGTCATTATTATTATTTAATTTTATATTTTTTTATGTTTGACAAGACCAAAAGTACTTTTTGCAACATGTACAATGTTGCTATAAATTGCATGGGTCAATTTAAAAAAAAACAAACTATTTTTGTATGCATGTCATAATAATTTTAAGTTACGATAGAATGGACCGAGTCTTTGAATGTCAATTTTCAGTTTATTGATCAAAATCTCATGTCACATCGCTTTTCTAGACTTGCAACTTCTTCTAGTTATTTTGATATTAAACTCACCTATCTTCTAATATATATATATATATATATATATATATATATATATATATATATATATATATATATATATATATATATATATATATATATATAATATATCTTTATTATTTATTATTGTGTTATAGGAAAAAGAATGAGAGATTAAAAATCATTTTCTCCCGACAATGTTACAAACACAAAAAAAGTTGCAGATAAAAATTAATCTTTGATGCAGACTGCACAGCATACTGCACATTGTTGATTGAACTTTTTTTTATCATTATCTCCTAACAAATTAATAAACTGTCAGGATGAAAAGAATAATGTAACTTTTTGTCTATAATATAGTAAATGTAACGGAAAAAACTAATACTAGTACTCTATGAAATATAAACTTGTTGTAAATAATTCTCGTTATAATTAATAGTACTTTGCGCAAATCTTATTAATCAACATAATAGTATGCAACTCAAATTTATGCATGTAAGAAATTGAGTTTTGTACATATTCGATGTTGTTGCGAAGAAAATGTATATCTTGTATTTTGTCATGAGAAGTAAAATGTCTTATCTCGTTTTTTGTCACGAGAAGCAAATAGTTAGAGAACTTTAACAGAAAAGTGACATCCCAGTGTGTTAGGCAGACCCGCAACACTTATTTCTTTAAACTTGGCAACGCTGCAGACGAAATTACTATAGCGCGCTCTCTGATTGGCGCCTTGATTTGGCCACTTCTGGCCTCTGATTGGTGCTTCCAAAAGCAACGTTGTCTAGTCAAAATTGTTGAGTGTTGCAGTCTACCTAAAACATGGGGATGTCACTTCTCTGTTAAAGCTCTCTAAAGTGTGTAACTCGAGCGCCATCTACATAACGTTCGGAAACGAGATAGACAATTTGTTCGCAACAACATCGATATATATATATATATATCGTCTCCATCGCGGAAATTTAGCACAAATGAAACTATCACAGACCACGCGCGTGTGCCTAGTGGACTTATCACGGCTACCCGCGAATGTTCCAAATGAAATTATCACGCGAGCTAGAGTATTTCAAGTGAACTTGTCACGCCGGCACTGCGTATTACAAATGAATTTGTCACAACTTTCCTAAATATTTCATCTGATTTTGTCACCAAAATTGTAAAATAATAGTGCTATATTTGCAAGCAAAATATATTTTTTTTATAAACCGTAAAAGTAAGTTAGATTTATTTAGATTAAAAATATCTATAATAAGATGTAGAAGTAAGAAATCCAAAATATTACACTGAATAATTTATGTAAATACTGCCTAATTTATTTGTAGAAATTTAATATACGTGTGTTTTTTTCCACTCTAATATGTACGTTACATTATAAAAAGTTACGATATTATTATTATACTGTTTTGTATCTTATACTATAAATTTTATTTTATTTTCTAAAAATATAAAAAAAAGGAACAAACTAACGTTTAAAATTTCGAGATAAACTACGAGCTGCATTAACCTTTGAATTCTTATGTCTAAACGTCCAATTTTATGCTACATCCTGTCTTGCTTTTATTTCGATTGTTGGGGAAAAAAATCAAAGTTCAAATTCAGTTGATTATTCTTGCTGGCCACAGTAGCAAAGGTGCTCAGTATAAGTCTGTCTTTCATACAGTAAAGCTAGTTTTTAGTGTGTTTTTATAGTGCAGTTATCCTAGTTCTTTTAATTATAAATTATAATTATCAATAGTTATTGTTTTATTATTTTTCTTTTTGCAAGCAGTTTTTTTGCAATGAATGCAAGTTACTGTGTTTAGAATTGTTCCAAATAAATTATAAATTGTGTTTGTTCAATAAGAACCGCTACATACCAGGGATAACATTTTTTATTAATGGATAAATCATGTAAGTAATTTTTATTGTATTTTATTATTTTTGCTGTTCTTTTTAAATGTTACAAAATGTTAAAAAAAACAATATTACAAATAGACAAGATACCACTCTATAGTTAAACAAGATAAAAAATAGTGTTTTTCAGCAATAAAAATATTGCTAATGTCATTATTTACAATAAAAAAAAAATTCTTTTATATAAGATATTATCACATCAAATATTTCTAAAAAACAATAAGCTATTTTATTCAGCAATACTATTATTGCTATTGTCACATCATTTTAAATAAAATAAGTTACAATGCGGACAAATTTTACATTAAAAAACATAAAATTAAGCGTTTTATATTATAATAATCAGTCGTAATAACATGCAAATAGTCATAACTCATAAAAAATTAAAAAATACTTGTACACAAAATATTTTAAGCATGCTTATTGAAAATATTTAAAAAGTAATAAAAAAAATGTATACCTATATAAAAAATCACAAATTTGTATATATATAAAAATCAATTAAATAAATTACAAATAACAATAATCACATATATTATAACGTTAATTATCACAAATATTTACAAAGGAATATTGCACAAAACTTAGTTATGAGGCAAGTTTTCATAAAAAGACCATGCTTCTTGTTTTGTAAGTGACTTTAAATCCAATAAATCCTTGAATTTCTCTGCTTTTAATGCAATTCTACTTTCATATTTAGACGTTACCGTAGTTTCAGTATTCAAATTAATTTTTTGTGGTAATGCAAGATATTCATCATTATAATTGAGCTTATACAAAATTTGAGGTGAGGGACTGAACACATATTTAAGACATCTGATTTCATTAATTGTTGGGTCACCTGCTTTCTTGCCTGGTCGAATTGTTGTATAGTATTTAACATTTGAATAATCCAAAAAATATTCATAATTGAGGTAGTTTACAACGTAGGGAGCACCGTTTACTCTAGAATTTTCAATTAAATTTATGTAATCAGATGGTTGATTTATAAGTTTGTTTTGCATTTTTTTTCAATTACTGAATGGACTGTGTCTACCTCCATCTGAGTGTGACCTTTTTCAAGATATTTATGTTCAATAACAATTTTATTTTCAACTGATAACAACAATAGAGCATTGGAAATTGTAATACATCTGTTTTGATAAGGACATCCATCGCTATATATGATTACTTTATTAATATTTGTATTATCTGTAATTCTTTTTTTAATATACTTGCACAAAATGGAAGCAAAAATGTTTCCATCGAGTCCCCCCTCACATTCATGCCAAATATTATTTACTGCATCTTTAGATCTAAGGTCATATATTGTTTGATTGTGGACACTAAGTTTCATTTTATAATAGCAAGCACTGGCTTCTAAGACAGGAGCAAGCAAAGTAGCCTGACAATCAACACAAATGACTAGTTCATTGCTAGTCATTTGTGATTTATCAGTTTTTTTGCTACTGTGTGCTTGCTGCTGTAGATCCCAGTGCTTGCGATAGTTAGGGTTGAGGGTTGGGTTTTGACGATTTCTTACACATTCATCGCACTGGTCCTTCCTTGGCTTGTAGACGGTGATCCTCATTTGCTTTAAAGTTTCATGTACAAAGGCCCAAGACAGTGGTTTGATGTCAACCTCGGACGCCGCTTTTTTGTAGACTCTGAAAAAAAAAGGATTTTTATTTATATTATCAAAATTTTTTCAATAAAATTAAAATATAGATTAGATTAAAATAAATAGTTTTAGATTATAACGTAGCAATATTTTTTAAAAGAGAGAGAGAGAGAGAGAAATAAGGACAGAATGATAAAATATATTTAAGTATTATTATACAACACTGAGCTGTAATTAATGCAGTTTTAAAATTATAATTTAAATTTTGCATATTAAAGGAATAGACCAGAGAAAAACATAAGAATTTATATCACAAAACACTTGATGAAATTTACATAAATAACATTAAATTGTCTCAAAACGGAACAGTAGCCCCATAGCAGTGATAACACTGGTCAAAATTGTAATCAGTTTTGAAGATCCCATTTCCTGTTTATTCATTAAAAAGCACATGTTGTTTTATGTGGTCTATGGCTTTAACTATTATCCTATATATTTTTTTTAATCGTATATGGATAAATTATTGTTTTATTTATTATTTATTTATTTATTCATTTATTTATTTATTTATTTATTTATTTATTTATTTATATTTATTTATTAACTCATATGTATTACAAAATTAAACTTACCGATAAAGTTCTGACTTCGTAGTAATCGGTCTCTCCACGTATTGTTTATTTGTAGAACGTCTGCAGTAGTGGGAAGGAACTTTAGCCAAACTATTCAGGAATTTTTCAAGATGTTCTTTACGTTCTTTTAATTTGGATTTTTGAGATGATTCACGTTGAGTTTCTGCATTTGTTGTGGACGGAAGTAACATATTACTACTTGGGCTGGCCGCTAACTTCCATCTCCTTACAGTTGTGGATGATATTTGTATGGATGATACCAGTAGATTATTTGCTGAACGAAAAGTATGCAACCTCTTTCACAAAAACAAATATGGTGGATTTAGAAAACAAACAAAGAATTTTGATGCTCACTTTTTCTTAAAATGGCGTTCTTGTTGTAGAATATTTTTTTAAAACACTTAGCAAAAAAAAAAATTAGTTATCCAAAATTTTATTTGTGTATTTCATTTAGTACATTTGAAAAATTCATTTGAAATATTGCGACGTGTGGTGACAATTTCATTTGTAATACGCGGTGCCGGCGTGACAAGTTCACTTGAAATACTCTAGCTCGCGTGATAATTTCATTTGGAACATTCGCGGGTAGCCGTGATAAGTCCACTAGGCACACGCGCGTGGTCTGTGATAGTTTCATTTGTGCTAAATTTCCGCGATAGAGACGATATATATATATATATATATATATATATATATATATATATATATATATATATATGTGTGTGTGTGTGTGTGTGTGTGTGTGTGTGTGTGTGTGTGTGTGTGTGTGTGTGTGTGTGTGTGTGTGTGTGTGTGTGTGTGTGTGTGTGTGTGTGTGTGTGTGTGTGTAATATATATAGGAGCTGAAAAGAAAACTAAATTTTATTTTACATATTTTATTCATAAATTAATGCTTTTAAATTAATAGTTTCTGTTTTATAACTATATATTTTATTTTTTTATAGTATAATATACTATACTTTATAAAAGCTTTCATTTTAACCATTTCAAATTTTAAACTATATTATAGTTTAGTTTGAAAATTGTTTATATTTAAAGGGGAAAAATTATCCACGATACTGAGACGAGGTCATGTGCTGCTTTTAGTAACAAATTGAATTGCGGTATAAATTGAGTTAATGAAGTTTGTAATTTGTTTAGATAAAAAAAAAAACAAGAAAAACTACCATATAAAACTGTTACTTGTACGTACATTAAAAAAAAAAAAAAAAAAAAAAAAAGGGAGAGAGAGAGAGAGAGAGAGAGATGGGAAAGGAAGTCAAAGGAACAAATTAATCCCCATTTTAGTCTTACGTTTTCATCACATTAGCAAACACTTAATTTGATCTTCTTCTTCTTTATAGTTACGTATATACGTGCATACGTGTATACATGAATTTTAAAATTTCAAAGCATTAATTTTCCTTAACAACCAGCATTTTATTGAAAACACATTAATGTAAGTCACTATTTAAAGTAATGAAATACCCTCATAAAATTTGACGTCATAATACGGTTTATAAATAAAACCCGCATGCCATATTAAGACATATTTTTTTGTTTTTAAAAGAAAGTATCTTATTCCTTTTTTTTTATAATAATTTTTAATCAATTTCAAATCACAAACTATAATATTTAAATTTATCTCAATATTCCAATGAAGGAAGAAAAAAAAAATAAAGATTTGCTTAGATTGGAATGACCTCAAAGAAGGGAAGATTTGAGTTGCCGCTAGCTTACTCGATAAAAGTTATAATCTGTCCCCAATGCCCCATGCTCACTCACTCACTTCGGTCGGTTTCTTATATAGTGTGTCGTTCAAGTAAGATGGGACTTTTGCAAGCCAACGGCAAAAAGTAAAAAAACCTTAGCTATATGATGACGTCAGCCAATATACCTTTTGCTTGTGAATCAGTTGAGATCTCAAGCGGACGTTACATCATACAGAAAATTGGCTCATGAACTGAGAGAGGGGGAGGTTGTGTGCTAGGGAAGGAGGAAGAAGAAGAAGAAAAAAAAATATTTAGAAAATGATTGAGTGCATACCATAATATGATTGAAAAGTACCTTCATATCTATCAGAAATGTCATTACTTAACTTTTCTTGTACAAATATCAATTGTTTTCAAATGTATATAAAAAACTGTATTTTATATATTTTTCCTCTATATTGAACACTAAGATATAAAAAAATGAAACTAATAATAAGAAATCATAATTGTTAAGATTGAAGAACTTATTGTAGAAGATTAAACAAAGAAAATCGACGATTTCGTTGAAATACTTTGCAAGACTTTATTATTTTTATTTTATATGATATATTATTTCGTAAATAACAATTCATTGCTTTAATTTATTTTCAAAATTAATACTTTTATCAATACTTTTAATGTATTTGAGTATTACAAAATAAAAATTATTTATTTAATGAACTCAGAAACCAATTATTTAAAAATAATAATGAATTTAAAAAGCACTCCTTAATATTGTGAATTTCTCTAAACATGAGATCTTATTATACACTTTGGTATAGAAAAAGGTAGTAATAATAATAAAAAATTCAGAAAGAAAAAGAAGAGATAATCCGTTTTCCTCTCTGTCAGAAAGTATTAACGTAAGCAGCAAAATTTATCATCATCAAGAATAAAAATTTCATCTCATTTCTTATTCCTCAGATAATAAAAATATTAAGAAGATTTCAAGAGACAAAAATCAAGAATGATAAACATGTTTTCTCATTCTCTCTCTCTCTCTCTCTCTCTCTCTCTCTCTCTCTCTCTCTCTCTCTCTTCTTTTTACATATAAAATAAATTAATGTTTTGCTATATATAGTCTTAAATATAAATATTATTGTATTATATATTTATATAGTAATATTCGTTAAATAAACAAAGTATACGTATATGTAGATCAATAAAATTAGTATGAAATTACAAAACATTATCTTTTAAGTTTAACAAGAAGTGATATGTTTTCATTTTCATATTGAAGACAAAGTTTTAAAATAAAGTTTCTATGTATTATTTTCATATGATATAGTTTGCTCTTTGTTCGAGTTAGAAAGTTTACATTACACAATATATAATATAATTATAATAGTATCTTCATAAAACTAAAGAGTAAGCACATTTAGTTCTGTACATAGTAATATTATTATTCAATAATAATATACAAAAAGTGTTAGTATAAGTAATTACTATGTCTTATTATAAAATTAAATAATATACATATTTTTAATTTATTATAAATAAAGCTGCTACATGTAGAGCATAATAATAACAAAACAAATAAAAGTGGTAAAATAGACAAAATTAAAATAATGTATAGTGAAGTGAGAGAAAAAGTGATGACGGTATATGTTGTTAGAACTTTGTAAAATATACAATCATTTCTCTGTATTTTAATACTGTCAGAATCAGACAAACAAGACAGGTAACATTTTGTTAAATAGATTTCATGTTAAAGTCATTGTATGTATGTACGTGTTAAAAACAATCACAAAATTGTACACGTTTATTATCAAAAATTTAAGTCACATGAGACAACCCCCCCTTTTTTTTTTTTTTTTTTTTTAATTTAATTAAGGCTACCAAATTCACGTTACATTTTATATTTAATTATAGACGGTAAATGGATATCTTTGCTCAATCTATCATAATATAGGTTACTACATTACATTAATTTTCAAACGTATATTGAAAAATTTATGTCGTGTAAAAAAAAAAAAAAAAAAAATTAAAAAAAAAATAACGTCACTATTTTTTTTTTCTTATAAATTGTGTTCCGAATAGAATGCGAGTAAAATAATGGAATTTTTTCTTAAGTAAAAGTAGTAGTTTCATTAAAGATCATTGCACTTATTCCACTTAAACCTCAGCAACAAAAACTTCTGCTTTTTTTTTTTTTTTTTTTTCAAGACGACAAACTTTTTACAATTCTAATAACTGCATTCTTGGCATTGCTTTACTTAACAAAAAATTGTTAAAAGTGAATGAAAAAAGTTTAAATTTTCATGTTCCATTATGTATAAAAGTTTCTCTATTATATACTGCATATTTCTTATAAGCACACTTTGAAGAATACTAATTTAATATCCTTTTAATTTTCTTTCAAAGTAAAACAAGTTTCTTTTCTTTGTACTGCAATACATTAATTGTTATTTAAAATTGCTTCTCAGAATATAAATTGTAAACAAAAAAGTAATAAATATAAAAAAAGTTTTAAGTATTTTTTATTCTCAATCTTATAATGTATAGAGTATAATATATAGTTACGATGTTATATATATATATATATATATATATATATATATATATATATATATATATATATATATATATATATATATATATATATATATAGATTTTATTGTTTTACTCAAACGGTAAAACACATTAAAAATTAATAAAAAAGTATAATATTCATATTAAAATTAAAACCAGCGGTGCTATAAAATGAGATATGGTCTATAAAAGTATTTTTACTATAAAAGACTAGGTTTTAATCGTTTACACGTATTTTTTAATGCCATCAAAGTGTGTGGGTATGTATAATATATATATATATATATATATATATATATATATATATATATATATATATATATATATATATATATATATATATATATATATATATATTAAAACAAATTTAATTTTTTATAAACTTTAAAAAAACAAAAACATTATTAATCTAGTGGTACACAGGTGTGTGAGCAATTTTTTTTTTTTTTTAATTTTACTAATTATATGCTGTAAACAACATAAATGCTCAGTGGTAAATATACACCTGTTTTATAAATTAGTACAGAGGGAGTGTACTATTTTTTTTTTCATTAAAATATTAACTGTAAGTTTAAATAAAATCATATTACTCACGATTGTGATAACATATTTTATCATTCAATAAATTAAAATAAATTTCTACTTGTATTCTAGGCCTAAATCTCTCCCTTTCAAGTTTTTTTTAATTAATATTTTTGAATAAATATAAATATTTATTTGTTTAAAACAAGTTTTAAAATTGTGTTATTAATGTTGGTCAGAAATGTCTTTTATACTTCTTCTTCGACTTCTTTTATGTTAGCATTACATTTTCTAAGATAATAGAACTTGAATATTAACAATATGTAAAGAGATAACAATATTTTAGTATTGCAGTTCTTTGAAGAAAAAAGTTGAGTTATAAGATACAGTATGTAGGAAAAAATACAATACATTTATATATAAAAAATTTAATTTAACATCACTGCAAAATAAGAAAGAAAAAAAAAGTTTACATAAAAATCGATTGATGTTGATACTGCGACAAGAGTTTATCGAATCTTACACCCTCTTCTTTGTCTTTATATATATATATATATATATATATATATATATATATATATATATATATATATATATATATATATATATATATATATATATATATATATATATATATATATATATATATATATATATTCTATGTGTGTGTCCGCTGACCTGCTTCTCCCCTTCAGTTCATTCATCTTGCTTCTGCCAACTCCTCTCTTCCTCCTCCCCCGAGACACTTGGATAGACTAAAGATTGCTGCCCTCTAGCACTAGATATAACCCCTAAGTATCTAACAATCTATGAACATCGCTTTCTTCGCACTCTTTTTTTTTTTTTTTTTTTTTTTTCTGACTGCCTTTTTCTTATAAAAGATAACATTTAAGTACAATGAAATTTACTAGTTTTTTTTTCTTTCTTATTTAGAAAGATAATAGATCAGAGGCATTTCAGTTTGAATTTGTAGTTAGGAATTTTTTTTTTTATATTAGGAGAATTAAAAAACAAACAATGTTTTGATATCACAACTGATTTTGGGGGTATGTGGGAGGAGAAGGAACGTCAATTAATAGTTATTGTTTATTTTGAAATGAGTAAACATAAAAAACATTTATTAAACATGAAAGCTTTTATAGGATGATTTTTGTGTGGTTTATTTATTTCTATAATAAAAATGTTTTTCTGCGTTTAAAAGTTTGTTAATAGCCACAGTTTATGTATAACAATAGTAGCAATTTGGGATAGTAAATATGAAAATAGTGGGTGGGATTCATCAACAAGATAACAGAGTTATCTTTTGAAAAACTCTGCTAAGTATTCACAACAATCAGAATCCAATCCAATCCCATGATATTGAAACAATATTATTTTATCGAATTATGAAAATACTATGTCAATATTAATATAATTAACTAGTTTTATACTAAAAGTTTTATAAATCTGCTGATTGCGTTAAAAATCTTATCATTAGTCTTCAATTATTGGTGGAATTTTTCCTGGTATTTCTACTTTAATTTTATTATAGTTTTCCCCTTGTATAGTAGAGAAAATATACCACAAAAAATCACACCATATTTAATAAAATTTATGACCATTATAAAATATAATATCTTATAAAATAACACAAAAAATTATTATTTAAGAAAAAGAATATAATATAATTTATCACATCAATGTTAATACGGTTATAAAACAAAGAATTTTTTTATTTAACTTAAAAAGTTATTATTTAATACAGTATCTCATGCTTAATTAGAGAGCAAATTGGTAACTTTAACATGAAAATATTCAATTAAATTATCTTAATTGAATTTATATATATATATATATATATATATATATATATATATATATATATATATATAGCATAAAAAAATGGTAATTGAAGTAACGAAAAGTGACTTTATATTAACGATCAGTTTTAGAGCAAACCTAAAAAAGAAAAAAACTTTTACGTCTTTAATTTAAAAAATTTATCATATTTTATACGTTTTTTTATTTAAGTCATGTTTTAAAAGTATTTTAATACTAAAGCTTTGTTACTTTTTTTTTAATTTGAGTGAAATTATAAAATATACATGACAAGTAAAATGAAAATTTATAAGTTTGACGAGTGACAGTGTCGATAAAAACAGTAACTTCACTCAAATGTAGTCAACCTTCTAATTTTGAAGTTCGATAATTGATTTACCCTGTCATAGCAAGAGGGATAAAAACCTCAAGAAAAAAATACGTTTTTTTTTATTATTAAATAATAGAGCTTAAATTTTATTACCAAATATAATTGTTTTAATTATAAAATTGTTAAAATTTGAACAAAGTAACAACAACAAAAACAAAAAGGATAACGTAAAGCAAATAACCACTAAAAAATAATTTAATTACAAGTATATAATGTTTATGAAAAGAATTTATCACATAATAAATTATCATGCAAATGTTAATTCGCACGGCAAAATGAAAGTTCACAACAGTGTTCTGAATTTCTATTCTATTAGGGTTGTTAGAATGTTGTTTTCTGTATCGAGGCAACATAGTTGAGCCTTCATAGTTGACTATTATTTAGTTTCGTATGGTGACAATTTTGTAATTAACTCTAGAATATATTGTACAAAACCAAAGAGTTAATTGTTTCCCGATTAATATTTTTAGTTTTAAAAGATATTTTGTAAAATTGTATTATTTTTCTTAAAGAATACTATAAAAAAACTTAAGCATTTCTCAGCAAGGAGACTCACAGCGATGTATAAGATTGATAGAGGGTATAAGGGATGGATGGAGATGAGGGGTAAACTTACAGAAGGGATGTATATGGGAAGGAGTGATCATAATAGAAAGTAAAGTAGAATCGTAAGTAACACTAATCATGCAAAGTATTCGTTCATCTCCAGAACGGTGAAGGACTGGAATGGATTGCCAATGAACCTGGTAAACAGTGATACTTGTAAGTCATATTGTGGAAATCTTAAAAAATCTACTGTGGGGAAACAGTGAGCCACCGCAGCTGTGTCTGCATTTGTTCACTTAATCTAAATCTATCTATCACGAAACTTACTTAAATAACATTGGTTTGTCGCGTCGTAGTAGTAATCAGAAAATTTCAACTTATGCAACCCATAAAACATTTTCATACTAATTTTTTCCTGTTTCTGACGTCAGAAATAGGAATAGTCACGCAAATAGCATGCGTTACAGTATTTTCACGTTTTTTTTTTGTTTTTTTTCTTTTTTTTTTTTGTAGGGCTTTATTTACATTCTGGTAAAAATTGTTATCAGTTTGGAGATTCCATTTTGTGTTTAGTCGTTAAAAAACTCATGCAGTTTCATGGGGTTTTAATATCTTTAGATTTAATCGTCTACTGACCTGAAATTAATAGTATTTTAAAGCTCATTGTCAGCTACCCCTGGTAAAAATTTCAGAGTATATAGGTTACTCATGAAATAAAGACTCTCTTTAAGAAAAGTAAAATAGTTCTGCACCATATAGAATATGAAATTAAAATATACATCCCCATACTTCAATTTTTTTTCTATTCATATAATTTTTTTAAAGAATGAAGACCCTCAAAAACATTACATTACTTTTTTTACATTTATTCACAAATTTTACTTAAGTATTTTTTCTTTTCTTTACAATGCTATGTTCTGCTTTCTTTTTTTTTCTTTTTTTTTTTTTTTTTTTTTTTTTTTTTTTTTTTTTTTTCCTTCTTTTTTTTTTTAAACACAAGTTTATAGTACTAATTTTTTGAAATTTTAAATATACATCACTACAAATATAATTTGCTTAGTCTCTTAAATCAATATTTAAATTATCTTTAAAGTTGCATTTTTATCTCATTTTCCTATCAAGTTACTATTTTTGTTTAATAAAATTGTATGGTGACTATTAAATCAATTTAATACCCTAAAATGTAGCAATAACAGTGAAACAAACTTATGTTTAATCAAAAGAATATTCCGCTTCTCTTCTCTATAACGTGCGTGTTTGAGCACAGATCAAGTTACTAAACAAGCAGAGAAGAGAGAGAGAGAGAGAGAGAGAGAGAGAGAGAGAGAGAGAGAGAGAGAGAGAGAGAGAGAGAGAGAGAGAGAGAGAGAGAGAGAGAGAGAGAGAGAGAGAGAGAGAGAGAGAGAGAGAGAGAGAGAGAGAGATTTCACTCAGTAAATATTTATTTTCTGCGTGATACTGTAGAGATAGAACCAGTCATAGCAAATATCTAAAACTAATTACTAGAATTATTAAAACTGAAGAGATATAAGTGTAGAAATACTATTAAAAATTAATCATGTTTATACAAATGACAAGTAAAACGAACGATAGAACTTTCATAGAATGATGCATATTGTAGAAAAAAATATAGGTTATGACCTACCTATATAAACTTTTTTATTTATTAATTAAAAATGATTACAAACATTTATTCCTTTTTTTTTTCTTTATACATTTTAACATCTTCACAGTTTATTTTGAAATATGTTTCATTAGTTTTTATTATGTGAAGTTATAAAAATAACGATTGGATTTCAAACATAGTGTAATGTGTTTGTATTCATATGTACGTTTTTATATATTATCCATTATATAACTGCAGTAAAAGAAGAAGTAATATGATGCAGTTATATTCTAGTTATGGTTAAAAATTGCTATTACGTACAGTACATATTCAAACAGAAAGTAATGTGAGAATGAAATTTAAAATTGTTTCTAGTACACTGGAAAAATGATTTATTTATTATCTTTTTTTTTTCCTCTTCACCGACAAATTAAAAAAAAAAAATTTATTTTTGGAATTTGACATTTTTGTAGTAATAACAATATAATTTTTTTCCCTTGTCTGCGAGATTTTTTTTTACTTTTTCCCACAAATTCCAAAGTCATTGGTAAACTATTTTTACAGATTACTTTTTTATGGTTAACAACTTGTGCATCTCAAAATTCGACTAATGTATATAAATGGGCCAACTTTTAATATCCACATTAGTTAAACAAAAAACAAAACAAAACAAAAAAAAAGTGAAATCGCCTTAACTAATTGTATTATTTCCAATCTCATACATATACACAATCTAAACTTTATTTTATAATAAATTGCCAAAAGGAATTATTATAATAATTAGCCCACGTTATGAGAAAACTAAAATATGTCAGTGATTCAAATGTCAGATTATTTAATAACACCCTCCAGCTCTTTATACATTTTCGGTATTCTAAATAAATAAAATATCCTTAATTAGCCCTCTCAGTTTATAAACAGGTAAATAAATATATATAAATAACATACTAATGTAATTACCGTGATATATTTGCATGCTGGAAATAATAAGCACAATTGGAATTGGATGAAATAATGCATAACATTGTTGATTGATATATATAAATAAATTGATTATTATTATTGTATATTATATTACTATCATTATTTGTCAACACATTAATCCATTAAAAAAAACACAATTATATAATATAATATTAACCGATTAATGTTACCTCAACATTTTATATATATATATATATAACTGTCATATCATAAAGATATCATGTTTACACGGAACAATATTTGAATTGCGCAATAAATTTGATTGCATGAACTATAATGGTTTTCAATGGAGATAACAACATGCAATCAAAAATTTTGAATACCGTTTTTTGTATTTGCATGTACAGCTCTGGCCAAAAGTTCCCGAACAATTTGTATAGACAACCCGCAACCACATTATGTTATCGTTATGAGAAAACGTGCGGCCGCCGTTGCCCCGTTCGGGAACTTTTGGCCAGAGCTGTACACAATTTTAGTCGTAGATTGTAAAGAATTTGTTTGCTACTTTTTTGTATTGTCTTTTTGTTTCTAAACCCCTTTTGTTAAAGGGGAAATTTTGGTTCAATGTTGAGGTGCTCTCATGCTAAATAATTAAAAGGCCGTAAGTTTCAACATTCTAATTAAACCTTTTTGCTACAATCAAAACAACAATTTAACTATAGTGGTGAACTAATGGTGAAGCATTGCAACGTATGGAAGGGCAGGGTTGTGATTCATCAAAGCATTTACTAGGTCATCTTAAGGCCTTAGAATTCTTAACAAATTAGAAATTTTAGGATCTTATAGGATTCCTATGGACTTTAAGTGACTTAGGGTGACTATAGTTAATATCTCACAAACTGTACGGTCTTGAAATATAAAATTAACATGAAGTAAAAATGAAATGTTTCTGAAACGTTTAGTTACGTCAAACACATGAAAACACGATCAAATATTTAAGTTATTTCACTTTAAAGATAACATGTAAATGTGAAAATTCAAATTTTAGAGCCAACTTATAAGTCAACTAGAAACTTTTTTAAATTACAAATATTATCAAAACTTATTTTCGGAACAATAAAACATTTTTAAAATTCATTCAATTTTATTTGAAAATTATATAGTATTTGTTTTGATGGATATAAATATATAACGTAAAACGAATTACTATGAAAATAAAGTTTGTCTTTTGACTATGTATTTCCGTACTAAGTTTGATGAATTTCAACCTATTAAATAAATGTTCAATCAAAACAATATAATGTGATTTTTTTTTCTTAGTGTAGTTTCATACTGAAGATAATATTTATGTTATATATGAGAAAACACGTGTCACTGACTTTTTCATACCGGATAAGAGGCAAATAAAACTTCACAAAGTTGCTGTCTCTTGCCAAGATAACCCCGTCATCATATCTTTTATACGTTTCCATGCTTATGTTGTATTTATTTATCACTAAAACTACTTTTTCATTGTTGTCATTTTTATTTTATTCACCTGACCTACTTAAATTAATAAAAATAACAATATGGAATAATAATTTTATCTCTCATATATATATGATTTAATTAATATTTAATTTTTTTATATAATTAATAATTAATCTTTTTATAAAATGATATATCATGACTTATTTATCGTTTTAATTTATTTTAATTAAATATATAATATAATAGTGAATAATGAAAAAAAATATCATATTTATCGTTTCACTTTAATAATACAAAAGACGGTTTCTGATATTGCATAATATTAAAATGCAGTTGTTGCATGTGCATGTATAGAATAAATTAATCCATTATTTAAATTAAAATCTACACTTTATAACACGAGTTAATTAATAATATAAATAGATGTACAGAGTAAAACTTGATTTTATATGATTTTTTTATGAATATAACGTTACTATCATACGGGATTTAATTTATTATTAACATTTCTTAATTTCTGCATAATATGAATGATAATCTGAATATTCTGGTGAAAAAAAGAAGTTATTTAATCCAACTGGTTTAAATTCATTGCAATAAAATTTAATTATAATAAAATATTAATCTTAAATTCAACTAACTGAAGCATCGTTTTTAAAAAAAAAATTAAATAGAATTTGAAATGAAACTTTTGAAACATTATAATATGACTTAAACTTTAAGACACTTAAGTTTCTTTGAGCTTTCATAGTCAAATATGATATTAAGTCTTAAGTCAATTTAAATTGTACAGATAAAATTTGTTTAAAAAAAATATACATACACGTATATAAGATGTAATAAAATATTAAATTAAGAGTGAAAAGTTAGTAAAGAATATTTTAAGTTATATAAATTTGATATGAAGAGCTGCTAGTAAAATTTTTAATATTGTACTACTTTAAGTGAGTAAAAATTCATGACAGTGTTGAAATAGTAAAATTAAGTGACGTGTGGCAGTCTTGAAACTTGAGAGAAAGAGTGAAAGAGAAAGAACGAGAGAGAGAGAGAGAGAGAGAGAGAGAGAGAGAGAGAGAGAGAGAGAGAGAGAGAGAGAGAGAGAGAGAGAGAGAGAGAGAAATGCTATATGAAAAATGGCAAACTTATATAACTTATGCAGCTTGTTTTTAAAAAAATGCTCCCGCCTCTCTTAAAAAAAAATTATTTTACTAAAATTATAATATTATTAATGTTAGCTATTGACATCACCTATTGCAGTAGCTATTGTTAGCTATTGCTAATTTTTATTATTATTACGTTAGCATTGTTTATTGTTCTAACCATCCACTCTCCTTAATGTTATATCAGAAAAGTATTAGAACTTTATGCTCTATTTTAAATTTCTAGGCATAGACAACATGAAAACATAAGCATTTACATCACAAAACACTTGATGGAACTTACATAAATAATTTTAGTTGGTCTCAAAGCCCAACTGTAGCGCCGTAGCAGTGATCAGAAAATTTCGATTTATGCAACCCGCACAACATTTTGATACTAGTTTTTGCCTGTTTATGACGTCATATACAGGAATATTGCATACTTTACATTTTTTTCAAACTATTTTGTGGGGCCACTTTTACATTCTGGTAAAAATTATCATCAGTTTTGTAGATCCCATTTTGTGTTTAGAACAAGTTGTTTCATGTTTTCTATGCCTATAAGTATAAGATGATGCAATACAGTATTATATTTTTATTTGGTTAAAAAAAAATGTGGCAAAAGTCACAGAAAATACCGATGAATACTTTCTATACAACTTTAAATTACGCTATGTAATCCAAAGTCATAAACATGATATGTAATGATAATATTTGTTTATCACATTATTTTGCAACAATAATCGTTATTATGCATGGTACATAGCTTATTAAGCCACACATTTTATTGTTTAAAGATATCTGCGTGACCTTTTGAAGTAAAACAATTTTTGTATGGATTTTTAATACGTTACCATTGTAACTTTCTTTCATTTTAAGACATTTTTCTTCAGAAATTATAATTCATAAAAAAATGAAAATGTTGAACGAAAAGCCAAGCTGTTTATGATGTATTGTTCTAATACATTATCCATGGCATAGATGTGATTTTTCTCCGTGACAAAAGATTGAATTACGTTTAGCTTTTTTTTCGTCAGTATTAAGTATAAAAAATACATATCACATCACGGTAACCATTTTTCAAACGATATTATTTGTAAGAAATATTGTTTCAGTATACAATTAAAAAAAAACGACTGACAAAAAAACAACAACAACTTATTATACAAAACTGTTTATATCCCAGTTTTCGGATTTTTATTTTTTATTTTTTTTTACAGTAACAGTCCGAATTGTTATAGATATATATATTTTTTTTTAATGTGAAAATAATTTTAGTTTGCTCTGTATATATGGTTTTCCGATTGATTTGTTAGAAACGTTGTTCAGTGAGACATTTTTTTATGCTAAGAGAAGAATATTTTTAGTAGCATAACCTTCTTGGTATTAGTTACATCTTGAATTGAAACTTAATAATACTGGAAAAAACATTAGGTCCTCTAAACTAAAATTAATAAAAATTACTGCCAAGCAATTTGTTACAATTTGTTTAAAAAAGAAAATTTAGATCCTTGCGTGCAATCTTCATTGCGATTCCAAAACACGAACAACAATTTTTTTACTATTTTCAACTATTGGCTATATTTTTGTTTTTTTCTAAGTTTAGTTCTCTCCGATATTTTATGTAACTGTACGAGCTATAGCTTGATGATAAATCATTCCAAATATTAATTATTTTTTATATTTCTGTACTTTCTTTCTTCCTCTTCTTTCCTTTCCTTTTCTTTTTATTTTTTTTGTATACTTATTTCATATCATATAGAATATAAAATGAATTCAAATTAGTATTAAGATATTTTATTGCTATATAAGGTGGAGACAGCGGTCAAATTATCGCAATCGCATTCCCATTAAAATGTGACTGCGATAGCTGAGCAAACAGTGGTCAAATTTTTACCCCCAAAAGTTTTGTGATAAACGGCCATCCAAAATGGCGGGCCATGCCCAGCTGACAGAAATAGAAAAGAATAATAAATTAATAATAGAGGTTTTTAAGCAAAATTAACGATTTGCATTTATTTGTAGTGTTAAAAAAATTAATTACATACTAAAATTTTTATATCAGACCTTATTATTAAGAAGATTTAACACCATACACACAGGAGTTTTTAGAGTGGTTTGAATTTAGCGCCGGGACATAATACGATCGTCATCTGCCGATGCCTCTGTGGCTAGCTGTGGCCTTGGTGTGGCGCGTCTGATTGGCCCACGTCATACCGCATTCTTATTGTTTTCGCAAAAGTTAGGTGAAGTCTAACTTATGCGAAGCGCATTACCGCTACCGCAAAAGTTAAAGAAATGCGCCAGCTCTTAAGGCCGGCGCAGCCGTCAATCGGACCCGGTGCGAAAAGAACCGATTGGAGACCGATTGGCTCCGTCCGATAAGGTAGCGCAGCCGTCATGTTATCGGAGCATGTTTAAAAGTCCGATTGAGAATTCCCGAGTCAGCCCGAGAGAGCCCGAGCGCTAGCTTACCGGCACTGCGCATGCGTTTGATATGTGACGTTACACTGCTTCATTGGCTGTCGCTCGCTTTGCTTAATCGCACACATTCTATTGGATGCGGTCGCGCGAGTTATCGCAAAAAGTTAGAAAATTTCTAACTTTGTCGTACTTTTTCGCACGGGCCGACAGAGTTAAATTTGCGACTGCATGCACCGTTATCCAAAACTAACAGCCAATAGGAATCGAGCGATAGCTATCGCTCACTGTCGCTCCGAGACCGATTGACGGCTGCGCCGGCCTTTAGCGCGTAAACCCACTAGCCAATCAGAGAGCTAGTTTCCTATCGCTGTCACAATAAAAACGCGAAACTTTGACCGCTGTCTCCACCTATACTAACTTGTTCCACAATTTAAAATATAGGTATAGAAATTTCAAAATTGTACTAATAATTTAATACAAAAAATATATAGTATAATTTATACCATAAATTGAAATATTTATAATAAATAATGTAATATTAATATAATTCTATATATAATACGACATGATTTAGGGGAAGTAAAGTAACAAAGGTCAAAAGAGTCTATTATATAATATTTTTATTCCGACATTGGTTGTCAAAATATACACGTATATATATATATATATATATATATATATATATATATATATATATATATATATATATATATATATATATATATATATATATATATATATATATATAATAGTGAATTAAATTAAAAGATTTATGTCATATTTTTAAAAACAGATAGACAACTCCTGTCAAGCTAATGTGGATGGATGATACATTTAGTGTATTATAATATTTTATATCACAAATTTAAATTTGTTTTTACCTAATTTTAATATGATTATATATATATATATATATATATATATATATATATATATATATATATATATATATATATATATATATATATATATATATATATTATGTACATTATATATATTATATATACATAGAGAGAGAGAGAGAGAGAGAAAATACATAAATTTAAAAACTTGCTTTCAAAAGTGTTTTCTTTGTAATTTTTTTGTTTCATAACTTAAATGAAAAAAAATATATATACAGAGAATTTATTATGATAAAGAGAAATCTGTGTCGAAGTGTACATTTTACGCTTTCCATTTTGAAGTAAAAGTAATCAAAAGTTATATAATATATATATATATATATATATATATATATATATATATATAGACACACATATATACCTTTTCTATATAAGTTACTATAAGACATAAGGAAGGGTGAAAAGTTTATTCAAGGTAGATAATAATAGCTCTAGAACAGATTGGTGTGTGTGTGTTCACAAGTTAAAATCACGGTCAATTGGGATCATTTGTAGCACGTGAATCGAGCACAATTGGCAGTGAGAGAAGAAGAGAACAAATACGATGAACAAACTATACAGAGAGAGAGAGAGAGAGAGAGAGAGAGAGAGAGAGAGAGAGAGAGAGAGAGAGAGAGAACTATTATCTAAAGAAAACTGAATACCAGTAATTGACTAACTTGAGTAAATTAAATTAAAGTTTTCGCTTACTTTAAAATATATTTAATGTTTGATAATATAGTATCATAAAAGGATTATTTAACTATATGAAATCTGATAAGTTCTATTTTCTTTCATTTTAGATTAATGTTATAATTTATATCGTTTTATCTCCATGGACAAATATTATAGTTTCTATTGGATTACGTTCAGTAATGAACAACTTCTGATCTGGATTTTTTTTAATTATATTGCTTCTTATATCAATAGTAAAATACTGTTATATTTAAAAAAAAAAAAAAAAAAAGCATTTAAAATATAAGAAATATAGACCGGTTGCACTCATATTTAAGAGCCGCCATTTTGTTGGTCAGGATGTACATAGGCCTGCATAGGAAAAACGTCATTTTTATTTTTTTTAATAGCAAAAGAAGCTTCAAACCTCAGTTACAACCTTATTTGAAGCTCCTAATAAGCTTAAAGAATATGAGAAAAATTCGTTCAGTTGAAATAAACTCTTTTTATGTAAAAAAATTAGGAAAAATGATGTTTCCCCTATGCTGGGCAATGCATTAGGCACCACAAACATGGCAACAAAGCGCACGGATGTGCAAAGGGTCTATTTAAATATGGCGTTATTACATCAATTTTACGTCTTTTGTTACCTACTTTTAAATACTTTTGTTAAATACTGAAGTTAGATTCATGAACTGAAGAAACCATCACAAATTATACATGTGAGTTTCAAAATGTAAAATATATGTAAATTATACATCATAATATTTAAAAAGATCTTAGCTAGTACAAGATATAATGGTTAATATATTATAATAATTTATTTTTTTATTATGAATGAAAACAATAATTTATATTACACCACGCCTTAAATATCCCTTAATAAATTATAAAAGTGTCAAATTGATTTACATATATTCAAATATATATATAAAATATTACATTTTCATACAAATTTAAAGGGAGATTAATTAATAATATATGATTATTTTTATACTTTTCAATATAATAACCTCAAAAACATTCTTTATAATAATATGAGTTATAAAAGTTTGTATGTTTTTTTTGTTTTTGTTTTTTTAGAAATAAAGAGTTAAAGTCAAGTAGTGAGATGGGGTACTTAATCACGGTAGGGTTGACGTTAGAGAGTAATGAAGTGGCAATCTAGAATTAATGGGGAGAGTAGCCGCATCTTCACACTAGTAAGTGCCCACTCACATCAGAGGGGAAAACTTGTACAAATTATTTAATCGTTTGTTTACTTGTGTTACTATCTCGTTTCTTTCCATATCATATACTTTCTTGAATTTCTTTTTTTTTTTTAACTTTTCTATAACTTTTATTTTCATATTTATATATACATAAGGTATATATGAGGTTAGAAATAACATTGAGATTTGCGGTTTTGTTTTTCAGTAAAAAGCTATATATGAGCTGAAGTTTCTGTCTACGTACTTTTGTTTTCTCTGATTTTTCTTCTTCTTATTATTATTCTTACTTCTTAGTTCTTCTTTGTGGTTTCTATATAGCAGCCTAGAGGGTTGTTTTCATAAAATTCAAGTACACTTATACTTGTGGTAGTATACTTGGAAACGATTCAAAACTTGTGAACGCACTTTCTTTCTTTCTTATTTTCTGACTTTATACATATATAATGTAATATTTTTTTCTTCACAATATTTTTATGAAATATAAATGCATGGACATATATATTGGTGACTTTAGTATTGTAATATTGTTGCAAAGAGGAAATATTACATTTTTTTTTTTTTTTTTTTTTTGTAGTTTTTTTGGAACATAATTTGTTTCAAATAGCTAATTTCAAGGGAGGGAGGGTATTCTTTTTTATTCCACTACATCTGCTTTTTTTTTCCATACTGATACAATGTCTTACAAAATTCAATAACAATGCGAAATAATAGTTTAATAATGTTATTTATTTTATATTTCATGGTTTTAACTTTATTCTTGCTGATACATGATGATACAGTGAGTTTTATACTATAAAAAATAAAGTTAATTTTAAATGCTCTACATCTTTAAATATAATGCAAAATATTAATATACTGTATGACTGAAAATTATTTTGCCTCCTATATTTGTATTTCTCTAATATTAAACAGCCTTAAAATATTTATTGTGATTTTAAATTCACATAAGTAAACCTAAATACACCTCATAAAATATAGAATAAGACGATCAAAAAAGAAAGTTTGCTTGTTTGTATAGGCTATTACAAATGTTTAAGAACCTTTTCAATATTCAAAACTGTTTTGTAGCAAAGATTTAAAAAATTCATGTGAGACAAACTCGAGACAATCTAAACATATATTTCTGACACTTCTCATCACCAAGTGACAAAAAGTGACAAGAACTTGAAGACAAGCAGCATCTGTTGTTTGACGTATGTATGTATACGATTGTCTGAATGTTGTGTCTCCGTATTCACTTTACAAACCAACTTGTCGTTTGAAACAGCTTTGCAAAACATTAGTTCCATCTCATATTTGTTGACATTATCAAACTGCTATATGTATGCCTAAGTTTAACTTTCATAAATTAGAATAAAAGCAAAAACATTGTTTATTGAAAATAAAAGTACAAAAGTAAGAAAAAGGAAAAAATACATTTTTTATCTGTATATAAATAATCAGAATATTTTAACTTTTATTAAAAATCTCATTCTAATGAAAATTATTAGACAATTATAATTGTCAACTTCATTAACTGTTTTCTCAACAGCATTAAGAATCAAACAGCTTCAATTTTCAAAATTATTTACATATTTTAATTAAAACCATGTTTGGGTTAGGTGTAAGAGTGGGCCAGATATTTGTTTAGACCTAAACCTAGTATTTTCAATTGTATTTTTCTAATAAATGTTTAATAAATGTTTCCATGGTTTCTCTAGGCTGTCATGGCAAATGCCGGGCTGTGTACTTAGGCCGTGGCTGGCCCGTGTGTGCTTTTCCATTATTTGGAAAGTCATTACCTGTCGATAAGACAATGTCTTGACTGGGACTCGGATTGGAGTAGCACAATAACACAATATGGCAAGCAAAAAATAATAATAATAATAATAATAAAAAATAATAATAATAATAAATAAATAAATATTATCAAAATAAAAATATTAATTGAGTAAAATAAACTATGTAAATTGTTATAGTCGATATTAAAGAAAGTGCTCAGTATTGAAAATATTGAAAAAATATATTAGCAGTGATGGAAAAATGCGAAGTGTTGGTATTATTAATATTATTTTTTTTACAATATAAAATATAATATAACCTTTATAAAGAATACAAAAAAAAAGTAGCAATAGTGTTATATATTCACACTTTTCATACTTTTGAAATATACTTCTATCTTTTCTTGTTGAAATGTAATTTCAATCTTTATTATTGTGTCTCATCTCTCTCTCTCTCTCTCTCTCTCTCTCTCTCTCTCTCTCTCTCTCTCTCTCTCTCTCTCTCTCTCTCTCTCTCTCTCTCTTACATCAGTGATTCAGTTCCCAGTTTCCATCTTCTCTCTCAATATATTATATCAATATGAAGTGCAGTCAGTCAAAGGAAAGTCAGATCAAACATATACTATATTTAATATAACTTCGGAACAAGTATAGTAATAGTTTTTATTTACTTAAATTACATCAACTTCACTAACAGTTAAAACTTGATTGTCAAAATAAATTATATATTTTACTTATGAATTTAATTAATATGGGAAGTGGTTTAAATAATTACTATTCAATTTATATGAAATAGTATTATATTATGGTATGATGATATGCTTTGATCTTTAACATATCTGATTAATGCTTTCACAACCATAATTTAATCCTGGTATATAAGCCACATTTAAAATTAATACTGTGTTAATTTATGCTTGAATTGTAACAGTTCTATACCAAATAACAACAGTGTATATAACTCATTAGTATTTAAATTATTATGGTACTTGACATTTTTATCATATAATTAAATAGTAATAAGGGTTGCCGTTAGTGTAGGCTTGTAAACGTTTTTGAAATTCAAAAATTAACGCCCCACATTTTTTTACATTGAAATTTTATGTAAACGGCTAAAAACCGGAAAAGGAAGTGCCGTGTTTACTCAAAATGCCGGAAGAGGAAGTCCCTGAAGAGGAAACCACGTGACGGTAAAAGTGTGAGGAAACTTCACGCCAGCAGCAAGCTAGGCCTGAGCCACCTCCCACTTTTAACATCACGTGGTTTCCTTTTCCAGCACTTCCTTTTCCTGTTGTTAGAGTAAACATAAACGGTCAATGGGAGAATAGTCAATGGTCAATTCGGCACTTTCATTTCCGTTGTGTATCTTTACTTTAGCACTAATTATTTAAATGTAAAAAATAGCAACCACCTGTGTTACAAATTTTAGAAACCGTAACTAGATAAGTAGGAAAAAAAAATGTTGACATTAACATTGGGTCTTATGGGAGAAGATTTTAAAAACTCATAATTCAAAAACTTATCCTTACATATCACTTGCAAAAATTCAGACTTTTCAGACATTACAACTTGAAGTCCAATCTCTGTAATCTAAGCCATATATTTTTTTATCTATTTATTTATTTTTTGCTATAATTCTTAAGTTTTTAATATACTTTTTAGTACTCATGAAAAAAGTTTATTTTATTCAAACAAAATATTAAATTACATCGAAATACATTATTATTATTTACATAAATATTTAACATTTTGTTTTATTTTTTTTTAAATAATTGAGATGGAATTGTCTAAATGTTTGTTATTTATTGCTAAAATTCCTAAATAAAATGTACAAAGTTTATATTATATTGCATACTTCACAGTTTTCATTACTGTCAATAACTGATAAAAATATACCTCTATGTTCACTTTACATTATATTATGTGTTATTACTAGGTATATCGAAATATTCTCCGATACGACTTTGATGTGTGTGTGTGTGTGTGTATGTATATATATATATATATATATATATATATATATATATATATATATATATATATATATATATATATATATATATATATATATATATATATATATATATATATATATATATATATATATATATATATATATATATATATATATATATATATATATATATATATATATATATATATATATATATATATATATATATATATATATATATATATATATATATATAATATATTAATATACATTTTTGCAAAAAAAAAAAAAAAAAAAAAAACGTTCAAGTTATGTTAAAAGTTCTATAGGCCGCAGGCAAATATATTACAAGCAGGTGAGACCATTACCATGTATATATATATTTATAAAATATGAGGTAACCCAGTATCAAATACTATATAAATTTAAAAATACTACTCTATATTTTTATATGTTATTGTATTTTATTTTAGTACATTTTTTTCAATTAAATTTTTTATTATTATTGTGTAGAAAATTATGTTATAAAGATTTGTTAGTATTACCTTTTATTTGAAACATTTTGATTAAAGCTTCAAAGAGCCCGTCAGATAGCAAAATAAGTTAGGCGTCAATACATTTTGCCTTCAACATATAAGCATATGAAAGAGAGAAAGAGAAGCGTATCCCCAAAAGCTATTAAAATCTGTGTGAAGGGAAGCACACGTATATAGAGCTATATGACTGACGCTCATTTTAATATTATATATATAGCCAAAAAAAAACAAAAAAAAAAAGCAAGAAAGAAAGTTGAAAAAGAAAAAAAAAATGTGAAAGCAGAAAGGTGTAACATTTTAAGATTATATTTTTATTCTATCATCACTAAAGAAAGAAAAAGAAGAAGAAATTGGGAAGGAATAATCCAAATAAAAGTTTAAATTAAACTTTAATAATATTTTAAAGTTCTTTATATTTTCCATTTTACTATTAACGTAATATTATGATTAAAATCTTGAATGAAAGCAAGAAAATAGCTTGGTAACTTTTTATATTAATCCAATTTCGTACTGTATACACACGATTGTGATAATATATTTTTCCATTTAATAACTGGTACTATAACTATGCAATCTTATTCTTTTAAGAAAAATACGCGTTGAATTTGTAAGGTAACATATATTATTACAATTGTGTATACAGTATGTATATAACTCAACAGTTTGTACCATATATGTATATGCAAAACTTTGCATAATAAATACACTTATTGTAAGTATCTTAACGAACGTTACTCACAAGTATAGTACTGTATAGTTTTACATAATATATATATATATATATATATATATATATATATATATATATATATATATATATATATATATATATATATATATATATATATATATGACAGCTTATTTCTTGTTATATACTGTGTCTGTAGGTGTGTGTGTGTGTATTACTATATAATAATATACTATAATATATATATATATATATATATATATATATATATATATAATACCTTCATTATCGTAATATATTGAATAAATTATCTTAAATTTACCTCCCATTCTCTCTCACTCTCGTTTCAACGACGTGTATATCATGTCAAAATCTCATCTATTTTTTTTTCTCGTGCTCACACTTCAATTTTATAAATAAATTTCTCTCTTCCGCTATAATGTATATTATATTTTTTATCTTTGCGTAAACAAAGCTTCTTTTTTTTATCTTTGCCACTATAACATAAATATGGTATCGTAAAAAATAAATATATGTATAATGCAAATGTTTTTGTCAGGTATACTATAGTCACATGCAGGCTTCTATATAGAAGCTGCCAAGTAAACATGGTTATATGCAAACACATAGAGGTATAAATGAGATTGTCAGAGATGTAATTTAAAAAAGACTCTTTGTACTTTATGAGATCAACATTAAGCTATAACCTTTTTTTTTAAACTTATCTTTATACGTAATGAAAAACTTTAAATAAATAATAATTTCATTTTTGTCAGCTTTGCAATTGATGAATTTTATAATGATAAAATGATAGTATGAAAAATATTTGTCAACGCAGCTCTAGTATGTTAAGTATTAATATAATTTAAATAAATTCTAATATAAAGAGCAAAATATCAAGTTTAATTAGGAAATAATACCAATTTAACCAATGAATATTACAATATATTTTACTTTATTTTATTTTTTAAAACAAATCACCAATAGACACACATTAACATTTTGTTATTACTATTATTATATCATACTTAAAAAATAAAACCATTATTGTGGACATTTTCATTTCCACTACATTTGCAACATCACTTTCATCATTACGTATCTTCAAATGCAAAAGATATATATATATATATATATATATATATATATATATATATATATATATATATATATATATATATATATATATATATATATATATATATATATATTCAAATTAATATTATATAGAATGCATTGAAACAATGCAAAACTACTATACTGAGGCACTTCCAGTTGATTCCACAAAACCTCTGACTGACTCGCATCACTGATACAGAGAGGGAGAGAAAGAGAAAGAGAGAGAGAGAGAGAAGAGAGAGAGAGAGAGAGAGAGAGAGAGAGAGAGAGAGAGAGAGAGATTACTTATTGCCTCTTTCAATGTGAAACATCCAGGCTATATACACTTTTGTTAAATGAAGTGCAAATTCAAGTTAAATAAGCTGTGACCATTGAAAACTTGATCCACATTTTTATATACCAAAAAAAAAACTTTTTATATAATATATAATATAATGTCTTCAAAGTTTTAGAACTTTTTTTTTATGTATTTAAACATAATGGCCAAATTCCTAAACTTTCTAATTATTTTTTTATGCATGATTAATTTGTACATTCCTGTGATTATTTTATTATCATTTAATTTCCCTTTTTTCCCCTCTTTTTTTTTTTTTTTTTTTTTTTTTTTTTTAATATTTTTTCTAATGTATCTTACTTTGCAGGATTAGTAAGTAAGCATACAATAATATTATTACCATGTTGTTGTTAGGTACAGATTTTGTTATGTTGTGGATATATCTAAAAAAAATTAATTTATGTGTAAAATATTGCATAATTAATATTATTTTGATAATAATAATAATAATACATTGTATCCTTATTAATTTTCCTTGCTTATATTTCATTTGCTTTTTTAAGTTTCACCAAAGCTCCCAGATACCTTACTTTTTTGCATGTCTTATTTGCCACTAATGTAATTTTTTTGCTAGCAGCAGGTAGTGGTATTCAAGAGTAAATGTGTGGGCCATATACTATACTTTATATATAGCGAGAAACGCAAAATTCTACCGGATGAAAGCAATATTTTGTATAGTGGTAGAGAGAGAGAGAGAGAGAGAGAGAGAGAGAGAGAGAGAGAGAGAGAGAGAGTGGGGTCTTCACCATCACACAAACAAAAAAACATCACCCTTTTCAATATTATTATACTATATGTGCTTATAGTGTTAAATTTTATCCAGTTTATATATATATTATACATATTATATTATTTTAAAGTTTAACCCTTTAAACTAAAATTTAAATTATTCACATTTTTTCTTTAGTGTTCATATTTTATTAATGTGAATATAGATTATTTAATTTAAAATAATATTTTAATCAACTCTAAGAGAGTTGTTTAGTTATACTGTATAAAAAAAAAATAATAATACTCTGAAAATTTGAGCTGTTTTTTGCTCTACTTTAAGCCATGCTTTGCTGTAAAAACATTAGATGGGTCTTTCAGTTACTTCTGTCAGTTGAGACCTGTCGTTTCTGAATTTTTTATATGTAATTTTAAAGTGGAAAGTTCATCTTCTACTACATCGTTATATAAAATATATTTATTTGTCTACGATTTCTAAATGATGTAGTTTTAATTTTATATCGAGTGTAACTTTTGGTCTACGTACAGTATTATTACGCATTCATATTATTCTAATAATTAATTTTTACATATTAGTAAAAAAAATTATATTATGTTCGGTAAACGAAAAAATTACAATCATTTAATGATTTTTTTTGGAATTTTTTTTTTTTTTGTTTTTTTGTTTTTTTGTTTTTTTACGGCTGTAGGTGCAAAATTTACGTTTCCTGAGTTTAAAAAATACCATGACTTTTCATGCAGAACATTCCCTGCAATTCCTATATAAATATATATTAAACATTAATTCAACTTTTGTTATCACAACGTAACTTCATGGTACGTTAATTAGTTAGAAATTCTTAAAAACAACGTATATTTATTTTAATTGTTTGACTTAAGATTTATTTTACAAAACTTTTTTTTTTTTTTTTTTTTTTTACAATTTTACAATTTCTTATAACGTATTTGTCTCTTCAGCTTCAAAAATAAAGCGTTATAAACCAATATTACACAAAAAGGATAGTTTTGAAATAAATCTTAATATTATTCTTGTGAAACGCAATACGTTTTAGAAATACGGTAGAATAATTAATTACATACTTTTATACTAACAACTTTGTCTTATTGTCTGTTACAGGTAAGTCTCTGTCATACCTCTGAGGTCACAATGTTAACTACCACATGTACAGGTTTGTCTTGATATTTTTTATTTTTTATTTTTTAGTGTGAATATGGGAGAAAGAAATTTGTTTCCTTCAAGGACGTTATCAAAATTTGAAATCCAATATCATTTAATGATTGTGCTACCAGATATAATGTCATATAATAGTGAAATATATATATGTACGTATCATATTTTATCATAGATTTAGAATGAAATAATTACTATAGCTTTCTACATTAAAATTATAATAAAGTTCATATTAAAGTGATTAGGAAAGTCATTTTAAATACAATTGTAAAAGGTAAATTTAATTTGTAACTACTATTATAATATGCAGAATAGAGAATAAGTTTCATTGGATTATAATACATAAAGTACTTTTATATAGTATTAAAATAATTTAGACCTCATACAGTATATATATAGTAGCAATTCTAGTGGTTACAACACATTAATGTGAAAAGAGATTTGCATATAATGACAACCCTTACAACCTTTTTCACCCATATGGGTCTGTCTCTCTATCTTCTTACAATTTTTGTTCTTATTGACATGTGAAAATCCATGGCTACTAACGTTAACGGTATAGACAGACAGCTTATTTTATACGTAATCTTGCTCCCTAATGCACAAGAGTTCGTGTAAAAAGGCTTTTTTTTTTTTTTTTTTTTTTTTGCCTCTAGAGGTCCAACTAGAAAAAAAGTCTCTTCGAAAGGATTTTTTTTATACACGAATCAGACATTTTATGTCATTATAAGATTGACATGATACATACATGAATATAAATATGCATATTTTTATTTTAACGAAATGCAATATATTGTATAATATTTAAAACTCTCATCCAATGATTACTTTTTCTTTTTTTTTAAAAGTGGGTGTGAAATTAATTTTTCTAGCGTTTTTTTTTTTTTTTTTTTTTTTTTTTATGATATGATTAATTTTATTATTTACAATATAGTGAAGTTGTTACAACAAAAAAGTCAACAAATTGTCTCTGATAAAAAAGGGGTTGATAAATATAGAAGAAGGGTAAGGGAATACTAAAGATAAAATACATAAAAACCACACACAAAGTTTTCATAAAACGTAAACAAGAATTTTAATTACAACATTTTATCAGGCAAGCAGGTACGCGGTAAGTTCCCTTGTGACATATTAGTGCAAAGAATTTAAGCAAAACTTAAACTCTATAGAGTATAGAGTACAGTAAAAAAAAATATATACATACTTTAACTTTCTAACCACTTTTTATATAAGCGGTATTTTTACATGTGTGTAAATATTGTAAAATTTTATGTATTAATTTGTATTTTTTAGCATAAAAATCAAAAATAACATAAGCATTAATGTTTATATACAGAACAAACAAACAAGTGAAATTTTTTGACATTAAATTTTGTATTAAGAAGAATATAATAATAATAATTATATTTATACATACATAACGTGTTTTATAATAATTTGGTTATTTTCTCTCTTATCTCTCAATTATACACTAATATTATATTTATATATTTTTTACATAAACCAAATATTAGCTTTACAACTTTTGTTGGGGTGAAAATATTTGTTTGTTGGAAAAAACATACTTCGTAATATGTTTTTAAACCAGGGAAAACAATTCATAATTATTTTATATCATCAAATATAATGTATAGAAGAAAAAAATGTATTATGTAAATATATAAATATATATTAAAAAACACAGTATTACATAAAATAACAAAAGAGAGAATCATGGGATAAAAATTATTTTTATTTTTAATATTTCTCTTACAAGTACAATAATTTAAAGTTATATATATATATATATATATATATATATATATATATATATATATATATATATATATATATATATATATATATATATACTCAACTGTACAGTACAGTACATACAATACTATTCATATATACAGTATATCGCAAGATTTATATAAACCTTGCATATTTATATCGTCAAAAAAAAAAAAAAAAAAAAAAAAAACTACTGATGCTAACATTTTGACAGATTTGTATGAAAAATAAACGTATTAAAAAATAAAGGTAATATGCTAATATTATGCATATATATTATATATATATATATATATATATATATATATATATATATATATATATATATATATATATATATATATATATATATATATATATATTCATGTTTATCATATTAATAATAAAAATCTTTGATGAGTTATTATATAATTTGTTGTTGCTATAATCCAATATTTTCCTTTCTCTCATACTGTTCTATCAAAATCAGGGTATATTTTAATACAATATTATGGAAAATTAATAGTTTATTGTTTATGAAATCCCTTTTATAAAGCCTGAGGGGTTGTTTTAACAAAAGATCAAGGTATGAACACCAATATAATTAGCATATCATCAATATAACGTGACGTTATTAACATCTAACTTGATACAGAACATAGAGAAATATATACCATACACTTGGAAAAAACATTTCAAAATTTTACATTATACGTATAATATAAATTAAACACTTATATTTTATTTACATAAAAAATTTATTGGCATACACTAACAATTAATTATTATTATAGGGTACTATGTGTATGCATCATTTAATTATGAGTTTGAACATTTACATATATATTTAATATTTGTATATGATTTAATGCTTTGTTTTGTTAAATTTATACACACACACATTTTGTATATATATATATATATATATAAATAAGTTTTTTTGTAATATTAATTAATTTAAAATACTAAAAATCATGTTTTAAAAAACTCATACTATTAAATTAAATAAAATCTGTATCAAAGTTTTCCATACCGTTATAGAAAGTCACCAATATAGAAATAATTATATTATTCATTTCTTTTAAATAAAAATATAACAAGCATTTAGTTCTGTGATATATTTTTGTATATAATTATTTATTTTATATCAAAATTAGGTCTAAAATATTTTTTTCTGCTCCTTCTTTTCTCTACGTATATATATTTTTTTTAAAGCAGATTTCTGTACACTAGAGAATTACAAACGGTATCTAAATACATACTCTTTTTTTTTTCTCTTCTTCTAAATAATGTCAAAGTTAAAGAATTTTATAAAGTTAAAGTAGAAAATATGTTCTTGAATGTGGCATGTTAAATCTGTAAAAACCCTGGCATATCGTAAAGGACCTACTTTTGCTTTTTTCCTACGTTATTCACGTTCCAACATAAATACCTTACCTGTTCTAACGACAAGCTTTCATGTACTTTTTTTTTTTAACTTGTTTACAATTTTTTTTAAATCCTTAGTAGTAGAGAGTGTGTGCTTGTAAGTTCATATTACACAATAATAATAAAAAATAAAAAAAAGTGAGTAGAATTACATACCAGGAAAACATCTTGTCCATGAAAATAAATTTATCTTATGTTGCTGAGAATTGATTGTTGAAATAAATACTATGTAATTTAAAGAAAACCATAGTATGATATAGGTTTTAATTATTAATTTATTTTATTATTGCTTCTTTATTCTTTGTTTTATGAAGGTTTCTTTTTAATAAGAATAATACGTAAATGTAGCTACTTTTATATCACTTTTGTAATAATATAGAACCTAAATTACAACTTGAGGCTAAGAATTCACTATTATACAATGTATGTGAATGTGAATAGTTCAATATTATATGCATGTATTTTCTGTAAGCGTTTTTTTCCCCATCTAATAGATGATTTTTATGTTTGAAACTACGTAAATAATAATTATGAACCAACCGATAAGGCCTAGGTCTTGGTTGAATTTCTGTATGTGAGTATTAAACAATAATAAAAAAAGGAATACATATTATCATGATAATTATGAGAGCAAGTAAAACAGCGTACAATAGAAAAAAATGTACTTTACCAATTATCTTCACGTTAATAATTGGTTTCTCAAGTACAGACTTTGCCACAAAAATTAAACTACTTGCCTAAACTATAAGCAAAAGAGTTTAATTTGTTACAAATAATACGTACACAATAATTATGCTACCTCAATGCAGCAATATTTATGCTGCATAATTTATGCTATACTGGATGTCAAATTATATTACAAACCATAATTGTTCAGATGTTCGGCATTATTACGTATATTTTTCCAAAATATCAACATTTCTGCTCTACAATATAGTAATTATGCAATGCAGGGTATTATTTATTTATTTATTTTTCGTGCAGAGTTTAAAAACTAGAGGTAAAATATTAGATGAAAATGGCAATCATATTGCAAAACAAATTAGAGAAAGATTGAATATGATTTCGAGAAAAAACAATGCAGCATAACACTTTATTGTATAATTAATTAAAAATCAAATTTTATATTGTTCGTTGATGTTTAACTAAAGCATGACCTCCTGACATTTTATGAATTACAATCATAACAAAATGTTGTAATTGTACTAATAATATTTTATTTATATTACAAAATTTGTTCAATTATTACAAAGCTGTCATGCTTAAATTAAATTTCCTATTTATTTATTTAGTTTTGTAATATTATATATAATGTATGTATACATATGTGTATATATATATATATATATATATATATATATATATATATATATATATATATATATATATATATATATATATATCAATCAATAAACTGATTTGAATGTCAATGAATATAAAATTACGAACTTTCATGCAATTAAATTTTATTTATATATTAAATTATATTGTCTTCTTTCTATTTGAAAACTTAATTATTTAAAACTAATTATTAAAACGGAAAGGTATAAAAAGACGTCAAAAGAGCGGAAATGTGTTTCTCGTGATGTTATTATATTTCTATGTGAATATAGGAAATCTTATCACCACTGAAAATACTGGAAGAGAAAGACAATTTGTATTTTTCATAATAATGTAAAATGTTTTATACTCTTAATTATTTTATACGTAGGAAAAATTGTTACATTTATTTATTTTTGAATAAAATTATAATATATAATAAAGGAAGATATAAGTAAGGATATTGAGTACTAATTGTATGTATTTTAACAACGCTGATTTTTTTGATGACTCAAGTTACTTTTTTTTTTCTCTTTTTATTATTTATTGTTGCAAAATTAGTAATAATACGAATTTTTACTTACCCAGGCTGTTCTTAGAAACATAAAGTTTGTATACAAGCGTTGGTCTTATCAATATTATTTATATTATATATTTATAATTTATTATTTGCACACACATACACAAATACAGCAATTTAATTGAAAAATGTAAGGCTAACAATAAATTTAAAAAACACGAACATATTCAATACTATAATAAAATAATCTCATTAATAATTTACAGAATTAATCCTTAAGATTATACATAAATTATTTGAGCGTGTAGTATGCATTAGTATAATAATATTCTTTATTTATAGGAGAAAAGCTTTAAGGTAACAAGTGGATTGATGCAAAAAAAAAAAAAAAAAAAAAAAAAAAAAAAAAATCTTATGCAAGTCATTAACTACTTTAATTTATTATTAGAAAACTTTTAGAAAGAAAGCATTAATATTATTTTACTATTTATAGCATTGCAATAAAAATGTAGATTATCCAAGGCAACGTCTTATGATAAAGAATTTATTATTATTTACTTAACAGCATTATTAAAAAGTAACGAGACGAAAGAAAAGCTTTTCTTTAAAGCACAAAGTAATGGAATCCTATATTATTGTAAGTATATTATAGTAATCTCGCAGTTTTAGTATTTAATATAACAAAACGAAATGCCACTTATTACTTTTTGTATTAAAATATTTATAGAATACTAAGTAAATTGAACTGTCTTTTATTATTGTACACATTAAAAATCTTCAATAATATATTACATTATTAAAGAGTTTTACTGCATTTTTTGATACATATAAATATATTTTAAAGCTTCTTTTCTTTTCAAATTGATACTCAGAGAACGTCGTTTTGAAAGACTGTATAAAATAAGTTTTAGACCTTTAGAAAATTCTTTATTACATTTTCTACTAAAAGAAAACTTTTAAAAAATTTCTTTTTAAAGAACTTTTTTTTTTTTTTTTTTTTTTTTTTTTGGTATTTCAATCACAAACAAAATGTAATATAGCAATATATTTTGTACGTTGTAAAAACGCTAATGTAAAAGTATTACTTGTAATAATAAAAGAAACACATTATCAAGAAATATTATTAAATTTTATTGCACTTACAACATATCAAGTACAAATAAGTATAATAATGAATAATGTTAATACGTAAGTATGCTAAAAGCCCTATATAATACACTTTTGCAGTATAGCTTCTCATATTTAAATTTACTCTATTTCTAGTAAAGTACTTTTATAAAACTTTTTGAAAAGCTAAAGTCAAAATAAAACCATTAAATTATGTAATATATTGGAAATCGGGCAATTTATATATTAAGTTTCAAATACTCGTATCTCTATAGCAACAAAATCTTTTACAACCCCCGTGCCCCTTAAATAGAGTAAATTGCTTGCGAAACATGTTGTAATAATGTGGTAAATATTATTTTAAAAAAATAGTAAAATATTCATCTATACTAGCTTGACACTTAGTACTTTTTGTACGCTTTTAGACTTGCTAAATGCATATTACTACGTTTATGACCAATACAATATATAAGTAAAATATAATAGTAAGCATATCTTTTAAATTTTAATTAAAAAAACTTTAATGTTTAGAAAACTTTTAGTAATATAATATACAGTATATTATATGAAATATGTACCATTTATATAATATTAAAAGTACATTTCATAATATACACACAACTTTTTAGTATTATTATTATAATGATGAAATACACAGAGAGCTTTTGACTCTTTTCAAATGATTATATTTACGTGCGTTTAATTAAAATAATGTGTTAGAAAACACACTTTTACTATTTTAAATATTAATTAAACAAATATAATATTACTAACAAAAACATCAAAGAGATGTATTTAAAATTTCTTATTTTGTGGTTGTAAAATGTTTCATTTTACATCACCAAGAAGTTAATGTTTAGTTAACGTAAGATTTAATTTAATTATGAAAATCTGTAAAAAATAATATATAAATATACATGTGTAAGAGTTGTGTATGAAACTCAAATGGGAAAATGTAGAATTATATACCTTTACTTTTACGTTAATATTAAATATAATATAAGAAACTTTATGCTGCATTATTAAATGTATAACATTCTTTTAATAATATGAGAATGTATTCATAGGTTGATTAAAAATCATTTTTAAAGCTTAACAAAAATGTTTTCAGAAATATTTTTTTAATGTTGCATTACAAAGATCATTAATTTATCCTATATTGATCGTCACCTATAAGGCACTCATGTAAGCAATAAGTATTAATAAATAGAAATTGGTGATTTTTTAGCAATGATTCTTATTGAATCATTATTATTTTTAAAGTTTCCCATCATTACTTAAATTGATAAGTATCATTTCAAAGTGCCTAAGTAATAATAAAAATTTTAGTCAAACTGAGAATTAAAATTTTCTGTATCTTTCCACTGGTGAGTTGTTGTTTTTGTTTTGCATTATATATGTTCAAAAAAATATATTTTATGTATTCAGAATATTTGTACATATTCCTTATTTGATGTAAATATGTATAGTAATTCCGGATCATCCCAATAATTAATATTTGAAATGAATTGCTACTCAATATTTCAACTTTCACCAATTTTATTGTAAACCAAGACATAAAAATTGATTCAGATCACAATTAAAATTACTAATATAACGTGTTTTTTATAACTAGTTATATTATAATGTTTCAAATACCACGTATACTAAATAATAGAGGTTATCAATGAGGCACGCGGGAAAATCTTAAGGTCCTCTAATTTTCTATCCTTAACTATCAAGTGCCTATTTTTTTTCTTTGAGAAAACTACTGCAATGGGGGTGGAAATGTTTAAATGAGAAATACTAGACACTCTTGGACGTATTTCATAAAAAAATAATAATAACCCAATATATTTTTATTCGCATGTATTTCATAACATCATGGTACAACGTTAACTAATTTAAATAATTAGTATGTTAACATATTTAAAAACTTTTGGTTGAATAGGTCTTTGGGTTTGACATTAATTAAAATAAATATGCATCTACATATCATTAATATAATGTTAATTATGAATTAATTAATTGTAGTTGGAGACCTTTTATTTTTACTAATAACAGTAATGTATGAACTCGCACCGTTGTTTCTCTCTCTCTCTCTCTCTCTCTCTCTCTCTCTCTCTCTCTCTCTCTCTCTCTCTCTCTCTCTCTCTGTCACACACACACACACACACACACACACACACACACACACACACACACACACACACACACTTTCTCTTGCTCTGAACGCTTGTAATTGCAAAATAAAAGGAAATTTAAAAAAAAAAAGGACTTTGGTGCAAAAATTTCATTAGTCACGACACAAAATTTATAATTACAGTATTTAAAGTTAATAAAGTATCATATTAAAAATAGAAATATAATATGATACTTTCATATTTAATTTATATTAACTTTTTCAATATTGAAATCCTAATAATAAAATTGTACCATATTTTCGATTGGAAGTGAAAATTTGTAATGGTGCGTTCAAATATTATAGTCTCAATTTTTAGTCAACAGAGGGTACAGCTATTCTTGTAATATAAAACCTATGTTAGCTATATCTATTTCGTTTTCTCGACTTTCATTTTATTTTGCAAGCTCTTTGATATTTGAAATTTAAAAAAAAAAAAAAATACAGAGATTTTTCTTTTTGTTTCTATTACTTTATATAGAAAAAAAAAGGATTCTTTGAAACTAGAAAAAAAAATCTATTTCAAGTGTGCAGCGGAAATAGTTTGGTTTGAAGAAGGGTCAGTAAGCGAGCAATATTGAGGAGAGCCATCAAGTTTCGTTGAGAAGGCGGAGCACAGAGACAGACGGGGATGTGCGTGTTGTTTTTATTGCCAAGATCAAGAAAAAAAAAAAAAAAAAAAAGAAACCTCAGCGAGTCTTTTATATAAAAAAACAAACATCAATCTACTACTTCTACACACTGCACCCCTTCTCTATATAAACTGAGATGAACATTTTTGGACAGAAAGAAAAAATAATAATAATAAAACTTGAAATCAAAATTGAATCAAGCTCGTATTTAATCCACTAGACTTAAAGTCAGTAAAAAAAAATATTGCAGTTGTTATTTTATCATTTCAAATTATGAGAATCTGTGGTAGTAAATTTTCATTTTATGTATTTTTTTTTCCTTCTTTTTTTTCCCCTTGCGATGTTGCAATTTTGATAAGTAAAACTTTGCTGAATTATACCTAAAAAAAATATGCACTTTTATACGAATATATATATTTTTTTCCTGTAGCGTTGATAAAATAAAAACAACATTGAGTAACATTTTGAAAAATTTCATTGCATAATATAAAATATTATACTATTTATCATTTTACTAAATGTATAACATAGCTTGGATACGTATAAACATACAAAACTCTAATGCAATATTCATATTTTTCCTAACTATAAAGTAGAATGCGTATATTTATGTATGTATATTTAACAAATAAAATAACTTTTTTTTTTTTTTTTTTTTTTTTTTGTAAAGAATAAATAATATAATTTATATTTATTATTAAAGTTATGTAGTTACGTTAAAATAGGTTAAAGTTTAGTGTGCGTAACATCATATAATAACAATGAGTTCATTAAACACAGAAAGCTAGCTATATAGCTTGCTTACCTTTGTGTATATATGTATGTGTTGTGTATAATATTATATTATTATATTTTGCTACTGCATGGTGCACACATGCATGTCAACTGCTTTTTGTTTCTCTCGGGAGATTTTGGCCACTGGGGTTTGTCCGTGCAGGAGTGCAAATTGCATTAGGTGGGATGTTGTTGTAGTTATGACTTAATCCTATCTCTATATTATCTCTCTCTCTCCCTCTTTCTCTCTTCCACAAAACAGATGCCTCCTATTACTTTTCATTATAAACGTGATTATTATAAACATTGCTTTCTTTTTTAACAAAAATTTATTAAAACATATATTGTAGTATTTTGTTCCAATTAAGTAAATAGCAAGAAACTTTCAGTGGTATTTTGCTATGTTGGTAATAAAATAATATTAATGCTTAAGTTGTAATAAACAATATAAATATTAATGTTCGGATTTAAATAAATAAAAGTTTAGAGGTGAATTTTAAGTGGTGCATTCTACCCTAGTATAATAGCATATATTTTAAAACAAAACAAAAACTAAAAAACATATATATAATAATTGATTTGGCTTTTTGTTCATGAAGTTTTGTTTGTAAATGGTAGTTGAAGTATCACTTAAAAAAATAATAATAAAAAATTTATATAGTAATATGATTGCTTTGTAAATGAAAGAAAAGAATGTGTGTACACATTAAAAGCTGAATTATAAAATAAATAAAATGATTTTCATCTCGTTTTATAATGTGGTTACAATGGTATGCTCTATGTATGTTGTTCTTGTGTGACAAGCTGGTGGTATGACTTTCAGGATACATTCCCATAGAATAGAATGTATAAGCTCTTCATGTACAGTATGTTTGATAAGAAATGGGACACAAAAGAATTTAACGTATTTTTACCCCACCAATACGAGTCGATGAATAACAATGAGAGAGGTGTTCACTGTTGCACTTCTCCACCTTTTACTTGACTTTTATCATTTTGATGATCCAATTGGTCAAGACAGGAAACGAGTCATCCAAGCGATAAATAAACATCATGCAAACAAGAGAGAAGAAATAATGGGTGGGCGAGCATATTTTGGTTTGTTTTGATAAAAGTCAAGGAAAAGGCGGAGAAGTGCAGCAGTGAATATCTCTCTTATTGTTATTCATCGACTCGTATTGATGCGGTAAAAATACGTAAAATCCTTTAAGTCCCATTTCTTATCAAACATACTGTACATATACATAATACCAAACTAACTAGATCAAAACTAACAATTAATTTATAAGACAATATATTAAATAATACAAAGTAATTATCCTGGTATATATAATGCAACATAATATTTCATAAGTTGTTTATAATCTGATCATACAACCCACAAACAAAATCATTTTAATTAATATAATTGAAATGTAATGCAATACCTCAATTATCTACTAACCTTGCATATAATTCTAGTGAACAGATGCATATAATTAGGTTAGTTATATTATAACTAACAAGTAAGAGTACATGCATTGATTTGCGTTAAAATTAATGACTATAATATAGGAGGAGTATTATAGGGAAATATCATGTAAAATAATAATAACATGAAAGTGATGTGAACCGATAATAATTTGATAGTAAATTTGAACTGTAGTATAATATTAGCTTTATTTTATAAAATAGGTAAATGCAACAAAAAACAAAACAAAAACTATCAAAGTACTTTGAAATAATTACGAACTATGATAAAAACATTTTTTTAATTAAAAGTTTAACTAAAGTAATATAATTACATTTTATGTTAATTTTAATTTCAATAATGTAAAAAAGATTGATGTAAAAATAAATAATAATAATTACAATAATTACTGCTTTAACGTAATTAAAAACTATGATGTATATTACGTTATATATAAACTAAAAAGAAAAAAAACGTGTATAGGTAGTGAGAGTTGAAAGGCTTAAAAAGTGTTTTCAAAGAAATAACAACCATAGAATTTTGTTATAGTAATTATAATTATTGCGTGTTTGTAAATGACATGTTCTATAGAACGAAGTTAATAGTTTACTGTACTTTTTTTTTTTCATAGCTGGCGTATATGAAAAGAAATACTATTTTAAATTCATATTTAATGCATTTTATTTTCCAGTTTTAATTTTTTAAACTAAAATGTTAAACCAAAATAATAATTACCACATTCATTATCATCTCTACCACTGGTACTATAATCACCGTCACCGAGCTGGTATGACTGTGTGGTTAAGGCAGATGAGTCGTAAATCTACAATGTGCTTCTCACCGCACTGTTGGGTGCGTACGTGAAGCGTGAGAGCACAACACGTTGCAAGTTGCGTGTTTACATGCATTCCATGACGACGCACAGTATTCGGTAGAGGTATGATTGATGTGTTCCAGCATGCCTACACGTTTCCACAGTTTCTCTAGGCTACCATGGTGAATGTTGACCTGTGTATCTAGGCTGTGGTGGTTTCCATTGTTCACATAGATAAGACAATGTCTTGACAGTAAAGGTGTACAACGACGAGTCAATGTGGAAAGAATCTACTTTTATAGCATGTTTTCCTTATAATAGAGAAAGGAAACAAAATTTATAGATATAAAACTACCAAAAAAGTTATTTAATAACTACATTTGGTTTTGCTATGTAATTAAAATAAATTAGTCTTACTTATGAACTCATTGAAAACTTCCATTGAGTGATAAATTATATTTTTAATTACAATTGTAATAAGACTATACTCTCATTTGTCATCTTCTTTTAACGTTTTAGAGTTTTAATTTTAAAGTGTTACATACATAATATACTGTCTTATATACATTAGAGATCTTTAATATACATAAGGTGTGTGTGTATATGTATAGGAATATATATATATATATATATATATATATATATATATATATATATATATATATATATATAATATGATCAGCTATTACCTTAGAGAGTAACACTGTAATTACTCTAATTACTAAAAATTGAAACATTACATTTCTACATGTTAAATATGGTATTTATCAAAAACATTCTAAATAATAATACGACACTTTTAGTTAATAACATGTGATTGCTATTGTACAAGGTGTAAATAATCTTACTCCAGGGAAATGAAAGTTATTCCGGATATTACAAATATAAATATACAATACATATATATAATACTTCCCTTGCTTAGATCTCTAGTGTATTTTACACCACGTATCAAATAATATAGACTTATATACAAAAACAATTAGTGTCATAGATTTGAAGTAGATATATTTATATGTTGAATATGTGCACACATATATATAGAGATAATTACACTTGACTTTAGAAGCAATAAACATGAAATATTTACTTAAATAAAGTAATATAGAACTAATTTATTATTTTTTTAATAAAGTACAGAAACAATATTTAGCTTTTTAACTTTGTATATAGAGTAAATTAGAAAATTAAAATTTCAAGCACGTTTATTCATTTTTTTTTTCGAGTCTCGCAATTATTATTTTTTAAGTCAAGATAATACTGCGTATATATAAGAACTTTTTTTTATAAAGGATTACTTTATTAAAAAATTACAAATTAATTAAATTATTTATTTTTATAGCTACTTTACATTAAGTAATTTATTATTATAAAACAAAATGTTGTGTGGTTAAATTAATAGATACTTTGTATCCTTATTTTTACCCTAACTTATTACAACTTTAGTGTTTTACTAAAAACTTTCTTTAAGGGTGTAAATCTTTTATATAGCTTGGCATTAATAGTAAAGAATTAAGAAAAAAACATTTTAAGCAGTATTATTATTATTTTAATTAATTTATTAGTATCATTACATATTCATTAAATTAAAAAATATATACATAGAGTTTATATAAACTTTTGCTGTGCTACTATTTTCTTCACTTAAATGTTTTAGTTTTTCTCTCTGATATATTATGTTATAAGAAACTTTTATCTATTTAAATGTTGAACTAAAAAAAAATTGGATTAAAATGAATAAAACCTAATAATTCTTAAAAGTTATTTAAAATATAATGTTTTTCTCGGAGATAAATTTTATTATTATCTACTTTAAAATGCATTCACTTTACTATGTGATTTTTATATTATTTTTTCTTTTATTATTATTTTTTCCTGTTGATATTTAATTGCGTGTTAAAAAAGTAGCACGCAATGCTAAAAATATTAGAGTGAGTTAACGTAAAGCTAAATAAACACTCAAAAAAAAAAAAAAAAAAAAAAAAAAATGCAGACACTTTTAGAAGACAAAATTTTATGAAAATTTCAATAAATCTCCTAGATACAATACTATGCGCATATTATGAGTCTAATATGAGGCCATAGAAATTATTAAAGGCATAGAACACCTTGAACAAAAAACATGTCTAATATCCTAAAATACCTAATTATCAACGTTGATTTGGCCGGAGTCATTGATTTCTAATTTATTTTCCATGTACAACATGGCAGCTGCGGTTTTGTGACGTCACAACTCGCCTATTTTGCGCGCGTGGACTAGTGAGGTGTGACGTCACAAACCCGCAGCTGCCATGTTGTGAATGGAAAATAAATTAGACATCAATGACTCCGACCAAATCAACTTTGATATTTAGGTATGTTATGATATTAGGCAAGTTTTTTTGTTCAAGGTTCTACGCCTAGTAGTTTTTTGTTAGAATTTTAAAGTAACCTATTTCGTACTCTTCTTCATAAATTTCAATGTTCAAAATTTTAAATGGAAAAAAGTAATATTACCAATATTAAATTCCAACAAAAAGCAAAATATTAGTTTGTACTATAGTACTGTAGTTAAAGTGCATTTTTTTTTGTAGAAAGTTATATAGTTAAAGCTGATGTATCATATAAGTTAAACATTATTAAATTTTTCTAGACATTGTTGTGGACAGGCTGTTGGACTATAAAAATATTTTATAATAAAACTTTTGTTTCCTATATTTAAACTGGTAGAGAATATTTATAAAGAAAAAAAAATACAGTTAAAAAACTTTGTCTGTAAATAAAAATTTTATTACAAAAGGGGTGTGACAACAATCTGTATTGCAGTTTTTTATAATTACAATATTAAAAATTGAAAATAGTAAAGAAAATATAAAAATTCAAGCAACTTTTTCCATTAAGTTGACTCGGTGGCAAAAAAAAATCACTTCCACAAAAAAAAAAAAAAAAAAAAAAAAAAACTAAACCCCCTCTTTCTTATACTAAAAATATATGTAGGGGAGAATAAGTAAAAGAAGAAAGAAAGACATTTTAATTTATGCAAGAGATTTGAAAAGAAAATTTAGCACTTATGACTTTTATATAATATTGAAGAATAACTTATTCAATATAAACTAAAAAATTTGTACAAACATAATTAAAATTAAACATTGTTATTTTAAAATATTCTAATGTTCATTTTGAGCTAACTCAAATTTTTATAATAACAAAAATACAAAAAAGTTTACTGTAATTGATTTTTACAATGTTGTTTTACTCTTTATTATTATTACTCTTTGTTCTGGATATATTAAATGAAATTTGAATGTGTAATAAATGTAAATATTGTGTTGAACCGACTGATAAGGCCTAGGCCTTGGTTGGATTTCTGTATATGAGTGATAAATAATAATAATAATAATAAATATATTTATTTATTTATTGTAACGCATTATTAAAATAGGATTGAAAATATTACTTTGAACATAACAATATAATGTTATAAAATTTATAAGCATTATTTCATTATTGATATTTAAACAATTCTTCCAGCTTCTTTCAATAAGTTAGCCAATCAACACTTTACAACTACATATTTTTAAGTTATTCATTATATTTATATATAAATGATATACATACATACACTGGTATTATAGTAAATAACGAACAAACTTTATTTAAGACGCATATTGTATACAGTGCTTTTTCAGTCATATTAAATGAGACTTGGTCTTAACATTTAGTCAGTAATATTACAACAAGAAAAAAAATAATATTAAAATTTCTTCATTCTCTATTTCTTCATTCTTTATTTATGGGAAAAAAAGTTAAAATATTATTTACAAAAATATTATTATAGTAATATATATGTAACTTTAAAATGTTTCAAGTGAACATTTAATATAAAGTAAGAATACCTGCCAGAGTTAATAATCCTCCTTTAAATCCTTCATGAAATGTCAGATAGAGAGAGAGACAGAGAGAGAGGAGAGAGAGAGAGAGAGAGAGAGAGAGAGAGAGAGAGAGAGAGAGAGAGAGAGAGAGAGAGAGAGGAGACTCAACCTCAGCAGTTTTCATATTAACAAACTTGAACTCTCTTTTTTAATTTTAGAATACATGTCTACCTTGGAAAAAAAACTCTTCTAGTAGGCTTAAAGTTTATTTACAAATTTTTTACTTTTTTATGCTTTACTAGTCTGTTTATTTTCCAAGCATCTACTTCGTTATTACTTTTTATCTGCTTCTTTAAATATTTTCTTTATAATTTTTTTTTTAATTCGTTCACTATTTTTTTAATGATATGCTGAATAAAGGACTCTATTATTAAACCAGATAAATTTGTATTATTATTATCATACGTACGAGGCCTAGTATAGGTTGCGTGGAGTAGATAGTATTGAATATGTTGTTCCCCGTATTTCAGCAGCATACAATAATTATTTTTTTTCACGGCAGTGTTAATTTATACAATAAGTGGGAGAATTGTGTCAGAAATGTGTCTTCATCTAAGTTTAAAACTAGTATCTAGTTTATATCTTTGCATAATATTATATCTCTTACTTTTTTCTATTTTTTTGGATATCAAATTTTGTATGGGTTTTGCCTTTTTTGAGCTCGTGTTGAGCAACTCTTTTGACTTTGTGCAATGTTTGTATTGTATTTTATTTGCTCAATAAAATCTTGATTATTATTTGTAGATGTAAAATAGAATGATGTTATATTATATATAACAATATGGTATGAGAATTTAAAATGATTTGTAATACGCTATTAATATTTAAAAATGCAAATATATACAGTATCTCTTCCTATTATAATATATTATTATATCATGAGTTCTATTGTTAAAATAATAATAACGTATACTTCTTGCTTTATAATATACTGCGATGAGCATTAGTATTTTAACACAAAAACTAAAACAAATTGAATTTTAACAAAGATTGTACTTGAAACAGATGACAGTACAAGAAATAAGACTGATTTTTTTTCCTCACTATGATTTACGTTAAGACAATGTACAATATAGTATGTATATCATAATTCATTTGGGTAACAAGAAAATGCTTTAACTTCATTTGAATTGTTTTGTTTAGCGTTTATTGTCTGTCGTGGAATCATTACAAGGAACGTCACTGTAGTGAATATTGAAAGTGATATCGCTTTCTTTCCGCCTGATTTTCAAGCCTTTTTTTTTTTTTAAGTACTTAAAGAAATGAAATTCCTTTTTTTTAGAGAGAGAGAGAGAGAGAGTCGTTTTCTTTACATTTACGGTTAGAAAAGCGAGAAGAAAGAATAAGAGAGAGAGAATGCTATGTACTAAAGCAAAAGCGTATATACTACGTCCAAAAAGACCACAAATCTATCCGTTTTTTTGGCAAAGTATGTTTTTGGTAGCAGGCCAGCAATAGCCTACACATCATGAAAGATCTATCAACATTATATATATAAAAAAAAAAAGTTTGATGTTCGATTTTTTGTACTCGTATAAAAAAAAATTCAATGCCTTGTGGCTTGAATATTTCTATTTGATTTTTATTGTTATTATATATTTTATTCATATTTAAATTTCACATATTATATAAAAGCTTAAATAATACTTCATATAAAAATATTTTTATGAACGTTATGCAATGCACTGGTTTTATTTTTCTCTCTCTAATATCAGTAAATAGTTAATATTTTCTTTCTTAATTCTTCAGCAGTGATAGGCATTGAAAATTGAATTACAACTATTTGTTGCTTAAAAAAAACTTGAATATTTTAATAGATGTGCACTATTTCATTTTTCATTTATTACTATTATTTAGTTTATTTATTGTACTTGCAAGAATAACAAAAAAAAAATTAATAAATAAAAAAAGAAGCAGCATTATTTTTTTTTCTCTTTGTAAAAGCTTACAATATGGGGCTACATTTTCTTTCAATATAACAACCACTATCTATACTTCTAAACAGAGTCTCAAATTAAGTTAGAACTTTATGGAGACTTTGTACGCAAGCTGAAAAGAAAAATCTAACTCCATGAGATTTTTTTTTTATACTATGTTGCGGTATGCGGCAAAAGAATAAATATAATATATTATAAAACATCAATGTTTTTTCAATGGTGCATTTTGTGCGCAAACTAAGGATATAAATTAAGCTTTAGAAACACATAAATAACTGAATCTTCATAAATCTCTTTTATAAATTTCAATTGATGGAAAGAATTTAAAGAAAATAAATTTTAAATTGTTTTAGCTTAATTTTTTTTTCTTCTCGCTAAATTAAATTGCACCATTATGTAGCAAGGTGTATCTTCAAATTTATAAATAAAAAAAAATTCTAAGCTATGGTTTACTAAAAATTTAGTATGCTTGATAAAATAGCGTTGAAAAACATATAGAATCAGGAAATTTTTAATAAATGTTTTATAACGCTGATACAATATTGAATATCTATAGGTCTTTGGTTAACCACCATACTTCTATATCAATAGCAAAAAATATTTTCTATGAATTGTCATAAAAAAATGTTTGTATTTGACGTAAATTTTTAAATTCTTGGAACAATTTTGTTTACTTAAATTTTATTTTTCGCAGAAATTAAAATATTAATTAATTTGTCTTATAATGACATTTTTTGAATGACATAAATTATTCATTGTATAATATGTGTATATATATTACTAGCAGAACATTGGTAGTATTTAAAATAAAAAATAATAATAATATACTAATCTTGCTAGAACGTAATTTTCTTAGCCATTAAAAAAATAAATAAAACACTTGAAAAATTATTTAAAGTTGGTAACAATGATTTGATTTGATAGTGGTAATGAAATGAAGCTTAAGTACGTCTGGACATTTACTGGAAAAGTGACTAAAGCCTTATCCAATATAGTGCTAGGTTTATAGTGGTTTATGTGTACCCACACAATCTTGTGCAAGCCATTGTGTGTGGCATACGAAAAGTGGAGTTTGTGCAAACAAATTTTATGAGTTTATTCTCTCTCTCTCTCTCTCTCTCTCTCTTTCTGTAATAGATCTCTTCCATGATGTAGCATGTAAAATGTTTACAACATTTGATCTCAATGTTATTCAACATTTTCTGACGAAGAAGAAAATTTTGGACTGTAATCTGATTTTGCAAAGCTCTTTCTCTCTCTCTCTCTCTCTCTCTCTCTCTCTCTAACTCTTATCACAGAAAAGGCGTCACTACTTTTAGTATGGACTTACTACATACATACATAGTAACATAGTACAGTTTTCATCTCAAGGGAGCATTTACAAACTCCCTCTCTTTCTCTCTCTATTCCAACGTGTGGGAAATCTAACCCACTTTACACCCGCTCAAGACTTACTTGTATGCCTCACTGCTCATTGCTCTTTCAGTCTCTTTTACAATACGCTACTCCATTGCATGGATTCTCGTCTTACACTGATTTCTTACTTGGGATTCAATCACAAATATCTTGTTTGGGTGTTAAAGTATTCAACTTGTGGTATTATGGTCAGAAATAGTATTAAAATATTAACTTAACTTTTATCTAATAACAATATATCGGTTTGTATTAAAGAACTTAGATATAATATATCTCTACTTTCAAAATTAATTTTTACCTTTACACAAAATTTACTGCTTGATTTTTACACGACATAGTGTATTTTTATAAATAATATCTTACAAAATATGTTCATATTATTTATTTTATAGCCATAACTACAAAATGGCGTGATAGAAAGCTTTTTACTTACTGTTAGATAATGTACGTACGTACTCTCATTACTTTAAATTAAAATCATGTGAATAGATAGGATAATAGTAGATTTCAAGAGAAGGATTTACTATAAAATAAAGTTGATAGCACAAGTAGTCACGTGCAGTAATTGGCATTCTTCCGTGATCACAATCTTGCAGCTAAATTCTTTTCAATTCTAATAATCATCAGTTATAAACTCAATATCGATACAACAATATCTTCAGTTTCTTTATTGATCATAATACCAATTGGTACATATTGATTACAAAAATACATATAAAGGAATACAATATATTTCATTCAATTAATTAAACTACTAACTTATATATAAAAATACAGGTTTCTACTTAAATAATACCTATAAATATTTGTATAGAAAAGATAACTTAAAAGTAATTATGTATCTATTAATTTTAAATATTTTTATTATTATTTCTTTGAACTTTAATATAGTATACTTTGTATCACAAGATTATTATTTAATTTAACATTATTTTATTATAGCGGATACTTACAAGAAAAATTAAAGAATACTGTCAACTTCAATACATCAATATATATGTGTATATATATATATATATATATATATATATATATATATATATATATATATATATATATATATATATATATATATATTATTGTTATTTTATTTTAATTGTTGTATGAAAGTAAGAAGTTTAATAAAACTAGATATTATAACAAAAATTGAATATACAATGTAAAATAAGCCTTATAAATTTTTATGCCATGTACGCATTTAATTATTTCATATTTTAAAAAAATGTGATATATAAAAATGTAGTACTATTTTTATTTTTCATTTTGTGTTAATAATTTTTATAATAATTTCAAAAGCAATCTTCGTGACTGAGCAGCAATTTTCATTAGCAATATTACAAACTTACATTAATTATTTACGTGAGTGCACATTCATAATTATAAGAGCTTTAATATATATACTGCAAAGTTAGGAGTATTCATTGTTACTGACGTTTTTGTTCCCGTGTATATACGGTACAAGTATCCTGCAGAGTATGCAGCCAGTGTGGTACTTTGGAACAACTGGGTGCCTATATTTCAGGATACTCTATCATAAAGTTTATGGTAAAATTTGTCACCATAATTAATTAGGTATTTAAGTATAAACTTCGAAATATACTACCAAATAGCATTTTTTTTTTTTTTTTACTAAACATGTGATAATATATTTTACCATTCAAAAACTATCAAAATCCCGGTCCTGATACTTTAATCAAAAATATTACAACGCCTCAAATTATGAATGAACATGGTTCTTTGTATTTTGCAAATTTAAATAACATTGGTCAAAACAAATTGTCTGATTTCAATACACATTTTTTAGATAATGAATATAACTTTATTTGCATAAATGAAACATGTTTTAATGACCAAATTTCAGACGCTGAAATCTTAAATAATCATTATGATATTTACCGGACCGATCGTAGTAACGGTAAATTGTATGGTAAATACGCTGCAGGTGGAGTAATGATAGCAGTTAATAAAAAATTAATTTCAAAACCAAAACCTGAATATAATAAAGGTGAATCAGTTTGGGTACAAGTAGAAGTGTCAAACAATAGAAAGTTATATATTGGGTGTGTGTACCACCCCCCTCCTACTGAAAAAAATTTAACTAACCGTGCTAAGCAAATAGAAGAACTTGATGAATCTCTTTATCTAGTGAGAGAGGGTATGAAAGACACTGATGAACTTATTTTGTGTGGCGATTTCAACACCCCAAATATAAAGTGGTCCCGCCCCCTCGACATCAACGAAAAACAAAAGGTCTCCCCTACTCTCGCCACATATGCAAGCAATGATAGCGACTTTTTACAAGCTGTTTTAAAACACGGTCTCTCGCAACATGTGTGTTTTGAGACACGTAAGAAAAACACACTTGATCTCGTGTTTACAACAAACCCCGATAATTATGATATAGATGTGCGCCCGATTGATGGAGCAGTAAAAACTGACCACATTTCAATTCATTGTATTATTAATATGAAAGCTCCGTTTTATCAACAAAAAACAAAACGTTTAAACTATTTTAAGTGGTGGAAGGCTAATATACCTGAATTAAAAAATAAATTAAGTATATGTGCATGGAATTTACTATTAAATTGTGATGTAAACACTGCATGCGATATGTTTTATGAAATGTTAGATTCCGCTATTAAATCTTGTGTCCCTTATACAAAAGCAAAATATGTTAATTTCCCTTCTTGGTTTGATAGTGAGTTAAAAAATTGTTTCAAAATTAAAACGGAGGCTAATGTTAAATATCTAAAAACAAAAAATAAGTATGAAAAAACACGTAATTATGAACATTTTAAAGAAATCAGAAAACAATTTAAGTTCATGCAAAAAATTAAATATAAATTACATGTTGAAAAAATCGAAGATGATATAAAAAATAACCCGCAAAAATTTTGGAATTTTATATCAAACGTGAAAAAAAATTCAGGAATTCCTATTGATGTCTCTTTTAATAAAACTATTGCAAAAACGGTAAAAGATGCTTGTAACTTGTTTTCTGAATTCTTCTGCTCTGTATTTAATAAAAAATATGATGTAAATATTGACTTACCTGATAATTATGTAAATGAAAATGTTCCACGGGTATCAAAATTTGACATTATAAATTTTATAAATGAATTAAAAAATGGAAAGTCAACAGGTTCAGATAATATTCCCATATCAATTTTAAAAGAAATAGCCAGTGAATTATCAGTCCCATTAGAAATATTATTTAATAAAATTATTGCATCAGGAGTATATCCTAATAGATGGAAAATTGCAAATATTACCCCTATTCACAAATCCGGTAAAAAAACAAATGTTTCTAATTATCGTCCAATTTCGTTGTTACCTATTTTTTCAAAATTATTGGAAAAATTTATTTATAAAAAATTATATGAAGCTGCAAAATCTATAATTCCAGGTGAACAACATGGATTTACCCCTTGTCGTTCAACTACCACTAATTTAGTTCATTTTCACTCTTTCCTTGCATCATCATTTAATGAAAGTATTCAGGTAGATGCTGTATATACTGACTTTCAAAAAGCGTTTGATAAAGTCCCTCATCATCTTTTAATTAAAAAATTACAGCAACAAAAAATTCCACATTATTTAATTAAACTTATCATAAATTATTTGCATGCACGTAAACAAGTTGTTGTTATAAATGGTGAAAAATCTGATCCTGCTGACGTCACTTCCGGTGTACCGCAAGGGTCCTTACTTGGACCCTTGCTCTTTAACCTATATCTTGCTGATCTCCCAAAAATTTTCAAATATGTAAAGTGTCTTATGTATGCAGATGACCTTAAATTGTACCAGCGCATAACTTCCATTTTAGATTGTATTAAATTTCAGGAAGACTTGGATATACTATTCTCATGGTGTACTGAATGGGGGATGATTTTAAGCATACCTAAATGTTATTCAATTTCATTTGCAAATAAAAATAAAAAACTTCATATGTTTGACTATTCAATAAATAATAGCGTACTAAACAAATTAAACGAGGTTAAAGACCTTGGTGTTATATTTGACTCTAAATTAACTTTCACTGCACACATACATAAAGTTAAATCAAAATCATTAAAAATGTTTGGTTTCATAAACAGAAATTCTAAGTTTTTCCGGGCTACAACGTACAAAATTTTATATCAAAGTTTCATATTATCAAACCACGATTACGCTAGCCAGGTGTGGTCACCCTGTCACTCAACTAAAATTCAGGAGTTGGAATCAATTCAAAGAAAGTTTGTGCGCAAATATCATGAAAAAGCTCGATTAGACTATAATAGTGATAATTATGAGCTGATATGTAAAAATATGAATTTATTATTATTAGAAAACAGACGTAAAAGAAATGATGTAATTTTTTTAAAAAAAGCCCTATGCCATAAAACTGATGATAATCTTAATAATCTCATAACTTCACATATAACAATTAATTGCTCACAAAGATCATTAAGAAATGTATCCTACTTTTATATATCAACTTATACCAATGATGTTTCAAAAAATTCATTTATCCCAAGAGCTACTTCATTATGTAATGAAATGCATGTTGATGTTTATTGCGACTCATATAATAACATTAAAAAAGCATACAATGCTTTGTGAAAACTATACTTAAAATTTTTTGTGTAATGTGTTCTATAATAATTTGTAAAAATGTATTATTATTATTTTTGTCTTTTATTTTTATGTATCATGCAATTTGTATATTATGTACTGTGTGTACCACCAATGTATTGGACAAGTAACATTGTCTGTTTTTGGATAACAATAAACAAATCAAATCAAATCAAATCAAATTTTGCAATGGTATTCTTATGAGAAAAAACATGCACTGAATTTAGATGGTAAAATATGTTATTACAATCATGTTTGCAGTACTTTTTATTATTAATCTATAATCACTACTAAAAGCCGCTCTGAATTCAGAAGCATGAGTAAGGTTTGACATTCAGTAATGAAAGTCGCCTCCTTGGTGTATTTTAAACAGAGGTTATGCATCAGAAACTAAATTGCGGCATTTTTATAAACACTTTAATGTTCAGCGTGTTTTTCTTTATCCATTGGAGTGCATTTTAGAATGTTTATTACGACCTTATGCAGTATACTCTGTCTTTTTTTTTTTAAATACGGCATCCTTTGTGGTTGCACGTATCATATCTCTCTCTCTCTCTCTCTCTCTCTCTCTCTCTCTCTCTCTCTCTCTCTCTCTCTCTCTCTCTCTTATTTATTTCTTCATATTTTTATCCTCTAATACAACTTTTCTTAAGCTTAAAGTTCTCCTGTAGTATCATCTTCAGAATTTTAATATACTTTTCAACGGTATTTTTTTTTTAAATAAATACCTACTTATGTATACTTCATATTGTATAGTTTAAAAATGTATAACAAATAACATTTTATCCGTACTTGAGACAGTTAAATAATGTTACGTAATACTATGTTTGTTTTAATAATAATAAAAAGTTTTTTTTTTTTTAAGGTACAAACTCAATTAAATGGTCTTTTTCTAGTTTTTACTCACGAATAAAGTCAATAAAATATGTTTGTTACTCTCAATACAATATGAAATATATATTTATAGTCTTAATTTTTTTTCTATACACAAGTATTGTATAAAAGTAAAAAATATTATTTTTACACTTAATATATTAATTTATGATTGAATTTTATCTAATCGCCGCAATGAATAAAAATCTCTTTTTAAACTAAATTTATCTGTGTATTTTATATGAGTAAAGTAGATATTGAATATATCAACTTCAAAATATACAATACACATACATATTCGTTTTTTTATATACGTGTATCTAAAATATCATATTTTAACATAACTTATATCATGCTTTATATTTCGAATATACTTTTTTTCTTCTTCTTTTTCTTGAAAACATCAAGATTTTTTTCTTGGCTCTATTTTTTCTGCATATATTTTTTTTTCTGTCCCCCAACTTACATATCTATACAATAGCAAATATTCTCAAGTCAAACCTACACCTTTTCTTATGTATGAGTGCTTTTTATTATTATTATTTCTCGGCTATCTAGCACTTTCTTGAGAGTGAAAAAAAAAAAAAAAAAAAAACGAAAAGGCTTAGAACACTATACTTTTTCCTTTTTGGTAAGTTTTTTTTTCTTCTTCTTCTTTTTCTTCGCATGATAACGTAACCGAAACGACGTACAACATCTCGTTTTTCCATTTTGTATCAAATTTCAATGTTTGCAATGAAAACAAAGTGACACATCAAGTTTTAACTTAGCTTTCTGACCTGATGGTTTGCTCGGATGAAAATCTCTCTACCTTATTTTCATTCTTTGTTTTGTTATTTTACTGAATGTTATTTTATATTGTTTTTATTATTATTTTTGTCATACTCAAAACTTTTCAAAAAAATTAAATAAAGAATAATATTAATTTTAACCGTCTTTTTAAGTTTATATTGAATATGACTATAAATATAAAATTGAAGCATCTTACTGGTTTTATAGCATACAGTTACTTACATTTCAAATGCATTAAATGTAATAAATATTATTATTGTGCAAATTTTCTACTAAAAGTTCCTAACACAAACCTAATGTATATATATATATATATATATATAAGACTGAAAATAATTATTATTTTACAAATTACATAAAAGTTACCGTATTTATTCTCTAGGTATATGTCTTTCAATAGATTTAATATAAACACCAGGGACAAGAAAAGTTTAAATTATAGTTTTTTTTATATATTATGTATAAAGCTTATTTTTTAATATTTTATTATAAAGAAATCATCAAAAAAAATTGTTCAAATATACAATACATAAAGTTTATTTCTTTTTTTTTGTAAGGATTACTCAATAATATCAATAAAGTATGTCACAGAATTCAATAGAGGAAGAAATAAAGATTTATAAAAATTGAAATGAAAATATATGAAAGATAAAGAAAATATGAAATTTTAGAGGGGTGGGGGAAGAAAAAGAAAGAAATACGCACAAAACAAACAAATTGAACTTTTAGGTTATTGTTTCAATTCACGTATACACATATTTATGTGGGTGTTTTTTTGTTAGATTGGGTCTTTCTATTGGAAATTCATTCAATTCTACCTTTTCAATCTTATTTATGATCAGAGTCTTACTGAAAATATTGAACTATATGATATCGCAGTATATTATTAATAAATATAGTTTAATATTATTTTATTTTATTATTATAAAACTGAAATTAAATAAGCTTTTAAATATCATAAATAAACCAATAAAAATAATAGTTTTAATAAAGAAAAAAATAGTCATGGTCTGAACTATTTAAGAGTAACTCTTATTTAATTGCATTTAAAATGCAGTAAATGTAGTTCAATTTAAAAAATAGTTTATTTTAAGAGTCACAACAATTCATTTTATTATTTCAATGTATATGGGATGTGAGATTGAACCAAATGTATGTATAGCTGGGGAATGATAAGTGAACAAAAATTGTAAAGAGAAAAAGGTGTAAGCGAGGAACGAAGGGAAAATCATATTACAAAATAGAACAAGTATAAAAAAACAACAAAAGGTTGGAGAGAAATGAAAAACAAATATATTTCTACCATCTCCCTTGTGAATGCTATTCTGAACAAAACAAGAGAGAGAGAGAGAAATATACACGTTATGTCTTCTTTTCGTCGAATATGTTTTGTTTTTTTGATGTATTTCCCTATTTGTAAAGTATAAAAAAATAAAATTTTAGCTACATACACAAAGAATAAAATAAGTAAAAAAAAAATGAATGGCAAAAAAAAAAGAGGTTTTTATCCTAAGAATTTTAGTCGATTTGGGAATAAAGAAAAAAATAAAATATAACATAAAAAATAAGAACGGTTCGTTTTTGTAAGTAGGATAATAAATAAAAACTTTATAAAATTAGAAATGTTGACAAAAAACAGTTGCCTGAAATGTCATAAATTGTATACAAATTCATTTTTATTTTTGTCTTTATATTTATTATTATATTTCTCTAAACAACTTTTCTTTCTTTTTTTTTTTTTATTTAAAAGACAGCAAAAAAAAAAAAAAAAAAAAAAAAAAAAGCACCTTATGAGAGGTCAAGTGAACTCAAGTGTAGTAAAAATGCAAACTTTTTTCAATTGCTCGTAAAATTAGATGTAAACGATGCTTAGAGTAGTAAAGGAAAAAAAAAAGTTCCGTAATTTTATATTATATTTTTCACACCCACAATAAAGACTTTCATATTTTCCAACAAACTGCCTAAAGGAAATTATCCCTCTTACAAAGAAAAATTAATTTAGCGTTATAATATTTTTATAATTAGAATCATTCGAAAATGATACTTTATGTAAATCTATACATACTATGTTAATAAAAAAAAGGGGCAATAACTTTTTCAAATCAGCTTAAATTTACATTTTTATTTGTATGAAGAAACAAAAAGGAAACTCATCTTTTAATATTGTGAATGAAAGAATTTGTATATATATATATACATATATAGTTTTTTATTCGAATAGAAAAGTATTTGATAAAATAACCATATTTTTATATTTGAGTGTCATAAAATTTTCTGCTTTTCTTTTGTTAGGTCGAGCTTTAAAAATATAAGCAAAATCCAATGTGAAAAAAAAAAAAAATTCAAATCTTGTCTCTTTTCCTATTCTATGACTGTAAATCAATAATATTATACTAATACGATCAATAACTTTAAAAAATTCAATTTCTGCTTTTAGCATACATTAATAATTTACACTATTTTATAATTTAATGATAAGTACGCTACCTACATATTTTATTAATTCTGCAGCAAATGTTATTTCAACAAATTTATTTCAGCATATTAATATTCTTATTATATTTATTTAATAGTATATTTAAACTGTTAAAATTTAGGTATTTCTTTTACTCATATTTCCTTTAAAAAAAACAATTGCATACATTTCATTAATCAATATGATTTAGCAAGCACTAGATGTTTGTTTTTCTCTTAAGTTTCTTAATTTTCTCTGCATATTATATAGCTATAACGTATGTTATGTAACATTTTCTTTTTATTTTATATATTTTAAGAATTTTATGATTTAAATTATTATAGAATTTAATTCTTTAACGTACATATAATTCTCTCTTACTTCTCTATAAAATTTAAAGGAAGAAATTTTGTATCTTTATTACTTTCTAGATAATTACGACAAGTTAAATTTAGTCGACACTTAATATAACATTAGTTTTAAGTTAATTAAAATTTTATTATCGATAGAAAATATGGATTGTTTAAGAGCTTCCTTATGTTTTAACGTTTAAATATATTAAACTCTCTCTCTCTCTCTATCTATCTATCTTGATTGTTTTATATAATTATGCTTTCTATATATATATATATATATATATATATATATATATATATATATATATATATATATATATATATATATATATATATATATATATATATATATATATATATATATATATATATATATATATATATATATATAGAAAGCTTAATGTTCAATTTAACAGAATTAACGTCTATTTTAATCTTAATTGAGATATATTTTATCTAAATAATGATTAAGAGTATATCATTTTTTTATTACGAGACATTTTTATGTAATTGAATATATTTTAACTTTTTTTTTTTTTTTTTTTTTTTTTGCTCTTGTTATTATTAATGTTGTTTTACAATATTTGTTGACTTTATTTTTATACACAAATTAAATATCAGTTTCTTCTTCTTATTGTTATTATATTGTTTAACTCCACACTCAATAATGTGGGGGGCTAAACGAGTGCATCAGGCTCATACTGAAGCCAAGATGCACGCACCCTGTCTCCTACTTTACTAGGAGGTGACTTGGTGACTTTTTAGGCACTAGGCCTTCTTATTAATATGTAATAATTTAACTTATTTTCTTATATTTAAAGATATTTTATAATGAGTCTAATAAAAATATCATTTAACAACCAATGAAATCTAACAAAAATTTATTTAAATGAAAATAAAAACATATGATTTACCATCATTTACACAAACAAACATATTTATGTAAAGAGATTAATAATTTTTGCTAAATATAACTTAATTAAGTCATGTTTAAAATGTTGTTTAGTTAGGTTTACAGTTTATATAATGAAATGAGAGTTTCGATGGTGTAAATTAGCTTAAGGGTATATTATATAGGTTTAGTTGAACAGTTAGTTGTGTTATGCCTGGGTGGTCAGTGAATGATCAGACCACCAGAATTATCGACCTCTATAACAGGTGTCACATTTTATTACTAGGGCAAACGCATGACAATACAAAAAGAAGTACCTCTATCAAAGCTAATAATACTTTTTATTACTAGCAATATAAAAATAATATTCAAACCAAAAAAAAAAAATGGCTCAATGAGACAAGAGTTCATTGATTGTATATGAATGGACTATTATAATGCTGTGCACATTTATATTTTAAGTACTTCATATTTAAATGTTTATTATTTATTTATTTATTTATTTATTTATTTATTTATTTATTTATTTATTTATTTATTTATTTATTTATTTATTTATTTATTTATTTATTTATTTATTTATTTATTTATTTATTTGTTTGTATGTGTGTTCGTTCGTTTGTTAGTTCGTTCATTCAGTCAGTCAGTCATTCATTCAGTCATTTTATTGTTTGTATAGCTGTACGTCTAAAAACATTGAATCTAAGAACTTATTAATGACCTTCAAAATAACTTTTTACATAATCACAAATGAAGCAATTTTAAGAATATTTTATCAGATTCTAATAACGATCCTGTCTATGCATGATAAACTTTAATTGTTTTATATTTTCAGCATGATGTTTTGACAATAATATTATTATTACGTATGTTATAAATCTGATTTTGTTTACGTTTGTGTTACGTGCGTTATTTACATATGAACATTTATCCAGATCTTTTAGTTTATTCGATGTAACAGTTTTTACAAATATATTAATTGTTATAAAATAAATATATATTCAACTGTATTGATTTACGAAAAAAAAAAAAAGGTTACCAAAATTGGTATAGCTCTAAAAAAATGTTTAAATTTTGTTTTTTTTTTATGCTTCTCTTGGAGTAAAGTTAAATATTTAATCGTGCACATCTCTTTTGTTAAATTATTTAAAATCAGCTTTTAGTATATCTCGATTATTTACAACATTTTCTTATACTCTATAACAAAAAATCGTAGGCAAACAAAAAGTCTGAAATTCCAGCTTTGTTTTGAAATCAGATACATTGAACAATAAGTATTTATTTCTAAATACATTTATTTTCTTATTCATTTTCACATAAATCACTTTGTTATTTTATCTATAGGTATAAAAACAAGTAAAATGCTAGAGACACAATCGTTCAAAATCCTCTAGTTTTTTTTTTTTTTTTTTTTTTTAGCCATTACATTCTCTAAAGTTTTCTAGTTACTTAAGCAGAAAATTGTACATGTACCACAAAGATGCTAGAGTTAGTTTTATCTACTGGTTCGTTTTACATGAAATATCAATCTGCATATTGTTTCAAACGAAATTTAAATTACAAATATATTCATAGAGAGATCAAATATTTGTTAATTTATTTGGTTTTAATGGAAATGATCGTACAATTACATAAGAAAATATTTTTCTTTTAACTTTCAACTAATGTATTTATTATAGTGTAATTTTGTTCTTGTTACCTACCTATTATTTTACTGCGTTTTCAGTAATATAATTAAATCACATACTTAAATTTTTAGTTGCAGAAAAAGGTTAAAAATTATGTTTACTTTTTTTTTTTATTATAATATATATGAAATATTTCATAGTTACTTTTGGTGTAATATTTCCAACTCATACTTAAATAGAGTACATAAATATAACTCAAAAATATTAATTAAATAATAACTAAAATAAAAAAAAAACTGCTGAACAGCGAAAAAATTAATTCTCGTATATATTTACATTTAATCAACGAAGCTAAAGATAATGTAAGGCATCGACTGCGCATTGCGTGCGTCATCTGCAAGATTTAAATTTTTATTTCCGGTATTTTTCACGTTTTGATGGCGGGAAAATATTATCGTGTGTATTTTTTTTTTTTTTTTTTTTTTGAAAAGTTGAATTTTTACCGGAAATAGATTTTGGCGATCGGGCAAATTCGGAAAAGACGAACGAAATGCGCAGTCGATGCCTTACGTCTTCAGCTTCGTTGTATTTAATAACCTACACTGACAAAAATAACAACGTAATAATTATGCTAGCTCATTTTTAGCACAATTTATGCTATACTGCATAATAAATATGTAACATAGAATAAATATTATATTGTACAGCATGATTAATTATGTTGTTCCAATTTAGCATTAATAATGTAGAATTCAACATAAATTATATAATCTATTCTTTCTGTGTATGATATACTTTCTTTGAAGAAAATAATACAGAAAAATTTATAATAATGTCAAAAATATTCAGTGCTTTTGTCTTGAAATTTCCTTTGTCAAATCAAGAAAAAATAATAATAATATTGAATTTTTTATTTGCTTTTGAGAAAGACGATAGGGAAGGAAATTTGAAATGTGATTGTAAGATGAGAAAATTAATTCTAAAATAAGGTCTCTTTTCTTCTTCCTGTATGTCTTGCTTGTAAAAAAGTAAAAAGCATGAAGCAGGTCTTCTCTCACTTGATTGATTGTGGAGTGAAGCGACTTCAGCCCAATTGTGCCGGCAATTACGTGAGGAGACAGCCATACTAATAACATCTAACTTTGAGCAAAATCGAAATATCCGTATATTTTTATCACAAAAATAAAAATGATCACTAAAGAAATGTTGTTCTCTTTTCTGATCTCATGCTACTTTTGTTTACTTATATAAATATATTGTCATTTATTAGTATTTTTGTATTAAAAATTCCAAGCTTAAAGCCATAGACCACATAAAACAACATGATTTTTGTGCTTTTTCATGAATAAACACGAAATTGGATCTTCAAAACTGATGACAATTTTTACCAGAATGTTAATGTAGCCCCACGATAGAGCGTGAAAATACTGTAAAGTATTCAATTTGCGTGACTATTCATGTTTCTGACGTCAGAAACATACAAAAATTAGTAAAAAAATGTTGTGAGGGCTGCTTAAATCGAAAATTTCTGATCACTGCTACGGAGCTACAGTTGGGTTTTGAAACAAACTAAAATTATTTATGTTAGTCCCATCAAGTGTTTTGTGATATAAATGCTTATGTTTTTTTTCTGGTCTCTTCCTTTAAGAAATCCTATATGGCAAATAACAAAGTTCAAAAGCTTTTCTAAGGATTTGAAAAACATTTCAATGAACCTTCCTGCATAACCATGCGTTCATATGTGCTATATTTATAAAGCAAAATATAATAAAAGCTTTACATTAGAATAGTTGCAAAAATGCTATTAAAATGTGATGTATTGAAAATATGATTGACCGTCAGGGTTAGTAGAGAATACTGATTGACCGTGTAAATATTATTAATTAATAATAATAATTACAATAATGTTTTATTAAAAATCACACAAATTTAGTGAAATCTTAGTTCAAATATTGGCTGTTTTTCAAAACATTATTTAGAATTGTTTTTATATTCTAACTTGATTTTTAGTTGTTGGAGAAAAAAAGAACGGGTTTTGCTAACTGCCTTTAGTTAGCATATCGGCATAATATTGAATTAAAGTTTCAATCAAATATTAGTTCACTTTTTTTAACATACTTTTTAATCAAATAATATCGGCACTTGCACTTAATAAAAAGATAAAATCTTTCATGGAGCAAAATAAAAAATGATTACGAATATTAAAAGTATGAATACTATTCATAAAATTATATATTACAGGGAATTATATATATATATATATATATATATATATATATATATATATATATATATATATATATATATATATATATATATATATATTATATATATTGTATGTATGTATAATTTGATGTGGTTTCTTTTATACCAATCAAAATCTATTAAGTTTTTTTTTTTTTTATGATGAAGATTGAATTTTAAGCTATTAAAGTCTTTAAAGCTTAAAAAATTATAAATTGATTTTTTTCCTCTTCTTTATCTTCTATGTCTTTGACTTTTTTTTTTGTCTTATCTTAACAAAAAAGTTTCACTTGATAAAAAATAAAGTGTGTAACAATGAACTTTTTTTTTCAGAGAAGAGATTTTTTTTTTTTTTTTGAAATTACATAAAATGGACAAGTTCACACTCTTTATTCTAAAATTTTATAAAGAGACGAGAAGTAATCCTTTAAAAATGGATTTTTGTCGTCTTTTGCTGTAAGCTTCTTACCTTGCACTCTCAGGTATTATAAGATTAACTTAGAAAGAGTGACAGAGAAATTATATATATATATATATATATATATATATATATATATAATATCAGATTGATTACTTCTGTCAGTCTTTTTGAAGTTACTTCTAAAAGCTTGAAATTAAATCACGTCTTAGCTTATTTCATAAAAAAAAGGTAACTTAATTTCATATACTAAATGTTTTATTACTATTTTTATACTTGTGATGTAAGAAAGATCTTTCTAAAAGGGACTGCAATTGGTTGCTTACTATGTTGCCTACACGGAAAAAAGAAACTCAAGAATTACTATTTAGACTTTATTTTATAATAAATTTGTAAGATATATATATGCAAAGTTTTTTAGGGTTTAAAGAGCTAACCACTGAATAAATTAAGTTTAAATCCTGACAAGTTACTATTCAAACTTTTTTCAATCAACTTATTGGTTTGTACTGAAGTATTACATCTATGTATCTGAATAATTTCTTAAATTTGTTTTCCGTGTACAATGAGATGTTCATAAAGTATCACACTGAAAACAAAAAAAAACTTTTGAGTACTTGCAACTCATATTATGATTAGTTGGTTTTTAGTCCAGTACTGTAATGGTAAATCAAGTGTTTAATAATTTATTTTATTTAACACGTAAATTATATATTTCATATATTATAGTATTATAATGTTTTAGCTTCAGAAATCTAAATGAAAATGAGTCTAGAGACCGGTTTTGGTGAAAATTGCTTGATAGCTAGGTTTTTTGCTTCACAATCGACTGTATGTTTATAAAAAAATTAGTACTTCACTGCTAGAAGTTTAGAAATAATATTTATGTAAAGTCACAGTAGGTTGTGATGCAGGTAAACAACTTACTATTTTTGCAGGTGCATCCGCCATTTTCACCTAAAAATCGTGTCTCTAAAAAAATGACTCATTACATCACATATCATTAGTGTTGTGTGCACAATAAGTGTAATGTTACATTTGTATTAAAATTGCAGTTCTTTGATAATGTTGTTATTTATTTTACGTGATTTTCATTAATTATTATTATTTTATTATAATTTATATATTATTTTGTATCATTTTAGTTTATAGAACGCAAAATACCCAATTTTATTATTAATATATTATTCATTCACCACCCATATATAAGAGATGGAATATTTTATGCAAAATATATTTTATGCGATAAAAAATAGCCTATATTTATACATTTATGATCTCTAAAACAACATATTTCACTCATTAGCATCTGCTAATAATATATAAAAATAATGGAGCAAAAACACCAAAAAACAACAACAACAACATGTTTTGAGAAATTCAGAAACACTTCTTTGTGTTCCAACGCTAAAGCTTCCTAAATTTACATATTTTTATTAGATACTTGAAGTGAAGGCAATTTTTTTTACTACAAAAATTGAAATATTATTATATAAAACAATAATATTTGATCCTATTATAATGTTTTCTTTATATGTATTTTTTTAAAGCTGCTTTGAATATACATACATACCAACACACACAAATAAACAATAGAAATCAATTGAAAAAAAAAAAGTTACCCTCTTCATGTTTCATTTGACTAAAATTTTCAATAAAACAAGCCTTTTTTGTTTGTTCTAAACAAATATAAAAGAGTGCAAACCCTTAGCTTAATTTGTATTATTGTATATATGACAAACAAAATTCTCTTTCAACTTTAATTAAACTTGGTTTTAAAATAATAATAATAAAAACACTGTGTATTGTTATGTTTATGTCATTTTTAATTTGTTTTCTTTCTTTTTGTTTCAGCTAAAGGATTTAGTACAAGGGTTCTGTTAACAACAATTCGAGTGGCTAAATATGAGTGAAAATTCAAGATTTATTACAAATTTATATTATTATCAAGAAAAAAGACAAATCTGTTATCAAGAAATTAAAACTGTAATGCTGTATTATATTAACAATCAAAATAAAGAAGAAAAAGTATTTAAAAACAATGATATTAAATTTTGAAAAATATTTGACAATTATTGATTTATTAATAATATATAATAATAGTAAAATAATATGTCAGGAGGTTGAATATAAAATTGTTAGTAGTTTAGTGAAGAATAACAATAATATTTTGTTATTAAAGTGCTCATATTCTTGTCGTGGTCATGATAAAAAGACAACCGCAGGGACCTCCTCCGATAACAACAATAGACGGTGGTGTTCATAATAAACATAATATTGAAAATAATAAAAAAGGTGTTAATTCTAAAGAGCAACAAGAACAGACTTCATCATCATGTTGTCATCAGGTAAATGGATTTCTTTAATTCTTTAAGAATCCTTTTTTTTTTTTTTCTTCATTTGTTATTAGTTATTATTATTATTATTATTATTTAAGTAATTTGAGTCTACCTTACCATTTAAATTATGTACCCATCAAAGTATGTACTGTAGGTTTAAATAATTAAAGGTAACGACTGCGCATTTCATTCGTCTTTTCCGAATTTACCCGATCGCCAAGATCTACTTCCAGTAGAAGCTAAATTTTTCAAAAAATAACACACACAAAAATATTTTCCCGTTATCAAAACGTGAAAAATACCGGAAATAAAAGAATTAAATCTTGTAGAAGACGCATGAAATACGCAGTCACTACCTTACTTTATCTAAAGTTTCATTGGTACCCACATCAATCATTATTTATTTATATTTTATTTTATTATTTTAAATTCGTTTTTTTACTTTTTAGTTCAAAATTTTAATGGGTACCTTTCATTTGATTTATTGCAGTGCACATATATTTTTTAAATTAATATTTAAATCCTAGACAAAAAAAAATCAATTTATTAAAAAAAAAAAAAAAAAAAAAAAAAGAGGGAGACAAAAAACACTAAAATTTAAAATAATGCAGAATTTAAACAATGATAAATTTTGAAGCAGCCTCTAAGTATTCTCAATATTTTTTTAATTAAACTAACGAGATATTTAATTAGTTCCACAGTTAGTAATGACGTAATACGGTTAACAAGATATTTTAAAGTAAACGCTTTTATCTTCTTATAAGAAGTGTTTTATTAGTATTATTTTTTTTACTGAAAAAGGAAAGAAAGACATTAAAAGTAATAGAGAATGATTTTTAATAAGGACAGGATAAGGTTAAAAAAAACGGTACTGGACTACGTAAGCTTCGTCTTAATCCTCCAGTATCAGAATGATACTCTTAACAAGAAATAATAGACCAACCTTACTGTGTACATTAAAACTACTGCAAATCTCCTTTGGGATTGAAATTTAGGAAAAGAAACGTCGTAACTTATCATTTCTTTATTTCTACACAGAAAATAAAAAATCGCGTTTGAGTTTAAAAATGTGAAAATGTGTAGTATTAACTTTTAACTTCACTTTCAGTTAGAACAATTTTTATGTTAGGTGAAAGTAAATAAGATATCAAAAACTTTATTGACCAAGGCAGTTTATATAGAAACAATAAAAAGTTACAATAATCCTTGGTCTAGTCATTATTTATCTATATATAACTTTCAATAGTCTCATCTGTATCTAACGACAAATCCACAAATCCATACAATAATACGACTTTCATCAATACAGTGCTCCAAATTGGAGTCAATGATATACATAAACGTACATCAAAAAAAAATTTCAATTGAAATCAAAATATTTTGCTAAAGTATAAGGTCTATGCATTCATGTTAAAGTCGACGACATGTTGGATAACTCAATAACATTGGTGGCATAGGAAAAAAATCATTTTTCAAGTTTAAAAACACTATGTAATATTTTTGAGAGCATTGAAGCTGTAAATATGTTGAATTAGTATCTCAAGTATGTGAGAAAAAAATAATTACAAAAAATTAACCGATTTCCCAAAGAAAATTGGTTTAAATAAAGTTTGTCCTATGCTGAGCAATGTTATGCACTACTCCAGTATGGCCTCCAAGCGCAATAAATATGACGTTATCCGCATACACCCTATAACATTCTTAATATTAAAAAAAAAAACAAAAAAAAAAGTATCGTTATTCTGATTTCTAAATATTCATGGCAAAGTGATATAATGTGGGATACTTTTATATAAACTATAAACAAATTTAAGTAAATTATAATATAACATAATATAATGTCAAATAAATTTTTTTATAAATATTTTCTTAATCACTTTAAAGAATCCAACCAAGTTTTATAAAGATATCTCATAAAAATAAATGTTTGTTCCAAAAGGTTCATTTTAATTTATAGAAGCTAAAATCTCACGTTTATTTTGATAAAACAAGATTTATATTTTGTAATTATATAAAAACATTATAAACACTTTTCATTTTAATTAAAACAATAAAATATTTATAATTCTTTTTTTATTACATTTACATCTTTTAGTTACAGTCTACATTATTAAGTCACTTTCTTTGCATAATATAAATTTACAAAAAAAAGAAGGTAATATAATGCAAATTTAATTATACTTTTAATTTCGAGAAAAAGAATTTTAATTACATAAAGATTATTATTAAAAAAATGTAAATTAAATTCTTTTCATTCAAGTTAAATATTTTAATAAGGCTTTTTAAAGAAAAAAAAAAATTTCGAACATAATATGATACCGTTCATCGTTGAAAAATTTTGGTTTCAGTAGCAAAATCAGATTTTTATATGAAAAGATCATAATACTTCATTGATTTATCTTGTCAATTTTATGTACACAAAACTTTTACAAAGGAAAAACATTTAACATCTTTTTTTTTTCAGTAACAGAAAATCATAAAAAAAAAAAAAAAAAAAAAAAAAAAAAAAGTTTTAACGTTTTTGTGTGGTAAAAATAGATCTAACTAATTTATTGAGCTACTAGAGCTCCATTTAGAAAATGAAACATCAACAGTAAATACATACTAAAAAATTCATTTGCTATTTAAACTTCTTCTTTTTTTTTTTTTTTTGCTACTTACTTTTTTAAAGAGAGAAATAAAACGCAATTTCGTTGTCAAAAGATTTCGTTTAGAACTTCAATATAGCATCTCCAGAGGGTAATAAGACCAAACGACTTAATTTAGCATGTGATTGCTCTATATTTAATACATTTTGTAAAACTCTTGGGATCTAGTATAAGAATGCACGATTATTCTTAAGGAATTGTACTTGTAGTATATATAATAGAAATAGAAGTTACATTTAATATTACCCGATTAGGAACTTTGATTATATATAGAATCATATCCATTGAATATAATATTAACTATATTATTATACCAAATTAAACCTATAATCTTATAATTTAAATATCTTTTTCTTTGTATATAAATATAAAAGTGAAACGTATCATTAATATAAATATTTATATGAATGAATTTCATTACATGGACAAAAATATACGTAATAATTATGCTATCTCATTTTGAACACAATTTAAACAGCATAATTTATGCTATACTTCATAATAACTGTTTTTCACAGTATAATTATTATGCTGTACAACATAACTATTTATGTTGCTCTATTATCATCTACGCTATATAATAACATCAATGCAGCATAAATGACGTATTTGCGTATAAAAGGCTTAATTTTATTAAATTTATATCTAGTAATTTTTATGTAGAATTAGTTGAAAAAACGTTTATTTTAATTAATTAATTTTATTTATTTAAAAAAAAATATCCCCTTTAGGATAAGTTTAAACAAAATGTAAAACGCACGTAAAAATTATAAAATCAACATATTATGTCAGCAATGTGCCTTTTGGGTATCTACATTGAATATCTCATTAAATAACTATTTGTTAAATATTTTACGGTTAATTGATAAATTAATAGCGCTATATGCTGTTTTGACTGATAGTTTTCAATGACTAATAAATGGAGTGAGTGCTCATTCATCAATTGGTTTTTACGTGAGATAAAAATTGAAACCGGTAAAAGAAAAAAAAAAAAAAAAATATTTTCATTACTAAACTTATAAAAAATTATGAATCACATGACTTTAGCTAAACTTTCAATATCCTTTTGATCAAAGTCCATTCTGCTATGAGTAATATTACTCAGTATTGGTATCAATATTTTTATCTCCAAATAATAATTCTACCTGCCATAGCTCAGTTCAACTAAACGTAGTGAAGTGATTGCACGTGTTGTGAATTTTTTACTCGGTGAACATTTATTTTTTATTTATATTTTATGCATAAAATTTTTCTGCAAAAAGTGTTCAGTTAATTATTTCATAACTATTTAAATATATAATGGGCAAGTTTAAAATATTACGTATTTTATACATTTTTTTGTATTATAGTAATATAAATTGTTAAGATGCGTTATCGTGACCAGTATCTGCTTAAAATCTATGAAATTCACAATATTTATAGGTATTTAAATGTTTTAAGATTCATTTTATCGATTTTATATTTGTAAATGATACATTTAATTTTTATGTCTGTTTGCATTACAATATTAAGTAATATAAAATATGTAATTTATGACGTTAGAATTTTATTGTTATTTAAGTAAGCACGATTATCTTCTTTTTTTTTTTTTTTTTTTTTTTGCTTGCTGGCTTTTGTTTGCTTTTATAATAATTAAAAATTATATTTTTTTAATAGTTTTAAAAAACATTTTTAATTGATTTTAAACAAGTGTGAATTATTGTCTAATAAGTAGAATATGTAGTGGAAAGTATAGTCTAAAAAAAAATTACCATATAATTTAAAAAACTGAAAATTGCTGACTAACTGTGCCCAGTGCTGTTGTGTGTCTATAGGCAACAACGGTGGTATCTCCGTGCTGGACACTGCAGTCAACATTCTATGGGTACTCACACCCGTGGTGGCCTCATTGTCTCTCGTCATCGTATGCATTGCAATTACCACCAACCAGTGGCTTCACAGCGAAGAAAAAATGCCAAATTCAAATTACAATGGCACTGGAGAAAAAATCTACCTCTCAAAGCATACCGTCAGTGGGTTATGGACACTTTGTTATTCCAACCGTAAGTACAAACTAATTATTGTTAATTTCATCAAACTGTTATTTAAATGTGGGGAAAAAAACTTTTTCTAACCAGCTTTTTAACAATTTCAAAGAATGTATATTATAAAACATAATATACATAATATATGTATGTTTATATGTATATTCACACATTTCGTATTTTTCATATATATATATATATATATATATATATACACATATACATATTATGGAGTATACGTAAGTATACACAACTTAAAAAATAAAGTGCGTACAGTACCGGCTTTTAGCTTAATACGATATGTTCATATAAGATTGGATTATTTCTAACTTTAAATTTTTACAGAAAGTTGGAAGAGAGAGAGAAAGGTTATAAGCAAATCCAATTCTTAAAATTCGTATATAGCCTTGTAGCACGTACAGAATGTGTTTTATACACTTTCATTTTATCTACAGCACTGATTTGATTTTTTTATGCATGTTACTTTGATAATAAATTATTGTAAGTTATTAATTATTATTGAAAATTATAATTACTAAATTAATAATTAAACATAAATGTGTTAGTAACATCTTTATTACTTTGTAATAAAAAAAATCGAATGAAAAAAAGGAGAATAATCCTTTTTTTATATTTCGTATTATAATATATATTTTTAAGTATAGTAAAAAAAAAACTTGCTTTAAAATATAAATTTGTACAAGGTTATTGAAAATTATACTTTCCAAGCATTGAAAAAAAAATCATAAAAAAGCAATAACTTGGCAATTAAGCTTCAAAAGAAAACGGACCAATAAAATTGTTTAGTTTTATACCTCAATAGAAAAACATTTCTTCGTTTAAAGAGAAAAAATTGCCAATAAAAATATTGCTATATACGTTTGGTTCAGCAAATATAAACTATAGCGTACATACGTAGTTCAAACATTAAAAAAAAAAAAAAAAAAAAAAAAAAAGAGCTCAAAAGGATACAATTTAATAATATATTTTACACACAAAAGGAAAAACAATTCATTAAATTGTTATAAATAAATAAACATCAGAATCAGTTTTGATTGAAAAAATATATTGGGTATTACTATTCAAAATAAATTATTGATTAATTCTGAAAAAATCTATGTAGCACTTTACTAATTAATATTAAACATGCAAAATGTATTAGCTTTGCTGTGAAGGCTGCACGTATGGACCTTAGGGTCTAATGTTCTAAATCATAAGTGTACTTTACATACTTACATACTTTAGCGATGGGACATGGCATTAAGTTTTAGTTAAACTAGTTAAAAAAAATCGTGAGTTTAGTTTAAAGGAATAGACCAGAGTAAAAGATAAGATAAGCATTTATATCACAAAGCACTTGATGGGACTTACATAAATAACTTCAGTTTGTCTCAAAACCCAACTTTAGTTCCGTAGCTCATTAATCAGAAATTTAGATTTATGCAACCCGTACAACATTTTCATACAAATTTTTGCATGTTTCTGACATCATAAACATGAATAGTCACTTGAATTGCATACTTACAGTATTTTCGCGCTTTCTCGTAGGCCTACATTAACATTCTGGTAAAAAATTGTCAAAAGTTTTGAAGATTTTGTTTTCTTTGTTTTTAGATGTAATTATCAATGTAATTTCTAATGATACTGCAATTTTTTTTTATAATATTATTTTTTTTCCCGTATTTTTTCACTTTTTGAATGTTTAAAAATATACTGCCAACTTTTCTCTCTTTTTTTTCTAACTTTTTATGGATATTTACTTTTAAGAACCCTAGAGAAGAGAAAGAGAAAGTGTGTGTGAGATAGAGCATAGCCTTATTGCGTATACATTTTCAAAATGGTTTTCTATATGATATTTTATATTATTCTTCTTTTTAAGATATTACTTTGATAGAAAAAGGTTATATATAATATAACATACACACACACACACACACGCACTTTTATAACGTTGAATTGCAAATCAAAATCGAAGTTTTATAAAACACAAAGTAAGGATAAAAATGCAGACTTCAATCATTTAACTGGCAATATAGTAGGGTGAAAATAAACATGAGACGTTGGATATCATAACAAAGGAAATAGTTTACGTAAGTTTAATATTATCAAACTTCAAAGAGTATAATATATTTATATATATGAAGAAATTTATCATTCAAAATCGTTTTTATGTGTTACATGATATTCGCACGCACCTAAAAAACAAAGGATCCTAAAAGAATAACCAACATTTTAAGAATACTTTGTGGTAGGTTTCCATAATATTAGTTTTATATTTTATTATAACAGATCGAGTTTTTATTATTATATTTGATTATTAATGTGATATATTAAAAACTATCTATAGCAACTGTGAATAATTTTTTAGAATGACATTTCACATTATATTTAAAGGAATAGACCAGAGAAAAACATAAGCATTTATATCACAAAACACTTGATGGGATTTACATAAATAACTTTAGTTTGTCTCAAAACCCAACTGTAGCCCCGTAGCAGTGATCAGAAATTTCGATTTATGCAACCCGCACAACATTTTCATACTAATTTTTGCATGTTTCTGACGTCATAAACATGAATTTTCACGCAAATTGCATACTTTACAGTATTTTCACGCTCTCTCGTGGTGCTACATTAACATTCTGATAAAAATTGTCATCAGTTTTGAAGATCCCATTTCGTGTTTATTCATTAAAAAGCACATGTTGTTTTATGTGGTCTATGGCTTTAAATAATATATAGCTAAAAAAAAACGACGTTAAAGCCATAGACCACATGAAACAACATGTGCTTTTTAATTATTAAACATAAATTTGGATCTCCAAAACTGTTAACAATGTTTAACAGAATGGAAATGTGGACCCACAAGAAAGCGTGAAAATACTGTAAAGTACGCTTATTTGTGTGACAATTCCAGTTTCTGACGTCAGAAACAGAAAAAAATTAAGCATAAAATTGTTGTGGGGGTTGCATAAATCTAATTTTTTTTTATCATTGCTATACTAAAGTTGGGTTTTGAGACAAATTAATGTTATTTATGTAAGTCCTATCAAGTGTTTTGTGATATAATTACTTATATTTCTTCTGGTCTATTCCTTTAATAAAACTATCTTTAGCTTATTGTATTATAAGTTCAAGTTCATATAAATGTATCATTATTATAATTAAGTTTTTTATATCAGCATATCTAAAATATCAGCAATTTCTGCAATTCTTTTCAATAAGAAAATAATGATAAATTATGTAATGTTCGTTCAATATAATGTTTTATATATATAATTATAATAATGTATAGTAAAAATACATTACCTTATGAGGAGGGGGAGGGTACATGAAATGAAGTACACTTCTTATTGTTGAAAATAATTAAGATTAATTACAATACAAGCAATGCATAACACATAATAATTATTATATACATATATATATATATATATATATATATATATATATATATATATATATATATATATATATATATATATGCATCATTATAATATATTAGTATACAATAATGTACATACACTGAAGCTGAAGTGAACATGTTAACATACCGTAAGTTTATTGTTGGATTGAAATGAAACTCATAAATCTAGACAATATTCTATTGTTTAAACTTTAGTCTAGGTTTCATGTACTCTCTTCTCTTCCTTTATCTTTTCGTTAACTAAAATTGTTCCTATAACTTTATTCAATTGTCCTCTATATACTAAACACTACAGTATATATATATAAATATATATATATATATATATATATATATATATACACTGTATATTGTAGTCATGTTTTTTCAAAGGTAACTTCTCTTCTCTCTTTTCGCTTGTAATTTTTATTTTCATTGTTGTTTTAATTACATAATAATGAGAGTTTAATTAATGTATTTATCACTAATTTTAAACTTGACTGTCGTATAAATAAGAGCAATTTTGTTGTAGTGAGATTTTTCATCACTATATACTTGTGTCGTTTTCCAGTCACTTAATTACTCACTTCAATTAAAAAGAAGAATAATTAAAGAATGAAATAAACAGCAGTAAATAAGTAAAAGTAAGTTTAAATTAAAAACAACTAAATTAAATTTGTGTCTTATACATTTCATATGTTTTATTCATTTAAGTATTGTGTATTTTAATGGTTCTCTCAGATTTATTGTTTAATGTATAAGAGATAGTACATTTATCTGTATTAATCTATATTACTCCAAAGAAAACGTTACCACTTTTTGCTTATAATCAAAATGTAAAAAAAAAAAAAAAAAAAAAAAAAAAAATTTAATTTAAACACAACCTTTTTTAAAAACTTTTCTTGAAGCATCAATATTTATGTATCTAATTTAAATAAATAGAACAATTTAAAAAAAGAGTAAAAAACAGTATGAGAAAAAATAAATCATTTTATCATCCTAAGTAGTAAAAAAAATGATGCATACCATAATAAATTCATTATGTAGTTATAATGCTTACTATAATCTGCAAAGAGGAGAAAAAAAAACTTGGCATAAAAATATGATTTATACCCAAACTTGCTTAAGACTTATATACGTATAAAGAAAAAAAAATACTTATGATTTCTTGTCTTAAAAAAATTGAAAATAGAGAGAAGGAGAGAGAGAGAAATGTTGCTATATCTTTTTTTTTTTCCTTGCTTTCTTTTGCTTTTACTACACAACAGTATAATATTGGGAGTGGGCGTTGCTGTGTATCATGTATCTAAAGTTAATAATATGCCAGAGTTACGTAGAGAGGCAAGTCATGTTTCACGTGATATACGTACACCTCATAATTCAAAACCCTTACTTCACAACAAACCTACGTAGATTACTAAGTAAAAAAACATTTAAACACATTGTATATCTGATATACTGTATACCTTATTTTACTTTATGTTGATGACTTTTATCAGGAATGTTTTATGAAAATACAGAATAGATTTTGTGATGAGAAGAAAATTATATAATTCATATAAAAAAAACTGCTTTTTTGTTAATAACATGATATTTTGGCATTTGATATTATTATTTGGATTATTATTATTATATACGATATTTCGTTAGGAAAATTATATATTTTAAAAACCAATACATATTAATACTTTTTAGTGTATGATATTATTCTATATCTTTATCAAAGAAATTTAAAATTCCTTTGTAACGACAATGTGATTATTTTACATTGAAAATATTTACTCATTTTATTGGATTTTTATACATAATAATATATTGTATATTCATTTAAGTCACAATCAGTAGCATTACAGTATGATCACGTTTCTATATTAATGAAGGTTTGAAATGAAAACAATATTTTAGAATTAGAATAAAAAAAAAAGAGCATTGATCAAGGTCCATATAATAAAGAGGTTGAGCGCAGCACAAAACTCGCGCAGTTGATTTTATTTTGTGATGGATGTACTTGATTCTAAGCCAATACGATGCCGTTCACCAGCGTTCACCAGTTACGTCACTGATAAGGTGAATATATATACACCCGGTGATATAACGTCTTTGGTGAATTCTTTTAAGCTGCGCGACCTTGGCCAAAACTTTTACCGGAGCATCTAACCTCTTGACCATCTGACCTTGACCATTGATTCATTTTTAAAAATTAAATCACTTGCCAACTGTAGAAAATAAAAATGATCGTATCTAAAAAATAAATAAATAGGAAAAAAAATGTGCATAGATCAAAGTTTTCATAACTTGAATTCCTTGGATGAGAAACTGCATAATATATTATCATACAAATTATTAATTTCTTCAACACTTAATTTACATATTTCTAACATTTTAGTTAGAATTGTTTAAATTTTCTATTTATTCATACACTCTAAAAACTTGTATAAAATTTTCAAGCCCTTGACATGATAATATCCTTTTACTTAAAAAAAAAATCATTAATTTCCTTTGAAAACATTTAACTAAAACAACAAGTCATTTTTAATTGTTTTTTATAGTAGTTTTAACCTTTTCTACTGTAAATTTAATATCAAAACCAACAAATTAAATATTTCTTTCTTTTGATGTTAATAACAATCCAATTAGTGTAAGAAGAAAAAAAACGGTAAACATTTTTTTTTAGTTAAATCTCTTGCTATTACATAAATATTATTGTTTATTTATTATTATTATTTTTTTTTTTTGAAAAGTTTGATTTTATTCTTCCTTCTATTTTTTAAAAGGTCACACATAAACAGAGAATATAACAGTTTTGTTCCAGATATATTGTTATAATTGAAAGGAAAAAAAAAAAAAGGTTATAAAATTTGAAGTCACTCTTAGAATAACAATTTGAAAATAATTTCCGTTTTAAGATAGCAATTTGAAATATTTTAGTTTAAAATGTTAATGCATCATTTTTTAACTCTTTATTTTTTTTTTTTAATAATATCAATATTATTTTACGATAAGTATACTATTACCCATCGATATATTTTCTTTTCTATAGGTTCGATTTAAATTGAAATACTTTATTATTATATAATATCAACTTATTGCAAAAGCGATAGGAAAATTACAAAATAGAAATATAATTGCATATTCACATAAATATATAAGTAATCTTAACCCTAATAGATTATAAACAAGAACGAAGTAATTAGTAATTATGCTAAACATCATAACTATTATACTATGTAGTATACATTATAGCATAAATTATGATTTTGTATGTACATAAATGTTGCTATACCCGAATTTTATTGATCTATCATAAGTATTACGTATTAATTTTTGTCCGTGTTTAAAGAGCTCCTGGCGTCAAAAAATTAAATCGAAAACGTAAAAATCATGAGATGGGACCATTATTCATACACATATTATATCCTTCAACCCTTCTGTAGTCTTACAAACTGGAGTTAAAAAACTGTAAAGTAGGCAACTTTAGGAATTCATGACGTCATCAATTCCGGGTATACAATAGAAATTGTAGCGTGGGTTGCCTACTTTACAAGTTTTCTCCCTAGTTTGTAAGAGTACTGAAGGGTTAAGGCACAAAATATGTGTATTTACAATAGTCCTATCCTAGGGACCGGATTTTCAGTTGCAAATGTCTGCTTGCGCCTGCAAAAACAGCAGTTACTTTTCCTGCTGCACAACTTATTATCAATTTGTAAAATATTTCCTATCTACCTGTAATTTACCTCAAAATACCTGGAACGAACCAAAATTTATAAATATATATTTAGTAAATTGTTGTGCGGTACGAGGAGCAACCAAACTTGCAGGCGCAAGCAGACATTTGCAACTAAAAATCTGGTCCCTCCTCTCCTATCTCATGATTTATCATGGAGAGGAAATTTGTTTTTGAGGCCAGGGGCTCTTTAAATAATATCCTTATAATATATTGTAATACGTGTAATGAAAATTGTTTTATTTGATATGTATTTTAAAATTGACGATTGCAAAATTAAAATAATTTCTTAGTTTGATGCAATTTCTCGTGTTGTGTTTCGTCATTGATGTAATTATATAAGAGAAATGAGGTTATAAGTACCAAAGCATCATACCATATCATCTTAATGCAATTATATACTATAACAAGTTTATTCATGAAAACTTTTTTTTTATTATTATTAGAACGAGTTGATTAAAGATGAGGTTCATGAATACCAACCAACTTATCAAGTTTCAAGAATCCTTATTCTTTAAACAAAAAATATGTAATCATTTTATAAGTATAAAAATATCAATTGAATATTTTAATGATATGGGTCATGAAATTAAATTATATCTCATCAAATTTTACCTCAAAGGTTGATTAAATTTCTTGTTCTTATAATGGAAATGTTTTACATATAAAATGAGTTGTTACTTCATTATTTTATTCAGTGAAAATAAAAACTAAGTTTGTGTAATACGTTTATGATGATTATTAATTACTTTAGTAGAATTTAAATGGATTGAAATCTCAAATACTTTTTCTTTGTGTATATAAACAGTTTACAAAATCAATCTCGTTTCAATATTCTATTTGCATTCTAAATGAATATTTTGCTTTAATTTTGAACTTTGCTTTACTGAAATTTTTTTTACATGTTATAATAGCTCACATTTATCGATTATTTAGGTTATATTTTTTCACTATTTTCAGATAGAAAATAAAATTACGTATAATAATTTTTAACTAATACTTAAACAGATTGGTGCCAATTTTTATAAAACTTTATGCAAATTTATTTTTATAATACACATGATTGTGATAATATATTAAATTTGAACAGTCAAAAACTCGCTAAAAATATTATGTAAAATGTTATTTTGATGAAAATAATCATGCTATAAATTCAAATTTGTGTGAAGATTATTATACATTTTAATACAGTAAGTTATTAAAGAAATAGACCAGAAGAAAACATAAGCATTTATATCACAAAACACTTGATGGGACTGACATAAATAACTTTAGTTTGTCTCAAAAATCAACTGTATATAGCTCCGTAGCATGCAGTGATCAGAAATTTTTTATTTATACAGCCTGCAAAACATTTTTTTACTAATTTTTGCATGTTTCTGACGTCAGAAACATGAATAGTCATGCAAATTGCATACTTAACAGTATTTTCATGCTCTCTCGTGAAGCTACATTAACATTCTGGTAAAAATTGTCATCAGTTTTGAAGATCCCATTTCGTGTTTATTCATTAAAAAGCGCATGTTATTTTATGTGGTCTATGGCTTTAAAGACATATACTTTAGGCCTTACAGCATACCTTTTTAAAATATTAAATAAAAAAGGGACAGCCAAGCTAATGATAATATTTACCAATACCTAAATATAAGAGAGTACTAAATAGCTGTAACGTATGCAATTTGCGCGAATTTTGTTCTCACCACTACGTCATGATGAGATTATAATGAATAAAAAAATGTTGTGCTGGTTGCCTAAGCTAAATTTTTCTATGTTCGTCTACGTCTCAACAGTCTGGTTGAGAGGAGAACAAAGATATTTATGTATGTAGAGATGTAGGTTTTCACGGTTCGATAAATGGTGTGAGACATTGCTATAGTGTCGTAGGCTCTAACGGGATAACCGTGGCGGGTGTTGTTCTTCTTCTGTTTACGACGTTTCGCGTCCGACGTTGGGCGCATCTTCAGGTGAGTATGAAGATGCGCCCAACGTCGGACGTGAAACGTCGTGAACAAAAGAAGAACAACACCCGCCACGGTTATCCCGTTAGAGCCTACGACACTAGCAATGTCTCACACGATATTTATGCATCTTATCTGAATTATGTGTTGTTGTTTTTATTACAATAAAACCTTTCTGAAACTGATAAAAAAAAACAGCTTTTGGATCAAATCTTTGTTATTTTCGCTACTCATTTCATGGTTTGTAAAATAAGTTGTTAAGCATAAAAGGATTTAAAAAACAAAAACGAAAGCTGCGTTTATTGAGCCTCTTCTAAATAGAAAACATTATATAAAAATGACAAACAATTTGACCAAATCTTTTATTGTTATTTTTTCTCTACTACTTGATTTTTTTAAGTGCTATATGATTATTATTTACATTTAATTAAATTAAAGTAAATAAATGTAATGCTATATATAGCATATAAAAAATATACACATAAATGTTGAAACATTTTAATAATAAAATAAACAAAAGATATGTAGTATATAGTCTCAAATTTATTTTTTAGTAAATATTTCTCTTTATTTACTCACAAATCATAAGGGTAGAAAAATACATAAATAATATTTACGTATAAAAATGTTGGATTTGCAGGGATAAATATATATATACATGGTCGTAAAGTTGTAGAAATATCCAGAGTACGTTTTTTTTCCCCTGTATTTATTTTTATATCGAGTCAATAATATAGAGGATTGTATCAGCCTTTTTGTGTGTATGTTGAGTAAGAAATATTGAGACATAATATAGATGGAAGAGTTTTGAAGATTTTCGGAGAGCTTGTCAAGAAACGACAGTATATTATTATACAGAGTACACTACATGTACATCATATACATACATACAACTTCACAATAACTCAATACAAGCAACGTTTATGTGGTAAATCGCTCTTTTAAATATTTATGATTTGCAGCAATTGTTGTTTATGATTGTGGCGTAATTCTTTAAGGGAGGGAAAAAAAACGCTAATGCTCTCTTATTATTCTCTTATCCATATCTCTTTGGCATAGAAGCTACTTTTTTTTTTTTCGTTGTATTTACGAATGTTTTAATCCAATCGTTAAAGAGGAAGTTCAGGGTTTACAACATTGCTTTTTCAATGTTAGATAATGAGATGAAGTGTTCATTGATGCCCAAAAACCCTTCCGTAGCCCCATGATAGCTCCTCAAACTTGCATTCATCCTGCGAGATATGCAAACTGCTACAGGTAAAGCCGTAACTATGACGTAAAAGTTACAGGACGGGTTGCATATCTCGCAGGATGATCACGATTTTGCTGGGCTACGGAAGGGCTTTGGGTAATCATATGTAAGGTTATGAACAGTTCTTCTCATTATCTAGCATTGAAGAAACCATATTTAAAACCTCTTTAAACTCTTCAATGATATATATATATATATATATATATATATATATATATATATATATATATATATATATATATATATATATATATATATATATATATACGGGAGTCTGAACTACACTTAAGTGTAGTAAGGAAAACTATATCATTTGAAGTTTAAAACATATATATATATATATATATATATATATATATATATATATATATATATATATAGCAAAGATGTTGTGTGTTAAATTAAAATATAATATTATCTTTAACTACATTTTCTTCTTACAAATAATACAATTTGGTGCGTGTAGTTCTCTAAACTAAACAAATACAACGATATAAAGGCTCAGCATGCCTCTTAGTTGTGAATAAATCAGAAGTAACAGTAAGTTTAGTGTTTGGAAGCAACCAAGTATCTACACAGACTTTTGCTATTGCTTGCTATACTGCTGCTTTTGGTTGACTACTACTTACATACTATGAGAGAGAGAGAGAGAGAGAGAGAGAGAGAGAGAGAGAGAGAGAGAGAGAGAGAGAGAGAGAGAGAGAGAGAGAGAGAGAGAGAGAGAGAGAGAGAGAGAGAGAGAGAGAGAGAGAGAGAGAGGAAACGGAGACAACTTCATGCCATAGGGATGGGTTTTATTTACATGGCTTTGAAATACTTGCCAGCATATATCACACTTTTTTATAGACTTTTATATATACAGAAACCGCTAACTCAGTAAAAATGCGCGTATTCACTGTGATTGAAAGTTACGAATATACATACATAACATACAAATAATAGTACTTTCACAAACTTTTTTTCTCTCTCCCTTTCTTTTTCTCTATCCTTTCCTTCTCTTATTTATTCAACATATTGAATACTATATTATACTTTGAAATATATATATAAAAAAAAAGAAAGAAATAAAAGATTTGTATCAATAAAAAAGTAATATTCTTTCTGACTTAAATCAATGAAAAATATTACTTTACTAACCAAAAAATATATATATTAAAAGATATTATTACAATTTAAATAAAAAAAAATAGAAGTTTCTAGGAAATATATTATTTAAAATTCTATATTTTTTTTAGTATATAAAAATTTAATACTTATAAAGGTTTTATGCTTAATACAATTTTATTAGATATTAATTTGCATGTCCTTGTAATTTGTTGTAAAATCTACAACAATGAAAATTTTATGATCTTGTAAAATTATATTAATAATAGAGTAAAATGAAATAGAGAATGAGGGACAGAGAGAGAGAAAGAGAGAGAGAGAGAGAGAGAGATGTATTAATAAATTTAACAACGTCATGTTGTCAACCAAACAACTAATTATTGCATGTCCAAAACTGATTGAGAGAGATGTTTTGCTTTATTTATTTATATATGAATAATAATATAAACATGTTTCTATGGAATCAAAACTGAATCAGAATCTCATTGAAAAGGTATATACAGAATAAACTTTCATCACATCACATACATATTATAGGTTTCGTAAATTGTGATCATTGAACATGATGATGATGATGATGAGAGAATGAGAAAGGGGGAGATATATAGAAAGTCATGAATATAATACTTGCTGGTTTGGAGTGAAGCCAAATATAAGCAAAATCTTACGTCATTGTCACATGTATGCTATATTATGTTTGCTACACATGAAGTTAAAACATAAAAAATATTACCTGGTATAAACATTTTCAGACTCTGTCAAATATATAATGTACAGTCAACCGGGGTGACTTTGAACGCCCGGGGTGACTTTGAACACCCATTTATCTCAATTTTGGGCACTCATTTCAAAATTTTGAAACATGCCATTAAGATCAAAAACAAATTTGAACAATAGTAAGATTTTTCAAATTTTTTAAAATGAGGCCCCAAGACAGAGATAATTGGGTGTTCAAAGTCACCCCAGTTGACTGTATTTATAAAAAAATCAAAATATATAATACTATTTAATTCTAAATTTATTTGTAACAAAAGTAAATTATTATTTTTCAAGTTCACTACTTCTATCGTTTAAATATTGCAGAATAAATTTAGTCCTTTTTGTAACCTGAATAGAATTACAACCGTATGTCTTGTGGATTAAAAAAGTGAATATCTAAATATTGTATAACATGAGTGCTTTAATAACTCAAAGTCGAAATTTAAAATAAAAAGTTTACTAATTAGTGGGTAATTTACAATTAAGCTTCCTTGCTATATAAGGAAGACAATAATAAGCAAGCTATTGGCTGCACAATCGAATACAAGCCAACCTAACTGAAACATCAATCAATTAACAACTTTAGGTTGCACTAATATAGTTAACTAATAAATTGATTGTCTATTATTTAATATAGACCTACATAAATTTATATATAAAGTTAAGACTTAATAGTATTTTTGTTTCCTGCAAATATCTAAAATGAGCTAAATATCTAAATATAGTTAGATATCTAAAGTATCTAATATTTAAGTGTATACATGTAAAATGATTCAAAATTAACGTAAAAAATTTCGTTAGTTATGAATATTACGACTAGAAAACGGTCAAAATTAAAGAATTTAGTATAAATTGACATAAAAGCAAACTTTTTTTTTTTTTTTTTTTTTTTTTTTTTTTTGTATTGAATTCACGTGTTTAAAATTCAATTACTGAAAAAAATATAAAAATAAATGAAAAGCTAAAATGAACACAGTTTTTCAACACCACACACATGATACTTATAGAGTTAGAAATTATATTAATAATGGAGTGAAATGGTAAAACGTAATCCAGGATAATTACGAGTTCTCTGAACCCAAATACAATTCACAACAAAAATAATATAATATGTTTATTTCTTTTAATTAGTACGAGTAAACAAAATGCAGATTTTTTTTAATGAGAATAAAAATAAATTCAACCACTCACAATATTAAAAAATTTCTTTTTATATGTATATTTTTTTTTCTTCTTCAGCTTTTACTAAATTATACGAATCAATGAACTACATTAAAACTCTTTTAATAATAATTATTATGTTAATAAGTTGTGTAAAATATATTTTATGTAATGGAAAGAAGTTTTATAGAGAAGAGAATTTTTAATAAACCAAGCGTAATTTTTTATGAACAAATAAGAGCAAAAGCGAGTTTATTAAATTTTAACGTTTAAACCACTTTGGATTAATTTCACACACAAATGTTTATTTGGATTGGTTCCAACACTCTGTAAATTATTTCTTACTTTCACATTTTATTATTTTTATTAAAAGCAAATAAAAATAAACATTTTTTTTACCTTACGCGTGAGAGAGAAAAGGAAAAAAAATTATTACTTTTAAATTTAATTTTATTAAACGTTTGTAAGTTTATTGACGTATATTTATTGTTACATCTTTAAAATTAGATATTTAAATAGATATTTAAATATAATAATAATAATAATAATAATAAGTAACTATAGATATTAATAACAATTTATTTTTATTTATACACTTCAAATATTTTCTAATATATAATAATTATTGTATTTCAAAATATATCTTATAATCGTAAATTATTAACCGTAAGTGCGATTTCCATGTAACAGTATAGGGTGTGTGCGTATGACGTCATACTGAATGTACTTTGACGCCATACTGAAGCTATGAATAACATTGTTCAGCATATAGTACAAACATTGTAAAAACTGTGTTATTATTTTTCTCTCTCGCATACTTGAAAATCTAATTAAACCTGTTAACAGCATCATGTTAACTTGCAAAATGTGTCATTTTCTCTTAACGGCCCATGCTATTTAGTGCTCACATATGGCATCGACTTTTACTGTACATGAATGAAATGCATATACCGTTGAAAAGAATCTATTTTTGACGGGATGATGGTTAAAGTATGTATAGTATATTTACTCAATATGGAAAAAAATCTAATCGAGAATATGATTTCTGAATACTGAGGTACTGCTGTTGTTACACAATTAAAAATTATAAAATAAACGTTGTTCGTTTTTTTTTTCACATTTGTACATTTTGTACCCCCCCCCCCCTTTTTAAGAATTTTAATTTTTTAAATTTTACTCCCCTTATAGGTGTCATGTTACCATTTTCAAAAATATTTGGTCCTCAATATTATGGTAACGAATTCTGGAGTTTAATCATAGTTGGTACCTTCAACTTTCAAATTACATTTAAAAAGTAGGGGATCAACTATTGAATTTCGAGTTTAGTAAACACATTAGGAAATATTTAGGTGCACTGTATTAAAAGAATAATTAAAGAATATAAGTTATTTTTAAATGTTAGAATTATCAATATAGCATTACCAAAAATAAGCAATTTTTTAACTTATTATCACCCTATTTATACTTTTGAATAAACGTACCATATATATATATATATATATATATATATATATATATATATATATATATATATATATATATATATATATATATATATATATATATAGTATAATATATATTATACTCATTATGTTGAAAATAATATTTCATTCCACGTTATTATAAATGAAGGTACATTTGTATTAATTATTATAATGTATTATAACGAACGTCAAGAAATATTATACTAGTTAATAAAACTGATTAAATTAACTCGTTAATTTTAATTAAATTTACAATATAATTAAAATAAAAATACTAAATTGAAGCTAATTTTATATATATATAATATTATGTTTTTTAAAACATATTAATATTTCATATCACAATCATACAAAGTATTAAGTTAAAAATATTTTAAACGTTATTTAAATGTAAACCTAAAGTATAGTTTACACACACCGTGTCATATTTTTATGTTGACATAATGTTATATCATATAATTAAGTATTATGTTCAAATGCACATGCGCAGTTGTTAAATCCTAATACTTATATTGGTTTGTTCACACGAATATAGATTTTTTCCTGTGTGATAAATTTAATTGCATGTAAATATTATGGTTTTAAATGAAGATTATCATCTATTCGAGTTAATAGACAACTTCACAAAATCAGGATATGGCATTGGCAAGGATTGTCATTAATTTTACGTTAATTTTGGCCTGGTATAGGGCTTACCATGTTAAACTGAGGGTTTTAAATTTCTTGCTTCGAAATTGTTGAAACAAGTTAAATCGCACATCATCATAAAGTAAAAAGTACAACATAAAAAGTATTTAGGACGTGAACGAGCCCCAGTGAAAGGAACGAGGTGAAAAATGAGCGACTAAAGTTGACTCCAAATGAAGTCACCAGCAGAAAGGTTGTACCAGAAATTTCAGCTTCTCATCGTCTACCTTTCAAATGTAATAAAATGTCATTTTAATCTATATTTTTTAAATTTAGCTTTGACATTTCTGGTAGAACCTAGACCCTGATTTGGAGTCGCATATTTTTCACCTCGTTCCTTTTACTGCGGCTCATTTGCGTCCTAAATACTTTGTGAGTTGTGCTTTTTACTGATGTGTGATTTAACGTGTTTTAACAATTCTGAAGCGAAAAACAACAATTACAAAGAAAACTGAACAAAAGACTTAAAATTACTTTGCCAGTGATCAACCTGATGACCCTTGCCAATGACAACTACTGATTATAAGATGTTTTCTATTACACATCTAAAATATTACACCATAAAAACATTACTTATGTAACATAAAATTGTGTCGGTATCATAACATATTTCACAGTTTAAATTAGCCTTACTCTTATGAAATATAATATAATAATTTATTTCAATCAATATCTTTAGATTTTGAAAGTAAACTGCAAGCTAATTTATTGTCATATTTATGAGCTTATAATGACAGCTCCATGATAAAATTTTCATAAGATTACTTGACATATTGGAATTAAAAGCTTAACAATACATCAATATGATGACCTTTACCCTAAAATATTGTAAATCTAAAACATCTCTGGCAAACTGTAATATTTGTAAACATTATTTACTTTTTTTTTTGCTTAGACTGAAGTATATTTAAAAAAATATATACGAATAGCATATTATACTGTTTAAAAAATAACATGAAAATGTATTAAATAAATACGATCAATTAATTTTTGAAGAACAATTCAAAAAAAATTCAAATAACTCAAGTTTAAAAAAAAAAGTTATTGCTACAAGATAGATTTAACAAATAAAAATCAAATCTATCGATAGCAATAAATAATAAAGATAATAAATAACAAGAAGTGATATTGCAATAATGTAAAAGAAAAAAAAAACTAAATTTTTAGAACATTCTTTTCACTTTTTTTTTCTTGTACTCATGACTGCGCTTTGGCAAGATTTTACAATTTTACAACGAATTCTTGTATGTTCATGTAACAAAAGAAAACTTTAAACCCTTTTTATTAAATCTAGTAGAAAATTATACTGCAAGATAAAAACCATTAAAATAAGTTTTTTTTTATATAATATGTAATTTTTTTTCTAGGTTGAGGTTAACATATTGAAAACCATTTAATTTACCAACATAGAACTTTTAAAAAATATACATAATATGTTCTATACAGTAATATATAAGTTATATGAATGTCGTAATTTTAAATACGAATTATTTTGTCAAGCTAATGAAGTGCATTTTTTTTCCCGTTACATAAAATGCAGATTTTATTTTAAACAAGAGTTAAATTTTAAATGAATGTAATATATTTCTTTTTGCATTAGAAACTATAATTAAAATTAACCATATTTCTTAGTTTAAAATTCTTGTAACATTAACCATAGACTAATTATTTTACATAATATCCATAGAAAATTATAGTTATACAAAAAAAGTGATATATTTAAGGGTACCTATAAAAAATATTATCCTATATTATAGTCTGCAAAAAAAAAATCATCTCTTCATAAATTTTCTTTAAACTTTACTGTTTTTATTATATATGTTAAAATTGCTTCATAAAACAGATTATATTTATCGTTTGTGGTAAGCAGTGAAAAAAATTACAAACAAACCTAAAGAACATATAACGTGTTATTTTGCGATTGTGACGTCATTTTAGCACCATATAGATTGTGCTATAAGGATGTGAGTTATGACCATATTTCTTATAACATATTCATAGTTCCCATTTATTTTTTACCTGAGGTACAAAAAAAAAAGAGATGATTTTTATATTACAAAGGTGAAATATTGAGTAAGCTGTAAAACCAATGAGAAATTATGTGAGACAGTTCAATAATTTTTTCATAATTTCAATTAGTCTTAATATTTTATGTAACTTATGTATTACAGGATAATATACTGTAGTAGTTTGTCTTGTAACATTTTTACAATAGACTATTGAATTACATTGTTTAATTTTTATATAAATTTAGACTCATAATTTAATTTTTTTTTTTTTTTTTTTTTTTTTTTACGATTTTGCTTTTAGAAAAAATAAAGTAATTTGCAATTGCAATTGTATGTAAAAACTATACAAAAGGAGTTTCTTTTAATGAAATAAATTTGAGTTAATTATTAGAGGATACAATTTATCGTGTTTTTATTTTAGCTTAAATCTTTCATGGAGAATAGAATCAGTAGTGCAAATAAAATTGTGAATTTTTTTTTTATTCTATAAAACATCAGGACACCTGCAACCAATTTTATCCAATTTTTTTCTTTTTAAAATTATTTAACGTTTGTTGACAGCACAGGTGCTGTGTGTGTTTTAGCGTCAAAGTTTTCATAATTACTGTTTGCATATATCGAGCTTGTATATATATATATTTATATGGGCAGAGAGAATATATATATACGTAAATACATAGGTATAATATAACGTAGAAAGACCATAAATTCATCAAGCCATTGCATGAGTTTAAAAGAGCTTTTAGTCAAGCGTCCTAAATTTTGTACATACATATGTGTGTGATAACTGACAACGTGAATTCTACACAAATAAATTATAATGCTTTTTGAGTAATTTTTTAAGAACTTAAATGGTACTGCTTTTAATGTACGTTTTTAATATCTGTGTTTGAAGTATTAACTAACACACATTAATGTGTCCTCTTTAATTCATGTTGTTTTACATGCTTTTCTCTTTACATATTTGCAATTGTTGTTTCATCTTTTTTCTTTTGGATGAATAATAAGTAATAACCATATAAAATAATCTCATATATTTACAATTAAAACTAGGCTTGAAAAACCTATTAATTTTCTATTTAAAAATTTTGACATTTGAAATCAAAAGGTAAGGATAACCTTTCACCCCAAAAATTAGACTTTAAACAAAAAAATGTATATATACATGAAATATCAAATTTTAAAATCTTATTGCCACACTTTAGTTTTTTGTTTTATTGTATTTACATTTATTTGTAATAGAAAACTATAGTAATAGGGTTTCATTGCAAAAAGCTTTACAATTTTAACAATATCTTATGCTAGTGATGTTTAAAGAAAGAAAGAAAATAGAGGGGGGTGGGGGAAACGGTCCAAGAAACATTGTATGTCTCCTGAGTTTTCCCGTTTTATTTGCCAACATCAGAGTTTTGTGGCTCCGTAAACAACGCCAGCAGCGCCGCAAAGTACACTCCTTTATGTTGTAAGCGAAAATTGTATTTCTTTTCCCTTCTTCTTAGTTACTTAAATTGCTCAACGGAAATGCCTTGGCTAAGCAACAACAAGAAAAAAAAAATACTTACACATAACATTTCTTTGCTCACTTTTAGTACAAATACTGTAAAAAAATACACAAGGAAAAAACCAAATTTCCTTTTTTTCTAAGGTTTTTCAATTATAGAGAAAAGATAATCTACGTATACAGAAATTGTAAATGCTTTACATTAAAGGAAAGAGATTTGAATTTTGCATGGCTTTAAAGTTTTTTAATTTAAATTTTATTTGAAATTACTTTCATAATTATTTTATCGTTGGTAATACATGTACAGTACAGAGACTGAATTATTTAAAATTGTATTCGATTGCCTACTGGATATATATATATATGAAGACTATGAATAATGTTCTATATAAATATATAATTATGCATAATATTATGCCAATAAAATTTTAAATCATAGTATCTGATCAGTACAATTTTATGTTGATCCTTAATAAATTTTTATGCACCTCTCATATTATTAATATATAAAATTTATATATAAATTCTTAATTATATAAAAAAAAAAGAAGATATTGTAATATTTAATTTTATAATTTCTACCTTTCTTATAGTTTAATATTCCAAAATAAATAATAATAATTAATTATAACAATCATAATTATCATAATTACAATCAAAATAATAATAAATCCTGCAGTAAAAACAATGTTGTTGAAATTCAAGCCAATGAAGCATAAAATCACAAAAATACCTGCATTTTTTTTTTTATATATAGTTTACGTGCGTACAAAATAAAATACTTTACTGCAAATACGCTTTAGAAAATAGAAAAACACATCACATTTGCATTTCATTGTCCTTTATGTTTTGAATTTGCATTTTTTCAATCTTGAATACCATTTAGGATTTGATTATGTTTAACGTAAAAAAAAATAATAATAATAAAGCTAAATATTATAATATATTATAAAAATAAAAATAATAAAAATCATATCACGTGTATTATGATGTGAGGTGAAGGAATGTTGGTTAAACATCGGAGAGAGAGAGAGAGAGAGAGAGAGAGAGAGAGAGAGAGAGAGAGAGAGAGAGAGAGAGAGAGAGAGAGAGAGAGAGAGAAAATTTATCGATAGATAGGAACTTGTCGTTCCAATTTATCATCTATCTTGTTGGCGGAAAACAAATTGGCTTTTTGCATACTAACATGTTCACTTAAAGAGAAAGCTTACAGTCACCAAATAGTTATTTTTTAATATTGCTGATATCATATTTTAGTATACGCAGTATCGAAAATATATTGAAATTTTCATGACATATTTGACATCTTATTAAAAATTTGCATGAAAATAAAATTAGTAGAATAAAAAAATGATATTTTAAATTCTTCAGAATGTCTGCTTTAAAAAAAAAATCATACCATGAGACAATCATTCGGTATGACATAAAATAATTTTTATACTTCTGTATGTTGAAACCAGATTTTTTACATTATTTGATTTATAGGTAAGTTGTCGGTCTAGAATTGTTTTATACTTTAAACATATTTTATATCCATTCATAGATATATATTTTTATTAACATATTTTACGATTAGCGTACATTTAAATTTAAATATCAATTTTTGCTTTAAATCTATTTAAAGAAGAATTAAGAAGCTTTAAGAAGAAAAAAAATTACTCTTATAACCGATAGCTAATATCTGAAAGAATATGAATACTTTGATCTTTTATTTAAAAAAAAAGGAAGTTAAATTTTTGTAAGTATTGGTTTAAAAGCATTTTAAATTTAAAAAAATATATATAAGGATGTGTTTTTTAACGTGCTTTGTTATTTTGAATAACTTACTAACTTTTTTTATTTTACTGATTTTATAGCAATCAAATTTTTATATTTGAAAGAAAATATTAATATCTCAAGTGGGTTTTTGTAATAAAGTATTAAAGCAACGCAAAAAGAAAAAAAAATAACGTCTGTAAAATAAATAATGGTATGAATTCATACAAAATTTAAACTTCTTTATTACGTAGGAAATCGAGTTATTTCACGCACAAGCATGTGACTATGAAATATAATAGCTAGGTTATAGAGGCTAAAAAGCTATGGCAAGAAGTAAAAGTAACACAGATGGTGCAAGGTGTTGTGGTTTCACAGATCATCACTCCTTTATTCTCAGCTCTTATTATATTAAACCACGAGTCCAATAATAAAATACGTATATATATATATATATTATATAATTATAATACTATACCATAGACAAAGACTTTCTCACATTTTACTATGTCAAATTATTATGTGTCAAATATTATTTTCCTTGACAAGAATAATTTGATTAAATGTTTTTCATCATGTTTTAAGAACGTACTACATACTCTGCTTCATTATCATTAAAATAATTATGAATTATTTTCATAAGTTTTAGTACACATTTTCTTAGCGTTTATTTTAATCATGTAGCATGTATAATAGTGAAACTTTCATAGTTGTATTAAGAGAGAGAGAGAGAGAGAGAGAGAGAGAGAGAGAGAGAGAGAGAGAGAGAGAGAGAGAGAGAGAGAGAGCGCAATGAATAACAACACGAAATATAATTTATAGATCTTCAAAAGTTTTAATTGCGTTGTGCTACTTTATAATTTTCGGCACTTTTTTTCCTCTAACGTAACTTTGTATTCCTATTTTAAAAATATGTTACACACACACACACACATATATACTGTGTGTATATATATATATATATATATATATATATATATATATACACACACACACACACACACACACAAAGGCTTTATAGTTATACTTCATTTTGATTGCGATAATATTGTATTTCTTTATTATTATCATTATTTTAACATGAATCCATTACAGATCAAAAATCACAGAAAAAATATATACCAAAATGGTAAAATAAGATACATAATATATACATATAGTCATATATAGATGATGAGCATTTAAGTATAAAGTTTGAATATGATATTATATTATGATAGTCGTTGCCAAATAGCATAACATAAAATTTCCAAGTCACCTAAGATGTGATTTAGACAAGCTGAAGCAAATGACTTTTACATAATAAACAAATAATGTGAAGTAATAAAATTGATCTGACATACAAATTTGCTGGCAATTTTAGAACTTTTTACGACATAATTTTTAACAGTAGTGACATCTGCATTGTGAATTTAGATAAAGGATGTTATTTCATGTTATATTAAGATTTGTATAGGGTAAATGTGTATGATTGTTATTCAAAATTCTGTACTAAAATTTAGAAATCTTTCTTATAAGATCTAATAATAAATTTAATAATATAATGTAGTATTAATTGTAATAAAATTAATACGATACCATTTTCTCGCTTAAAATGTATTTTACTGGGGTAAGAAAATGAGGATTGTATCACAACTCTCACGTTTTAAGGATAATACAGGCCCGCGCAGCCGTCTTATTTTATTAAGTACTAAATTAATTTAAAAAAATAAGGCACTGTGATTGGCTGAGAGTTGACTCTCAGCCAATCACAGTGCCTTATTTTTTAAATTAATTTAATATTAAATAAAATAAGACGGCTGCGCGGGCCTTAAGTCATGTTAAAGTATTTAAAAATTGGTGCATTACTTTAGTTACGAATACTAACTTATTTAATATAATTTATACACTTTTAAGTTATTACGAGTAGCTAAAATAATGCATTGTAGCAAGTTATTAAAAATAGCTAATTTAAGTTATTTTAAGTAGTTTTAAGTATTTTTTTAAAGCTATTTTAAGTACAAATACCTATTGTTAATAATTCGCTAAAATGCATTATCTTAGCTACTCATAATAACTTAAAAGTGTCTTAAATAAGTTAGTATTCGTAACTAAAGTACATAATGCACCAATTTTTAGAATATATAAAAAAAAAGTGTATAATTTAGTGAGATATTTCAAAATTACCATTACTAATAGGTTCTATATAATAGAATGACATGCTTGTTTTTAAAATTTCTGCCTGAAAAGTAAAGATTGAATAATAATAATAATGCCTCATTTTCCTCGAATGATAATAAGTCATGTAACTCTGATTAAAAATAATTTCAATGTTTTATAGATTCGAAGTCATTATTGATCATTTATAGATTTTGTTTTTTAATGAGTTTCTGAAGACTTCCATTCTTTTATTTTTATCCTATAATATAAAAGGACGAATATCTAACAATTTAAAAAAAATCCACTTTTGTATTCAAATAGAAAGAAGTTTATTTTTAAAATGGTCTACATTTTGTCGTGGTATTCGCATGGTGAATGTGAGTGAGTGTCTGTGGTTTGAGTTAAAATCGTCCTTCCATGCTCATGCTATACCATAGTACTATAATATGTGTATGTATGTATGTATGTGTGTGTGTGTGAGAGAGAGAGAGAGAGAGAGAGAGAGAGAGAGAGAGAGAGAGAGAGAGAGAGAGAGAGAGAGAGAGAGAGAGAGAGAGAGAGAGAGAGAGAGTGAGCTGAGCGAGCAGCATCTGCACCAAGCAACCACGCTTAAAAGTCAACGCCAGAAAAAAGCAGAAGCAGGTGGTGCTTCTTCTCTTTCATTTCCGCAATGTTCCAACCTAAAACCAAGGAATTTCAACTTTAAGGTTATCATGGTCTAAAAAGTAAAGAAATCTCTTTCTTATTTTCTAAGAAAATTGCCTCTTTATTTTTAAATAAATATTAATAATAATAATAAACTCAGAATAATGAATACTTTAAAAACACTGGGTCTTAGACCAAAATTATACATTTGCATCTTAATTTGTTTAATATTTTGGTGCAAACCTTGACTATGAGCGCTTTTTTTTTTTTTTTTTTTTCTCTCTTTACCCTTATATTCTTTAATGCTGACAATACTATCAAATTTATTCCAAAATGAAATTTTATAAACTGATTTATGTTAACGCAACTTAATTGAACGCCATACATTTACTGAATTTGAAATAAGCTTCAGCATGATATTTTTTCTCTCCTTACGCCAACGATTCAAGTTGAAAAGTACAAGAAAAAAAAAACTAGGAAAAAAAGTTAAACTACACACTGTTATTACTTCATATTATTATTATTTATTTTTTTACTTTGAATTGTTAAGCACTACAAACTATTTGAATTATAGTTTAATATATTAACTGATATTTCATACTGTACATTAAACTTCTTCAACTAAAAAAAAAAAAAAAAAATGCAAACGGACTAAACTATATGACACAATATATTACAATATTTAGGTGCAACAATTTTTTGTTAGAACTGCTCTCCATACGTGAAACTTTTTCTTGTAAAGTCTCTTGAGTTGAAAGTGTCTGACTTTTTTAGGAACTCTTTTTTTTTTTTATGTGACTTGTCTACGGTTTCAAGGTACCTTGGGGTCTCCATCGTATTGTGTCTCGTGAGAATTTTAAGGTTTTAAGTTTTGCTGGAAAATGGGTTTCTCTAGCTGACCTTGTGCTCTAAAGAGAAACAAATTCTCAAAGTATAATCCTTTACAATCTTTATCCAATGTGTTTTGTTAGCTTAACTTGAAATTGATAAGATAATTGTTATCTTTTTCCTTCTTATTTTTTATTTATTTATTTTTTCTTGTTTTTTATTTCGTATATATATATATATATATATATATATATATATATATATATATATATATATATATATATATATATATATATATATAACAAATAATAAGTTTAAAAGTATACAGATACAGTACATACGCAGAAAAATGTCATCGTTTGTTATAATTTATAAAAATAAAGTAATGAAAGTTAGTATTGTTTTTATTTTTTGGAACAAGACTGTTGTATTAAGCGATTTTCTTTTATATTTGTGTCTATGTATTTCGTAAATGGATAATAAAAAAATAAAAAATAAAATAAACTTAAAAAGCTTTTAAACAACAGAACATAATTTTGTATTTAAAACTTAGTTTAAAAAAGTATAATCTAACAAAATTGTCGATGGATATACAATATTTTTACATTTACAAAGAAGTGTCTTTTTATTACATCTGATAAATTTTCTTTGAAAAAAAAATGCCTCAAGGTAGTACGTGTTCATTTTATTTCTGTTATATCTTATTTTTAAGCTCCTTCTTCTTTTATTATTTTTCTGCGTTGAGTTAAAAAAAAAAAAAAAAAGATCTAATACAAGTGTAAAACTTAAAAGTTTGTATTCAAAGTAGAAACATCTTATTTTTTTATGTGCGTGTTGTTATTATTATTATTATTCACAAATTCCCTACGCGTTTGTTTAACTTGAAAACTAATTAAACACGAACTATATAACAAGTAACAGGAACTGTGAGAAGGTGTATAACATTTTACTTACAACAACAATACAATATTACCTTACATAATATATATTATTATACAAATTAACAATGATATTATTATAACTTATAATAATCTAATTAACATATAGAAATTACGTAATATTGTCACGAGATGGTTCCAATACTTGAAAATTTATTTCAAGATATTTAGAAATGTTGTAGTGATCTTGATTTTTTGATAAAAATTTTGATTAGAAATCATGATTATTTAAACTGATCGATTTAATAAAAAAAAATTTTAAAAAAACTTGCATTGAACTAGATTACTTTTAGAGCCAAGATCGATCTATACTCGCCTCAAAAAGCCTGAGTTACCTGCTGTTCGACCTTTTACGGTATCGCCCAGCCGCCGCGCTTTGAAATGCGCGCGAGAAATGGGCGATACATTAGTGGTAAAACCATAAATCGGCTGAGGTTTTTTGAGTCAAGTATAATTTTTGATCAGATTATAAGTTCAAAAAGTTGAAAAATATAAGTATTATCTATGTTTTCCACCTAAAATTAGGAAGTAACACTCTTTAGGAACCAAAGTGTTGTATACTGTATTTCAAATCCAGAGTGTTAATGTTTTTTATAAAGAATAATATATGAGTTTTGTTTTCCACCTAAAATTAGAAAGCATCTCTCTTCAGGGACCAAATAAAAAGTGTTGCATATTTCAAATCCAGAGTGTTAATATTTTTTTTAAAGAACAATAACTATACAAGAAGTTATAGTTAAAAAAAGACAAAAATGTTCTTGCAATGATACTTTTTTGTTATGTATTGAAAAAAAAAATTCTACAAATGAAAGTTTTTTTGTTTTTTTCCATTTAATATGTTTTGACAGCGAAAAATATCACAATAAAAAAACATTGTAATCGTATTGTTATAAATCAAATGGTCTAAGATCTGATCTAATTTTTATTCGATTGTCTCGTATTTTTGTAATCTTGATTAATTAATATTGATCGAGTAAGAACTCCATTGCTCTGATCTTGATAGAAAAACATAGAAATGAACAAACAACAATAATGTTTATGATGCATTTATTTTTTAAATTATCATTGTCTTCTAGGTATTTATTATAAGTTCGTCAATCAATATCCATTTCAATTACAGAAATAAAATTCAAATTTTTATTCTAAATTAAATCGTGTATCTTATGTAAAGCAATACAAAAATAAAAACTACAAAAAAATGTATTTTATAGTATGATTATATAAAGGCGTAGAACACCTTGAACAAAAAAATGTGTGTAATATCCTAACGAACCTGAAAATTAACGTCAGTCATGGCCGGAGTCATTGATTTCTAATTTATTTTCCATTCACAAAATGCCACTGGCGATCACTGACGTCACAGCTCGCCCGGTAAACACGCGTAAAACAAGCGAGCTGTGACGTCAGTGACCGCCAGCGGCATTTTGTGAATGGAAAATAAATAAATAAATGCGTCGTAATATCAAATATACTAAAGTATGTTTTTAATTTGTTATAAATATAAAAGACTTTTATAAACGTTCTATGTCTTTGCAGGGTAGAACAAGTCACACAACACAAATAAACAGCACAGAGAAATAAAATAGTAATTGATTCTTATTAGCTTGCACTATAGCAATTGATTAATTGCATTTTATATTAGTATAACTTTACTGTTAAAGGCGTAGAACACCTTGAACAAATAAGTTGCGTAATATCCTAACAAACCTGAAAATCAATGTTGATTTGGCCGTAGTAATTGATTTCTAATTTATTTTCCATTCTCAAAATGCCACTGGCGGTCACTGACGTCACAGCTCGCCCGGTAAACACGCGTAAAACAAGCGAGCTGTGACGTCAGTGACCGCCAGCGGCATTTTGTGAATGGAAAATAAATTAGAAATCAATTACTACGGCCAAATCAACATTGATTTTCAGGTTTGTTAGGATATTACGCAACTTATTTGTTCAAGGTGTTCTACGCCTTTAACAGTAAAGTTATACTAATATAAAATGCAATTAATCAATTGCTATAGTGCAAGCTAATAAGAATCAATTACTATTTTATTTCTCTGTGCTGTTTATTTGTGTTGTGTGACTTGTTCTACCCTGCAAAGACATAGAACGTTTATAAAAGTCTTTTATATTTCTAACAAATTAAAAACATACTTTAGTATATTTGATATTACGACGCATATAGCTTCATGTTTATTATAACAGTTTTACTATTAAGTTAAAAAAAAAACTAATTTATAAAAGAGTTCATTAGCCTAAAAATCACTTTAACTAAAGACTCAGTAATAATTAAAACTTCATTTAAAAAATATACTGGTGTATATTTTAGCAAGAGCTAATTGTTATTAAAATTACACCCTTTTCTATAATTAACTGCTATATCAAATATATTTATAATTAAAAGCAAAGTGACATATTTGATGATATTGAAACAAAATAACACTTAAGTTTAAAGGATTTGTAATTTTCCTTTCCTTTATACTACATCAAAATAATAAGCTTAATATTCACACTCTTCTTTATAGTTTAAGTGTTTTTCGTCATTTCAAAGCAAAGTTAGCAAGTGGTCCTTGCAAACTAATAACAAAGAAAGGTAACAAGCACGAGACTGACTTTTTTTTTCTCTCTTCTTTTTACTAATTTGTATGCGAAAACAAAGTATATAAGGGCATGCAGAAACTAAACTCGAAACACTCACAAGGAATATTAAACAAGAAAAAGACGAGTAAAGACTAACAAAATGAGAATACTTTAAAATTAAAAACGCAAAATGATTATGTTTTAAAATTAAAAACACACTAGTATACTCTATTTTATTACTTAACAAGTGATAATGATAATATGGAAAGAAAAAATGTAAACTCTCTCTCTCTCTCTTTCTCCCGATAAGCTTATTATATAAACTATGAATGCTTATTTTTGCAAAATAATGAAAATACGATAGCTACTATTTTTTATTGTTACTTTAAGTCCTACTAGATATTAATTAAATTTAATTTATACCTACTGAAATCACAACTTTTGTATTATGAAAAGACGAAAGAAATATTTTTAAAAAAAATCGTAATCTCTTTAAGACTACGCGTGTCTATCTTTTATTTATTTTTGGCACGATTTACAGTTATCTTAAGGATGATAAATATTACTGCTTACCCCTAACTAATAAAATAGTATAACGTATATTTTATTTGTCAAAATTACGGGTTAAAAAAAAAGAAGTTATAAATATAGTTAAAATAATGGTATATATTGTGAAAATTTGATAATTTTCAAAATTAATCTAATTTGTATTGTGTGTGTATTATTCTTGAATCTGATATCATAAAACATTTGAATAATATCATGTATCAATATTTAACTTTAATTTAAATTGTATCGATTTAAATTGTTAATCTTGTTGACTTTAAATATAAACGTATACCATAGTATGTAATAACGATAATTATTTTTGAAGTATATATTATATAAATTTTAAGCAAGTATATTAGTGAAAGTTATATATTAACAAATTTTATAGCCTTAAATTATATAGATATCAAGTCTTTAATGAATTCATTAGTTAATCTCTTTATATCAAATTTTGATATAAGTTTATAATATAAAACTTTTCTTGATAGCTTTATTATCAATAAGAATTGAGATTATTGAGATTAAATATGATTTTTGTAATATTTAATAATTTTGAGGTGATTTTTGCAAAAGATAATTTGAACGAAAAGTTAGAATCCTAAAAAAATAATAATAATAAAAAAAAAAAGTTCTTACCCTTGATTTAAAGATTAACTCTCTCACCGACTTTTCCCTCTTTCATTGATCAGTAACTTTCGTCTCTCTCTCTCTCTCTCTTCTCATCCTTTGCCTCTTTCCAGTTTTGTTCTAATAAAACTGAACGTTGAGTTCTACCGTATATAAGATAAAAATGTTGCAAATTTTAAAGCAAATTGAAATCTATAAAAATATATATCAACTGAAGAAAAAAAATCTTTAAAAAATTTCTCCGTTTGAAAATTTAAAGTATAAAAATTGTTTTCCAATAAAAACAAACTACAGCAAAATAATAATAAGAAAATGGTTATTTCATTTTTTATCTAAATATATAAAAATAATCATGAAAAAAAAAAAACATTTTTGTTCGTCTGACAACTTATTATAATTAAAATCAAGTTTATATTTTGAAAATTATTCTTTAAAGATTAATATCGCAAGCACTTTTTTTGAAGTCTGTAAAATATAAGAGGATTCATTATTTCAATCATTAAAAATAATATAAAATATATAAAATATTGCGTATTATATACATATGTATACATATAAATGTGAGACAAATTGTAATTAAAAAAACATATGATAATTCGATACTCAACAATGTTATTCAACTCTTCTTCATCTCCACTTTTTTTTAAGCTTGTGTTCATTTCTGTATGTAAGCGAAACGTGAAAAAAAAACTCTTTATAAAATGTATCACAGCTTGAAAAGCATTTTACGCTCTAGCTTTTTGCTTTGCCTTGTTCAATTTTAAATGAAATTCCAGCATTCCATTCCATGTCTATACAGAGAGAGAAAGAGAGAGAGAGAGAGAGAGAGAGAGAGAGAGAGAGAGAGAGAGAGAGAGAGAGAGAGAGAGAGAGAGAGAGAGAGAGTAGATTTATATAAACCATGCATTCAACTTGCTTTTACTCATGTACTATCTCGTATTATCATTCGTATAAAGGATTTTGATTCCATCCTTCAGAGAAAAAGTAAAGTAAAAAAGTTACATTGAATACATTTAAGCATTAGTTGCAACACCTATACTTTAATACAAGTTGTAACTTTTAAAATATTATTATCATATACCATACTGCTATAGGGTTTGTACACATGGCGTCATTCTGAGTGCTTTTCAATGCTCTTCTTGAGCAATGAATAACATTGCTCAGCATAGGAAAAACGTAGTTTTTGACTATTTTCTTTGGAAAATTAGCTATTTTTTTGGTCATTATTATTTTTCTTGCATTCTTGAGGTACTAATTCAACCTGTTAACAGCATCAATGCTCTCAAAAAAATTGCGAAGTATTTTTAAACTGGCAAAATGTGCCATTTTCCTATACCGGCCAATGTTATTTAGTACTCACTTATTGACGTCGACTTTAACATGAAACCACCCTATACCACCCTATACAAATCTAAAGAAAAAGATATATATATATATATATATATATATATATATATATATATATATATATATATATATATATATTATCAACTTCATAACTGTAATAACATAGTAAATTAGTAATGGCTTTCACTGTAATAAGTAACTGTCCTATTGCACCTCTAGTACCTGTATTAAACAAAGACTCGTATTGTTCTTGAAAGCGCCAGTTTAGTATATTAACAAAGGTAATTAAATTCACTCTAAAATATTTGAATACTTCATGTCCGTGACTATAATATACACTTTACGTTTCTGTGTAATAATTAAGTTTTCCTGTAATAACTTTCATGTTTGAATATTCCAAAATGAACGTTACAAAACGCTAGCAGACAACTTTGTGGTTCAGTCTTGATTTTTACACATACCTTTCTTCTATGGGGAAATGAAGTAGAGCTATAACTTACATTATAATTATTTATCGTAGCTGGCATTTTACTTGTAAACTTAGATATAGGCTTCTAACATTTTTTTTTTTTTTTTTTTTATATAATTTTCAAGGCATTTTGAGAAAATTTGTAGTTTTAATCCATATTACTTGAATTTTAGGGATATAAATTTTTTGAAATCCAGAGAAAATATGACAAAATTATCAGCATCTAGAAACTTTTAAAATGCGATTTATACAAAGCAGCTATAGATTAATATAGCTTAAATTTTACTTTATTATTATTTGTACTGTTTTAGTCCGGCCTTAACCTCGCTCATTCAAAAACGTAAATTATTTTAGCGTTATTCAATTTAAATACTAGCTTCATTTCCAGCATAAAATAAAATCAAGACAGCATCACAAGGTCATCTGCAAGCACTCTGTGAGTGTTATTGGCTTCTGAGGGAATTTTATAATTTGTTTCATTGGACCCAATTTTACAAGTATTATATAAAGTTGAATATATATATATATATATATATACAAAAAAATAATCTTAAAACGTGATTTTTATAAATTTTATTTTCATTTCTCATTATTTAACTCATCGTTCTGATATATATTTGTCATTTGCAGCACGCACTTTATAATCCCACCCACAGTGATGTAATAATGTGCGTGTGTGTGTAAGTATATATATATATATACACAAATCCCTCCCAGCATTCAATAAAAATTTAGTTTCAAAAAAGTTGTTTAATATATTTATTTTGTTAAAGCATTTGAATTAAAAAGTTTAATTTAAAATGACACATCATGGCTATTGTTATGTAGTATTATAACAAATGAGTTTATTTTTATATTATTATAATATTCTAACATTTTATTTGCCAAAGGGGTCAAACATGATGTAAAAATTATATTTTTATACAACGATATTTTGTACATAATATAATGTATATATGTACTGTAATACATACACACACACAAACTCATGAAAAAAAAAACTGATTTAGGTCTGTTAAACTATGTATGCGAGTCACAATTTTAGATTATAAAGCGAATATTAATCTGGAACATCAAAAAATATAACGAAACAGTGAAGCTAGAGCATTTTAAATATTAATATTTAAATAAATAATTTGGGTAAAGAACATTTTATTTGTGCTTTAGTTTTGGTATTTCAATATTTCATTTGAATCACACAAGGATCTGATGGTACTACGTACATCGTACATGTAATAAGTGAGATTAGGGCGTCTGAAAAATTATTATTATTTTAACCTCTATCAAGTGCTAACGATCTGTTACTGATATATAACAGAAATTAGAAACGTCTGTTGAAAATTTTTGCAAATATTTTAGTGCTAGCAAAAGATATTTAGACACTCAAAGTAAAGAGTTTTTAAAATTTTATATTGAATACAAAATATAACAATATGTATAGAGCTAGCTTTTTTCTTCTTCTTTATACATTTTAGTTTTTCTATTTCTTTGAAAACTAAATTTGGATAAGAAAAGTCTGAAAGTAAAAAGTTTTGGTTCTTTATTTGATATGTTTTTTAGAGAACATTTTCAAGTGAATAAGTGAACAACTTTTTTTTTTTTTTTTTTTTTTTAAGTAAAAATTTTGAAGTAGATTTTAAGTTTGTTTAAATTACATCAAATTTACCACACTTTTGTAAAAAATATATTTTTCATACGTCACTTTTACATTTTTGTGTCATAACATGGAGTTATGATTTGAGTGACATGCTAATTTAGTAGCAAGAAATGCATCAAAGTCATTCTAAATAATGAGTACCAAACGAAATGAATATAACTCTTTTGGAGACTATGTTATATTTTAGCCTACAATTTTTTTTAAAGGGGAAAGTGCGTATTTATAGCTCTGGGCAATGATATATATATATATATATATATATATATATATATATATATATATATATATATATATATATATATATATAAAATATAGGGAAAGTATGAAAAAATTATATATAGGCATGCAATGTGGTTACCTATTTTAAAAAATAAAACGATAAACCATCCACATACATATGCGTAATATTACCCATGTGGAAAAAACAAAAATTAAAAAAATGCTAACGTGTAAAATATAATATTGTCCTCTCATCCTCTTATACTGTAGTTTTGCTTTTACGGTATCAAGCGCATAAAACGATCGGTATTCAATCAAACATTTTTTAAAACGCGATAGATATTATTGGAAAAAAAATTGGAGGTGGAGGAGATTCATTTAAAAAGTGACAGAAGTGGAAAAAAAAAAGTTAAAAAAGCAATAATGGCAACAAAAAACGGATAAAAAAAAATAATAAAAAAAAAAAAAAAAGTTCAACAAAATAAAAATATCAAATGGATAGGTTACAGGTTTGGTACAAACTGATCCAGTTCGTTTAATGATAAGTAATTATGTGCACTTGAATATCAGTGATTTGCTTTGAATGGTAATGAGTATTACTTACTGATAATGGTATCAGTTGTATAAAGTAAACATCACGCTTACTTTTTTAGATCGTACTTTTAATACACATACATAATATACATATTGCTATTTCTCTTTGACCTACTGATTGATTTCCCCAGTTTTCTACTGGCATACTTTCCTTGCATCACCTAGACTCGTATTATTTGCTTAATATACATTTCTTCTTACACGTAGTATTGCTTACTCTTCTTTTTCAGACACATTTCAAACACTACCACTCTGCCCCATTTTCTCCTGCCACTCACAATATTATAAAAACCTCTTTAAAAAAGGGTTTGAAATTCTTTAACATCAAAATTGGCGTTATTCATAAAGTGTTGGAAATTAAAGCTTTATTAAACTATGCTCATAAATATCAAACTAAATTTTACAAAATTCGAAAATATTGCATTATGGACTCCTATTTTGATTTTGTTTGAACTCATTAATTGCACACAAAGTAGCTTACTCTTGTTGCAATAAATCTATTTATTATTATTTTTACTTGATATTGGTTAGATCTCTGTGTTTATCAAAGAGCTTAAAAACATCAAAATTTTGAATAAAGCAAATAAAACAAATAAAATAACTGTCATTAAAATGCTTCTCTCTCTCTCTCTCTCTCTCTCTCTCTCTTCTGCTTCTTCTTCTTCTTTCTCTTATTTTTTAATACTTTTGATGCAAACATAACCACAAGAGTAAAGTGCAAAAGTAAAAATACGATTAATTCTTTTTTACAGAGTTTGATACGTGTACCTATGGTCAAATTAAAATTGTTAAAATTCTACAACTTTTCGGATCTTGTATAAACTAACTTTAAAATTAGTTTTTATTAGAACAGAAAAGAATTCTCTTACTATAAGAAGATCTAAATTGTTAGTGGTCAAGTGGTCACATAAGATAGCTCGTCACTTGAATTCTTTTTGACTTTTTTTATTCCCCCCTTCATGGTATTTTTTTAATTAAATAAAAATCAAAATTGTTTTTTGAAATATCTGAAATTTTTTTAAATTTTATTTTCCCACTTGAGATAATATTTTATTTCAATATGGTATAGAAAGTATAGAATTTTGATCAATGTTATTTTTATAAACTTTTTTTTTAATTAAAAACTCGTTATTATTGTGTCATCAAAAAATACAAACAACTGCAACAATGCAAAAAAAAAAAAAAAGTTTACAATGAGGAAGTCTACACAAAGTTAACCCCTAGGTTTGAATACGTCATTTGAAAGAGAAAAAGTAGTAGATAAACTTAGCATAGGCAATTACCTGGAAATATGACGTTTTATTTAATATAAGAAGAAATAAAAAATTCCAATTCCCAACCCTTTGCCGACTATGACGTCATTTGTTTACATCCGATTTTCAATTGTCTTCTGGATTGCATGCAACTGCTACAAATTCAAAAAAATTTAACGGTCAACTGCCGCCTTTCAACAATGGGATCGTTTGAAATCCAGAAGACAATTGAAAATCGGATGTAAACAAATGACGTCATAGTCGGCAAAGGGTTGGGAATTGAATTTTTTTTATTTCTTCTTTTATTAAATAAAACATCAATTTTGCAGGTAATTGCCTATGCCAAGTTTATCTACTACTTTTTATCTTTCAAATGACGTATTCAAACCTAGGGGTTAACTTTGTGTAGACTTCCTCATTTACTTTTTATTTACAACTGCGTTCACTTAGCTTTCAGAAACATTAAATTTGAATTCCACGATTTAGAAAAATATTCATTTTGGTATAATAGCGAAATACTTTTCTATCAACCCAAAAATGGAACAAAATATGTACATAAAAATTAGATTTTTTTTTTTTTTTTTTTTTTTTTTTTTTTTTTTGCCCAGGCAGTTTATAGTAGCAATAGGTTACAGCAATCTTTGGTTTTGTACAATTATATTTTTAAAATATATGAACAATAAGGAAAAACTAATTGATACGTAAATGTTTCAATTAGTTGGAAGATGTTCCGTTAAATAAATATAACGTGACAATAAAACAATACAATTATAAGCAACGACAATAATAAAAGTAGCAAATATTACTTTAAATAGAAAAAAAAAACTGAGTTTGAACGTGTAGTATGCATCAGCAAACTCAGTCATTCTTTAAATAATAATAATAAAAGATCATTTTTATACATGAATGTTTTCAAGTTCATAATAATACATACCATATACCATCTTTACTTTATATTTGCTGTGAGGTTTTAATTATCCGATTAAAATATATTCAAAAGAAAAAAACTGCAAGTAATCAACTTTGTTATATTAGAATTTTTGATACTTTATTTCATTTTTTTTTTTCTTCTTCAAGTTAGAAGTTGAGAAGTGATGAGTTCCCTTTTCTCTTGCATTATTTAACTTACTGGGTGAGTTTAGGATGGGCAATGCTGTGCTATGAAACAAGATTAATGATGAAAGAGAGAGAGAGAGAGAGAGTAAGAACAATGTAAAAAGTTTTATAAAACTGACGTCTCATGTAGTGTAAAAACATTAAGGTTTCAATATTATATAAAATATTAAACATACCATTATAATAATAATAACAAAAAGAAAACAACTTTGTTGAAAAACGAAAGATAATGATAGTTAAAGTGCTAAGATATGAATATATAATATAAACTATAAAAAACAAAAGAATTTGCTATATAATAGAAACTTTTTTTATATATATTTTAGTCATGATAAAGTTAAACAATTTTATAATGTTGTATCATTAACGTTATAAAATTATAGATAAAATAAAATTAATGAGGATATCTAGCATAATATATATTATACAGAAGTCCATTTTGTAAGTCATGTAACTGCTGATTTAATATTATATTTTAAAGGAATAGACCAGAGAAAAACATAAGCATTTACATCACAAAACACTTGATGGGATTTACATAAGTAACATTAGTTTGTCTCAAAACCCAACAGTAGCCCCGTAGCAGTGATCAGAAAATTCTATTTATGCAACCCGCACAACATTTTCATACTAATTTTTGCATTTTTCTGACGTCATTAACATGAATTTTCACGCAAATTATATACTTTACAGTATTTTCACGCTCTCTCATGGGGCTACATTAATATTCTGGTAAAAATTATCATCAGTTTTGAAGATTCCATTTTGTGTTTATTCATTAAAAAGCACATGTTGTTTTATGTGGTCTATGGCTTTAAGGTTAAGACATCTATATATTTTACAAAAAGCAATATTTGAATATATTTTCAGTATGAAACATACATCAAAAAATAAAACTTTAAATCATATTTTTGGAATAGTCTGTTATTAGATTTACGAAGTTTTGGTTGTTTAAGGCGTATACCGCCTATATACAAAAAAAAAGTTATTGTGGTAAAAGAAAAGTATCGGGCAGGAAAAAAGATGTTACATTGAAGACTCAATTCTTGTATGTAGTCAGACAAGACACACGGTCTTGTTGTTTACTGTTTATAAAAACATGGCAGTTGAAATTTTGTTTCACAAACGAGATAAATATAGTAAGAGAAAAAAAAAACGTCTACGGAAACATTTTAGACACGTCAAAAGAAAAATAATTTACAACAAAGCTTTGTAATTTTTTTTCCTTTCTCGTCTGTAAAAAAAAGTGACCAGAATCTTAAATTATTTTTAGAACATAATGCTTTTGAATGTTATATATTGTATTATATATATTTTGACATGTGATTGAAATATTTTATATAAAATGAGAATTTTTATTACAACTGTAGAGCTTTTGAAAAAAAAATACAAATTAAAAATAGTGAAGCTTATTTAATTTTATTTATAGGACAGAAATTTTACAATAATGTCTGCTAGACAATTTTTTTTAATATATTGAAGGCATAGACAACATCAAAACATAAGCATTTACATCACAAAACACTTGATGGGACTTACATACATAACATTAATTGGTCTCAAAACCTAATTGTAGCGCCGTAGCAGTGATCAGAAAAGTTTGATTTATGCAACCCGCACAACTTTTTCATCCTAATATTTACCTGTTTCTGATGACGTCATAAATAGAAATATTTACACAAATTGCATATTTTACAGTTTTTTCACGCTTTCGTGTGGGGCCACATTTACATTCTAGTAAAAGTTATCATCAGTTTTGTAAATCCCATTTTGTGTTTAATGTTTGAAAAGAACATGTTGTTTCATGTTTTCTATGCCTTTAAGGAAAATAAACTTTATTTGTAAGTACTTGAAAGGGTCAATTCTGTTTTAATCTGTAAATGGGTGCAGTACATAACAAATTGATGAATACAGAATGATTATGTGGAATAAAAAACTATGACAGATGTTCAACCTGAAAATTAATTAATAAAAAAATAATAATAATAAGGTAAAACGTATACTAGATAACTGTTTTATTATAACAGAACCGCATTATACTGTAAATATTACACCTAAATCATTATTTCTCAAATACAAAATCTTGTGTTCCCCCCCCCCTCCCCCCAATATTGAAAGAAAGAAAGAAAAATAAAGAAAGAAGAAGAACCTCTGATGCTTATTTAATGAGTATTATTTTTCCTCCATTTGTTTCAAAAGTAATTTCATTCCAAGCCAAAGAAGAGAAAAAAGAGGAATTCTGTTTTGTAGTTTCTCAGAAACCTCTGTCTTCTTTCTTTTCGTTTCTTTTTTTCTTTTATTTAGCTGTGTGCCTAAAAAAACCTTGCCTTACGTAAACTACAATAAAAAATTCTAGCTAGCGAAGCAGAAACAATTTTATTTCAGCAAAGTAAAAAAAAATATATTTATTATACACGAATTAAAAAGTCATCATTTCAATTTTCTTCCTCTTTTTCTTCTTTGTTAAATATAAAGAATATAATGTTTGAAAAAGAGAACATTTTAATTGATAATTTTAAGTTATTTCATTAATTCTCTTTAATAAGAGACTTTTTTCTATATGCAAACTTTAAAAGGCTTTGTTTAAGACAAAAATATATACTACCTCTCTCTTCTCTTTGATAGAGAAATACTATAAGAAAACGAGATTAATTTTTCTGTACGAGTGATTTAAATCTTTTTTTATAATGAATCTCAAATCGTGACATCAAGTAAAATTTATCTGTGATAAAAAAATAAATTATAGGTATAATATATATAGTATAAAAGAATTAAAATTTTTTAGAATATTTCACCTTTTTCACTGTATTTTGTCAATATTGCTGCTGTATAATTTTTAGAAAGAAAAAAAATAGAATTACATAAGTTCTTATACATAATAATTAGATTTCAACATCTTGCTTCTTTTTTTAAAAAGCAAAATAAGGCAAGTTTGAACAAAAAGTGCATTATTTTGCTTGTGTAAAATAATAAGGAAATGATGTTATATCACAAGAAGAAAAGACTGCAGAGAAAATTTACTTTCAAGATGAGATTATTTAGGAGCGTCAGCAAATTTTTGGCTTCGTTAATTAACTTCTTTCTTCACGGTAATTATGTACAAAAGGTAGAATATCGTCTTTTTTATATTTATAACAATTTTTTTAATTAAAGCTTAAAACATATTTTATAAGTAAAGATGTTGATAAAACACCAATTATAAAAAAAAAGTATTACAATTTTATTTACACGGTAAAAAGACGGGAGAAGTTTTGTTTTTTATTAATAGTATAGGGTGTATGCGTATGACGTCATCCTGAATGTTTTTCAATGCTCTTCTTGAGCAATGAATAACATTGCTCAGCATAGGACAAACGTAGTTTTTGGCTATTTTCTTTGGAAAATTAGCTTTTTTTTGTTATTATTATTTTTCTTGCAAAAACTAATTCAACCTGTTAACAGCATCAATGCTCTCAAAAATATTGCGAAGTGTTTTTAAACTGGCAAAATGAATCATTTTCATATACTGGTCCATGTTATTTAGCACTCACTTATGGCGTCGACTTTAACATAAATGAAACCAACCTATAGCGTTTTTTTTTTTTTTTTTTTTTTTTTAAGGAAGAAAATTTAATGCTTTAAATTAAAATTCATAAATAAAAAAAGTTTTTATTTATTTTCAATATTACATAATTCAAAATAATGTTTTGTAACTTTCACAATTAATTTGCATTACATATTCGTTTCTAATGAAAATATAATTTAGTTTTACTTATATTTTAACATAACTTAATAACAGATACAATACAGCTTTTGAAATAAATAAACTAAAAATTCTCCTTCGAGAAAAGTGGTGAAATTAAAACAAAAGACAAACTTTTACCACAATATTAATGAACAATACCATGAATAATATAATAATGAGTTTATGCTCAAAGAAGATTTAAAACCACTAACAATGTGGTTAGCAAAAGCACGAGTCTGTATACACAAAAGTATGGAGAAACTGCCCACTTTGAGGCAACAACATCAACATGTGCACAAATATTGATGCTAATAAGAAACAAAATAAATATTTTAGAGAAAATAAATTATAATATACATACATATACAGTATATATCAAAATTTAATCATTAAATATTCAGAAAACGACAATGAAAAAAGTAGTGAAATGTGAAAATGAATTTAAAAAGATTGCGTGCTTATAATTTTTTTTTTTTTTTTTTTTTTTTTTAAAATTTTTATTATTCCTGTGCGAACATTTAATGGTATAAGTGATCCTCTGTGTCTTATTGCGAGTTCTCTCATGACGCTTCTTGTAGTACTCGTGTCTTTGTGCACTGGACGTGCTTGGTTAACTCAAACGAATCTTCTTTCTTTTCTTTTCCAACATAGAATGGATGATTCCCAAAAGAAGAAGACGAGGTGTGACGTGGGGCACACACCGAGTAAAGAACTTTTGTTTTAGTTAAGTTTACACGAACATCACATTTACGTGTTTCAATATTATATAGAATAAAAAGGAGTTTTTATTTCGAGGTCAAAAAAGATTTACACCCACTATTATTATACAATTAGTTCTCTCATATTTTATACTTTCAGAGTTTACATAGACTTTTTTTTTTAAAACGAATGAGGCCCCACGCACGCCGCATTCAGTAATGGGCATCCATTACAATAGTTCAACAATATTTGCTAATTTTACTGTCTATACATGAATCTACTGTATATGCATGACAACATGCATATACCTACATATATATATATTAACATTGCTCTGGTCCGTCTTCTTCTTTTTTTTTATATTATATTTATAATATGCATAATATACATGTATACAACTTTTGAAAAGTCAGCCCGATTGCAGGTCTTACCTGGCTACACAAAACTGACTCCTCTGAAATACACATTTATAATTTTGTTAAAGTTTTTTATTTGTTATTTTAAGTAAATATTAATCAATACAGAAAAACAAATGAGGTGTAGCAAAGTTTAGCTTATGGGTCATCTGGCCGATGATTAGCCGAGTATACTCGTACAATATCATATTATGACCAACTACGTGTATACTATATAACAAACTTATCTGGACTCGTGAAACTTTTTGAAATTTTCAGTTTATATATATATATATATATATATATATATATATATATATATATATATATATATATACATATACATATATGATGTTGGCGTCACATAAAATGCTTCAAATTAATTATTTTTTATTTTTTTCAACTAATGTTATACAAAATACCTAATTTTAGAGGTCTCATATTTTAGTCCAAGATATATTTATAAGACAAAAAACTTGAATAAAACTTAAAAGTTTAGACGAATTCTTATTAAACACAGCAATCTATGTTTTATTATTTCTTTTATTTGCATTTTCATTTTAACTTTATCTTTCCAGTGGCTGCTTTTTTATATATATATATGAACAATCTTGAGAAATTTTAAGGTAACTCTTTGCTTTATAAAACAATATACTTTTATGAAAGTTAAATAATTTCTATTCTCTGATAGTAAATTTATCAATGTTACATTGGTGTTTACTTAGATCTGAGAGAGAGAGAGAGAGAGAGAGAGAGAGAGAGAGAGAGAGAGAGAGAGAGAGAGAGAGAGAGAGAGAGAGAGAGCAAAGACAAAGACACGGTGCTAAGATCAACAATACTTGACAAAGTAGTACTGCCTTTGTGTGCCTTGATCATAGTGTATACTATAGTCAGATCAAAACCACTTGCTTCACTGCTAATACATCTTTCAATCTAACTCAATAGAAAGTAAAGATCTCTCTCTCTCTCTCTCTCTCTCTCTTTCTCTCTCTCTACTTCAATATTATTATGGATGAACAAAAGGAGAGAAATATAAATTTATATATATTCAAAAGAGAACCATGTTTTTCCGATTAAACGGATATTAAAGATTTTCAAAATCATTTCCAATTTTAGTTTAAAATTTGAAATTTCCATATTGTAATTTTTTTTGTCAGCATCCTGCAGAATATTATTAAGTTTTTCAACAATGATTTTTGATTGAATTTTATGTAGCTTAATAATAGTCTCACTTTTTAACTAAGAAAAAAAATTTTTTTTTTTTTTTAATTATTTAAAATTGTTAAAAAAAATCATATTTATAAATAAACATTATGTAAAGAATTAGAGTGCATACAAAAATAGCTTCTTTTTCTTGTTCAATACATTTAGCTTCATGTAAATTATAGTATACTGTACATAGATAACAGATATGATGGTTCTAAATCTCAAACTGGGCACCACACTAGAAAATAGAAAAATAAAAATGATTTATTTTTAAAACATAAGACCTTTAACAAATATAACATAAAAAATAGCAAATAAGTGGTTGGAGTTGTGTAAGCTTTTATTTTACTGCTTAATCCGATAAATAAACGTTCTTTTTTTTTAAAACGTTGGTAATAAGCCCCGTAGATCTATAAAGCTCGAGTTAAAAAATAAAAATAAAATCTTCATTATCTCTTTTATTTGTATAACACTTTGCATATTTATATTTACTTTACCTTCCCGTCTACATGATTTCCGATGTAATATTTTTATAGTTTACTAATGTGCAATTATCGTGTTAAAAAAAAAAGAAAGAAAAAAAAAAAAAAAAAAAAGGCAGCTACAAGAAATTATAATAGTTTAGTCAAATAATGATTTCAAATTTCAAAATAAGAAAGAAGTTTGCAAAAATAATACTTTATTTATATTAATAACAATAAAATAGTTTTTATTAAGAGGCCACAAAAGGTAAATATACATAATATGCAATACTTTCTTTAAGATCGAAAGAAATACAGAACAAGTTGAGAAAATAAAAAGGTACTGGACATTAAGAGCTTCTTCTTTCTTTTCTTTCCTATATCTTTTTTCGCCTTTCCTGTGTGCAAAGAGACTTGTGACTATACCATTGCTGCAGAGAAGTAGTCAGCGTTCATCCCTCAAAAACCAATGGAGCAAATCGGAGAGAGCGTGTGGCTTGAATAGTTGCATGGCCTGAAGGGTTCCGCATATGTATGTGCCACTATATTATATAACATGACGTTACATTCGAGTCCTTTTACACCAAGAACCAAAAGAAGTGAAGGAAAATGGCTAGCAGACACTTTAGAGAGAGAGAGAGAGAGAGAGAGAGAGAGAGAGAGAGAGAGAGAGAGAGAGAGAGAGAGAGAGAGAGAGAGAGAGAGAGAGAGAGAGACTTACGTTATGCTTTTTGCATTCACTCTGGAGCTATATTGTACTATAGTCTTTAAACTTATAAGAATTACATATTACCATCAAGAAATTGCGTTTATATGTTTTGATTTAAAGCAATATACGCATATTAAATATTTCATGATGAAAACAAATTTGATATTTTATGAATAAGAAAGAATGAATAGCAATACGTCATCGTTACATTTAGTAATAAATTAATGATAATAATAATATCTACTTTAAAAAAAAAATGTATTTGGAAGCAACAAATAAATATAATAGTAAAATAGATATTATTCTGTAAAGGAAAAGTTGAAACTTTACGACTTTATATCTTCCATGATGTGCTTGCTATTGTCGAACTACCTTTATTTCCTCCCAAAACTTCTCCGGTTCTTGTTTTTCATTTCTTCTCTCTCTCTCTCTCTCTCTCTCTCTCTCTCTCTCTCTCTCTCTCTCTCTCTCTCTCTCTCTCTCTCTCTCTCTCTCTCTCCACTTTTACCTTTATTACAAACCTCTCATAATTTATTACATCAAGACTGTTTTCATTATTAAATATTTTTTATTTTTTTTACTTTTATTATTTTTTTCCCTTTCTTTTCTCTTTCTCTGAATTTATTGCAAAATTTTCATTTTTACCAATATTATATTTTTTTATTTGAAAATTATTATTATTATTTCATTTCACTCTTTGATATTTATAAAGTAAATTGTTTTTAATGAAATACAATATTGTTCTTTCAGAATTAACTTTTTTATACAATTTATATAAAATACTTGATACCCAAGAATAAAAATTAAAAATATAATTTCCTATATATTTCTTCGTCAAAATGAAATACTTTAAATAAGTCATTCTTAATTTATGAATGTATTAAAATATAATAAATTTTTAATTACGCATTAATTATAAATTCCATGTTATTAAATTTACTTTTTGTTTTGTTTTGTTTTTGTATTTTTAAAGTAATAAATTTATTTATATACATATACATACATATATATATATATATATATATATATATATATATATATATATATATATATATATATATATATATACACAGTATATATACAGTATATAAGCAACAATAATAATATATAATGGTGCTGTAATAATTATTAATTGAAATGATATTTTTATATAGGAAACTGATAAAATTTAATGTTGAATTTTTTTCAAAATATATAAATGTATTTTCGGGCAAGGGACATAATACAAGGAGAGAGAGGGAAAGAGAGAGAGAGAAAGAGAGAGAGAAAAAGAAAGAGAGAGAGAGAGAGAGAGAGAGAGAGAGCACAAAGAGGAAGAGACATTAGCAAAGATGGACCTAAATGACGGTCACCATCTAAGACACGCTTTTACTGGATGGCCACTTACAGTCATACTAACTCAATGTAAGTGTCTCCCTCTTTCTATATGTTTTGAGAAGAAGAAAAAAAGTTTATAAGGACTGTTATAAAGAGAGAGAGAGAGAGAGAGAGAGAGAGAGAGAGAGAGAGAGAGAGAGAGAGAGAGAGAGAGAGAGAGAGAGAAAACCATAGGCACTATCTACATCAAGATTTATATCTCAAAGATGAAACATATTATATGCATTCATGAATCATGGAAAATGTATGATTCATTTTATACACGATTTACATTTTCCTTTCATCTTTAAAAAAGAAAGTGGGGAAGGAAAGGAAAGCACATTACATTATCATTTATTTGCTGCATATGTATAAATAAACAGAAAAGACAAGGTGTTGTAAAAGTTGTGATGGTCTTTATCACTGTTTCTGATAGAGAGGATGTAATACAGTAAGCAATAAAATGTACGGATAATGAAAAATATTTCCTTTTTTTTTTTTTTTTAGTATTTGCAAAGTGATAACGTTTGTATTGGTCGAATTGTAATAGAGTTTAATAGCTTGATGTAGCTAACGGTACCAATAGAAATATTTGAAAGGAATTTTAGTACAGAGTAATAAAAAAAGCAGAGCTTTGAGTTTTTTTTTTTTTTTTTTTTTTTTTTTTTTGGCAAAACCATTTTTATGAGAAAAGCGATAAAACCTATGATAGGAAAGCGTATACAGTACGTACTACATGATCAGTCGTATTACCTTTGTTATTGGGATATAGATTTCAAAATCAATTGATTTTCTCTACAAATTATCTATACTCAAATAAGTAATGCTCATTGTGTATTATAAATGACATTATTTATATAAACTCATTATAGGACTTAATTCACCTCATCGCACCTCATTTTTTATTTTTTTTATTTTATTTTTTTTAATATTGAAGATTGAGTATTCCACATATTTTACATGTATACTTTATATTTTATTGCACATATGATATAAAAGAAAATAGAGAATTTATTATTCAGTATCATTGATACTACTATAAATTGACGTTATATTTACTTATTGGATGTAAATTTTCCGGAATAAGCAATGAAATTCAAACATAGGTCATTAAAAGAAACATTTTATCACAAATTTAAAATATTTTACTATACAAAATTAAAAATTTTAAGCTTTTCAACTAAAATTCTTACTATAATTTAATCATTATGATAAAAATACAAAGATGTTATAATTTTAAATTTTTATATATCCAACATCTACAAATTTTTCATGTCAGAAATATTTTGCAGCTAACAAAGTAAGTGTGTTGCTTTTATCATGACAAAAACACAGCAAACTTTATCCTTGTGTGAAACAAGATCTTCTTAACTTAGTGACAAGTGTTACATTTTTATATTTTCTTTTATATCGATTGTATTTTTTTTTTATTTGGTCAATTTTTGAGCCAATCAAAGTTCTTTTATTTAAAGAAATAATGTTATTATATAAGCACTCTAGAAACCTTTTTTTTTTTTCCTCGACTTTCCTTTGTTCTTCTTAACTTTCATCAACTCACAGTCTAACTTTTATAATATTGTATTTCTCTTTGAAAATATAAGTTACTGCAAGTTTCAGTATAAAATATCAAAAATTATACTATATTTTTATAGATTTACGAAGAAATGATATAGAACTCAGAAAGAAAATAATAATAAAAGCTACAAAGTAAAAGGTGTGTATATATATATATATATATATATATATATATATATATATATATATATATTTCTCTCGTTTTTCACATTCGCGTACGTTACACAAAACTCGTATTCTTTATTGCTAAAGCATTATACTCTTAACACTTTCTATTTTCTTTTTTAAATGTTATTCTTTTTGTAAACGTGTTTTTTCCCTGTTTTACTACTCCAGTTCCATTATTGTGTTTCAACATTTTATACACTTCTATAGTTCTTAACACTTTCCAGCAATATGCTACGTGAAAAACATTTTGCACCTCTTGAACTCTACTCGAAAAATGCCACTTCAAATTACTAACAGGAAAAAAAAAGGCCTTAACAGCGTTCTGCAACACAACAGAGTATATTTTTTACAACCATGTAAAAAAAACAAGAGAAAATGTAACTTTTAAAAGAAAAATATACAGCTATGTTATTGGTACTCATAATAAAATAGTGATGCAAGGAGTTAAAATGTATTTAAAAAGATTATAAATTGTTAAGACTGGGGGAAAAAATACAGCTATAAAATATAAATTGAAATAAAATATACCTACAACAAGATTATAGGCATTACTGTAATTCTATATTGATATTGTTTTGTTTTTTCAGCTGGCGAGCGAGATATGCAATGCTTCAACATTGACTACTTTCCAAGAGAAGAGTATAGCCCTGACCCTAATGATTCTACAATGGCAATACCATGTAAGTTACACAATGGAAAATTATTAGTGTCTATGAATGTCATGTACTTGATTGCGATAATGAGGAAGACTAAAAGAAAGAGGGATAATTTTATCTCATATTCTAACAGAGGACATTCTCATAATTCGATTAATATGCAAGTTTTTAAGTTTTTAGTTCATTAAAGTATTTTTAGTTAATTTTTGAAAACCGAAAAATGACGTTACGGTCGGTATCTTAAGCATTTGAGCATCGAAAAAGGTTCCCGACTGTGACGTTGTTTTGAAACTTTCAAAAATTAATTAAAAAATACTTAAGAAACACAAAATATAAATTTGCATATCAACCTATGTCCTCTTTATGAATATAATACAACATTAACCCCCCTAATTTTTGTTGGCCTCTCTCAATATATTCAAACTACATAATATTAACACTATTGTATGTGATACTAAATAATAAAATAAATTTAAATAATAATAAATTACAAGAATGATTAGTGAATTCAATGTTTTTAAAATTGAAATAATTTTTAATAAATAATCAAATATACAGCATACAAGAGTGTTATAAATTTAAAAAATATTGTAAATAATAACAACGTCCGGGCCCTAGAATGAGTCTATATATATATATATATATATATATATATATATATATATATATATATATATATATATATATATATATATATATATATATATATATATATATATATATATATATCATTGTTGTTCGTTTTAATAATGTAAATATAAAAGTAGCGCCAAGTTTGTGCATGTAACTAGTAAGTGTTTCAAATGTTTCTTTCTGTTAATTAACATTGGCGGATACTTTGCGATTGAAGGAAAGAAGAGAAATAAATTTTGAAATTTGAAAAGATGAAAAAATAAAATAAAATATAGCACAATACGTATCACGAAACTAAAAGTTCAAAGTTCATATTGCAATGCATTGAAATATTAAAAACAATACATTCAACACATTTATAAATGTTCTATATGTACCACGTACGTTGGAAGTAATAAGCATGCAGATATGAGTATACCTTATTCTCTCTAAAGTTATTTCACAAGGAATAAAATGAGATATGTGAATGAACAAGCTTAAATTACATTAAATTACACATGAAGCTCTACATATTATATAACATATTTAAACTCCATAATATACATACGTATACCTTTACTCATATTATCATGTTTGTAGAATCGTTGTGTAATATACACAATGTGTATATGTATATGTATTTATATTTAAGAATGCTAGAGGAAGCTGTAGCATCCAAGCAATAGTAAATGAGATATTATTTGTTATCACGTAACGGAATAGAATATTTTAATAATTTAACTTACCTTTACCTATAGTTCGTCAAAAAGCTATATTATGTAAATAGAATAAATTTAACACTTTTCAATTTTATTAAATAAAAATATGACGTCATCGCCAGAATAATTTCAAATTGATTTTAGGGACTATATATAGACTATATTATAATTTAAGAAAATAAGCCAAATGTTCAGTTTTTTTTTTTTTCAAGCCAAACGGTAAAATCTGTAAAATCATAAGCTAACAGCAAGTTTTTTTTTTTTTTTTTTTTTTTTTTTTAATTTATTTTGCTCAAATTAGAACAAACAATATCGTATAGTTAATGCAATAGAGAGAAAATTTATTTGCAGACAAGTGTGATATGATCACGGTATAATAGCCAAAGCTATCAATTCATTTTCAATATTTGTTCAAGCCGTTTCTCGCTCCCCTTCTCTTTAAAAGTAACTCCTATAATACTTATTGCTTTCTCAAACTTTCAAAGTTCTAATGCTCTCTTGAAATTCAATTGAATATATAGGAAAAGCATGTTAGTTAACTAACTATTAAGTGACTTTTGACATCAATATTTATCATTCCACCACCTGGTAGCCAAGTTTACACCGCAAAGTGACTAATTAGTTTTCCCACTACTTCTTCAAACTTTTTCACTTATTATATAATTTTTTTTTCTCCTTCAGAAAAAAAATCTGGTCATTGTCAAATTACTGATAATTGAATAAAAAAAAACTTTTCTTGAAACTTTTCCAGAACTAAAAATGAATTTTTTCTACTAATTTTTATGTAATTATAGATGTGATTTTTTTTTCTTTGCAGCTCCCCTTAATTATTATGCTTCAAACCTATACAATATGAAATATCCGTTTGTTTTTATTTTTCCAATATAATGCTTATTTTAATTAACTCTGTCACACTCCAATTAACAGAAAAAAGTACAATCATAATTACTAAAGACAAATCATTGTTAATATATACGTTCTATAGCAGATGCAAGTGAAACTTTTCTCTCTTTTATTGACACTTTTTTGTACTTTAGATGGTTTCCAATAAACTTCAATGTTATATAACATGAAAAGTTTTGAGAAACTTCTGTTATGTTGCAAAAACAGAGTGCTAGCTGCTTTTTGTATATATTTTTTCTTTTCCTATTCTTCTTTCAGTAACAATAACAACAATGCAAGTTTTAGGCGTCAATTTGAGAGTAAAAAACGTTATATATATTATAAGAAGCTCGATAGAAAAAAGTACACTAACATAGCTTTATATATATATATATATAATAGTGTTAATTTTATTTGTGATATTGTGTGGTTTGATATACACGGTAATGCTTTTAAAAAAGCATTAAAAATATTATTAAAAAATATGTGCGTATTCAATAAAATTATTGCAATGAATTATTATTCATATTAACTATACGAAATTAAAATCTTCAGTAAAATTTATGAAATTGAATTTATTACACAAACAAAATAGAATCTAAATAACTATCCAATTCAAAATAGGCTTGATTAAAAAAAAATGCATTAATGTTTTTCTTGTTCTATCCTGCACGTTATGCAATTTGTTAAGCAGATGTACGAAGCTGGTTGCAAACTTTACAGGGGTTTTTATTCTTTGGATTGAAACTTCACTATTTTTACATTTTTACGTAAATCCAATGCAACAAATATAAACTGAAATAACAAAAATATATTTATAGTACTACCATTATGTGATAAAAAGTAGAGAAAATGATGTTTATAGTTTGGAGTGGTGGTATATAATCTCTATAACGTGACGCGAACCAATAAAGAAGGATTTTTTTTTCTTCTCTTTTAGCTGATATTGTGTGTACTGAAATAATGTGTGTCTGTTGAGCCGAGAATGAAAAAGATGTGCGAGGTTTAACATCACGCAATCGTATCCTAGTAGATCAAATTTAATCTCTATCTCTTTCTCTCGTTGGCTGTCCTGAGAATAAGAAATATGAGAAGAAAACGAAATTGAAATACAGATATAACTTTTTTTTTTCTTTAATATAAAGAATGAAGTGACAATAGAATTCCACACTTTCAACTTGATATTGTCACACATACATGCTATACTGGCAGCATACATTTTTACACATTAATAAGTTACTTAGTATTAATAACATTTGCCAAAACTTACTTTATAGTAATGTACAGTACATATATACACACAATTTTAGATTCCTTTTTACACTACTTTTTATGCATATCTTTGGTAGGATGCGTCATAAATCACGCCGTTGTTAAGAAACCGTAACGTAAGAAAAAATCCCTAAGGCATTATGTTTAGTCAACAAATCAGCCTTTTTTTATATTTTTTTATTTATTATTATTATTTTTTTAATGCAATGTCAACGAGTTATGATTTTTTAAAGTTTCAATGGAACTTCCTTTGAACTTGTATTTGTCAGTTTATACAAAAGCGATGTTTTTTTTTTTTTTTTAATTAACTTAAAGAGAAATTCATGCAAATCTGTAGTGTAGGGAAAAAAAAAGGGGGGGGGGCTCCATATGCATACAATTAATGCAACCCAATTATGTTGCAGATGCAGTTACCAAGTCTGCAGCGTTCTACCTCGTAGCTACGATGCTTCTCTTTATTGGAGAGTTCTGCTGCTGCTTTGGACACTTCGCAAGGCAGAGGCGGATCTTCACTTTCTTGTCCGGTATCATTTTCATCATATCAGGTACTTGATTATAGAAGTTACCCTATTTGTTCATTATCATACATATAATTACATGATACAATGCAATAGCAATAGTCTTTAGCTGAATATACCTGTAGCTATTTTTCTTATAGGTTTAAGAGTGGGCTAGACTATTCTGCCTACACCTCAACAAAATTCCATTTTTGTTATTAAATTAAATTGTATATATTTTTTTAATTTTCTGTATTAAAAAAAATGTAAGATTGATAGTTATGTTTCTAGATTTATTTTTTAATTGAATTTTTTTGTTACAATACTATTGACTAAATGTATGGCCAAGATTCATGAAATATGACTGAAGAAGTCTTGTATCCTCCTAAATTAAGTGTATTATTTATTATTTACTTACAATAAATTTGAAAGAAAAAGATAGGACAAACCAGCAAGGGTCTTACCATAGTCAAATGAGTCCCACAGCTTGGTAAAAATCTTGCAAGCTTGGAGATAAAAAAAAATATAGCGATGTTTACCCGTCAAAGTGAACGTACTACACTTTACAAATTTCACTCGAAATGAACGATCTACGTTTGGCGCTTCTACGCGTTTTAACATGAGAACTAGATGGGGGAACTTGGAATTTGTAAAGTGTAGAACGTTCATTTTTCCCCAAATTTGTAAAGTGTAGTACGTTCACTTTGACGGGTAAGCATCGATATATATATATATATATATATATATATATATATATATATATATATATATATATATATATATATATATATATATATATATATATATATATTGAATATTGACCAATAAAGGAACAACTGTGTTGAAGCCGACTATAAGTGATTTCACTCACATCCGTTTCCGTTTCGACATACTACGCATGCGTAGTAAGGAGAAACGGAGGAAGCGGATGTGACCGAAATCGCTTATAGTCGGCCTCCTTATAGTTGTTCCTTTATTAGTCAATAGCAGTATTTATTTAAAGGCGTATAACACCTTGAACAAAAAAGTTGTGTAATATCCTAACAAACCTGAAAATCAACGTTGATTTGGCCGAGTCATTGATTTCTAACTTATTTTCCATTCATAAATGCCACTGGCGGTCACTGACGTCACAGCTCGCCTAGTCCACGCGCCCGTAAACCAGGCGAGCTGTGACGTCAGTGACCGCCAGTATCATTTTGTGAATGGAAAATAAATTAGAAATCAATGACTCCGGCCAAATCAACATTGATTTTCAGGTTTGTTAGGACATTACACAACTTTTTTGTCCAAGGTGTTCTACGCCTTTAAGATGCCCACCCATTTAACAAGTAACTAGACGTTAGCTTGTGGTAAAGTTAAAGGAATAGGAGTATAGCTTTCGGCCCTAAACTCTAAGAGAATTGGAGTGTGTTTTGCTTTTATCAAAACTTACAGTCTCGGAGATGAACTATGAATTATGGCACGCATTCATAGTTTCTTTTCCGAATCTGTAAGGAGATTTAATTTACTTCGGCTGTTATATTTTATTAAATAGAAAAAGTTTCGACTAATATATAAATTTTTTTAATATGGTTTCAGGTCTTCTAATGCTATTTGGTTTGGTGATGTATATATCAGTCTTCAAAGCAGAAATTGGAAGTAAACTTCGACCAAGATCTACACTACAGCCAGCATTATTTACATACCGTTATGGATATAGTTTTATATTAATTGTATTTGGTTTTATGTCTACTGAAATGGCTGGTACTTGTGCTATATTCTTATATATATATTGGCATCAACAAGATTGGGATAAAAAAATAGAAAGACATAAACATTCCAATTCTACTTCTAATATACAATCATCTAGAATGATGATGATGATACCTCCAAGTGGTACTATTTTACCTGTACCACCACCACCTATATTAGAACATAGCAGTAATCAAGGTGAATTACCACCACATTTTATACCTTGTCAAAAACATTATAGACCACCAATGTTACCGTTAAGAAGATATAGTTATGGTTCTGGTTCTGGAAGTAATATGACATCACCTCCTCCGCCACCCCCTCCACATCATCATCATTATCATCATCATCACCATCCTCAACAACAACAACAACAACAACAACAACAACAACAACATATTATGAGACCATCACAAAGTCAATGTATAAGAAGTCATTACGTTACTTTACCTAGAAGACACCATGAGGTTGAAGATGAAGATTATCCAAGTTGTAATAGTCGTGAAGATATACATTGTAATATTACACCAAGATCTAAATCACAAGGAGCTTTAGCTACTATAGATTCTCATGATTTAACAAGAGATTCATATTATAGTAGTTATCAACATGTAACATCTCCAGGTAGTGGTGGTACATTTTCACGTGATGCAACATGTAATACATTATCAACAACTGCTGATATTAATTGTGAATATCCTACTCCCCCTCCACTACAACAACAACATGAATTTGTTACTTTTAATGTAGAAGAAAGACCAACAACATTGATACCAAATTCAACTTCAAATATAAATTTACATGAAAGGAAAAGAGAATATTCATATGAAACTTTGCGTAAAACTACGCCTGTGTGATTGTGAGAGTGAAAGTAAAAGTTAAAAAAGTTATAAAAGAAAAGTTAAAAATATATTTTATTGTTGGTGCTCTTTAAAATAAATAATTATGAAAAAACAAAAATTAATAAAGATATTTTACATGTAGACATTTTGAAAATGGAACTATATATTAAAAAAATAAATAATAATGACATTTTTAAATGTAAATCTAAAATATAACGTTAAAATATGTAATAATAATTAATTGTTGATGTAATTTTTAATCAAATAATAATGGAAAATTTTTACGTGAATTTTTAATACAAAAGAAAAGAAAAAGTTAAATCTTGAATACACTATAGGGAGAAATATGAGGTTAAGATAAATATATATAAATATAAAATATATATTAAATGTTTTAAATGTGTGTTAGATTTCAAGAAAAAATATTTAAATAAAAAAAAAAAGAGAAAATAGAAACTTTGTGTTGTTATCCACAGAGAGGTAAGATATTGTTTATTTACTGTTGCATAATATGAAAATAATTGAGAAAAAAACTGACTGCAATTGTCAATTGACAAAAAGATTTTATAGAAAAACAGCAACAGATATATTTGAAAAATCGGGGAATGAGAGATTGAACTAGAACTGGCAGAAATGCCTTGCATGCAAGGAGGGGGGGAAAAAAAAAAGAGAAAAAAAAAAAAAAGTCTAAAATTGAAGGTGTTTATTTCCTATTCCTATTAAAACCATTCCTCAGTGTTTCATACTTTCATATTTACCTAGGATTTATCTATAAAATCTTTGTATCAATAAAGTTGCAAAATATGTATATTATTGTTTTCAACAACTATGATTAATGTATAGAAACAATATAAAATATGTGAAAAAAACATTGTGGTTAAGAATGCAGTCTATTAAAATATCATCATGGTTATGCAATATCACCGAAACATTAATTGTGAGATTTGAGTACATTTTTTGAGAAAAAATATACTACAAATAATTTTTGTTGCTTTTTTGAATAAACATTGCATTTTTTCAATTTTCTCCGCGCTATAAAACTTTTGAAATTGTTGTAATAGAAATTGGTTTATGCAACAAAAAAAAATGAATATAAAAATGATTTCAAAAATCGAAGTAAATCGGAAAATTGCAATGTTTGTTCAAAAAACGAAACAAAAATAATTTGTAGTGAGTTTTCCTCAATAATGTACTGGAACCCACAATTAATTTTCAGTAAAATTGCATAACCATCAGGATACTTATACACTGCACTCTTTTATTGATACTAAAATAATATGATAGAAATAATGCAAGAGAAATTAGAAACACAATACACAGTGCACTAATTTCTCTCACTATTTCTATACTATTATTTTAGTAATTATATAGAAACGTTATTCAATTGCAACAACTCCTTATTTTAAATGTGTAAAATAAAATAAAAAGAATTTCATTGTTTTGTTTTTTTTAAACAAGCAGTTTACAAAATTATCCTTTTCAATTAATTTATACAATTGAAATAGTTAAAAATGTAAAATAGGTTCTCAGACAATGTGTTTCATCTTTTTAAAAGTATTTTTCATTGCGTTTATGATCAAAATTAAAGAAGAAAAAAAATATGCTGTCAATCTTTTTGAGTACCACTGAAAATGCTCAAAATAAAATTTTAGTGTTATGAAGAACAATGAAATAGCCCAAGAGAAGTATATAATTTAAATACCAGTAGCCATTCTCATCATACAGAGCTCAAAAATTCTCTGCATTAATTATCCTTCAGATTCAATACATTCAAAAAACATGTACTGTACCGTAGTAAATATTATGCAAGAATAATTAAAAACCTGTATTAACAAAATGTAAACACTACTTACACTGCCATTTATGGTTTATATAAATAATTTCAATATACTGTGTAAAAATCAAATGCTTGTAAAACTGACATATTTAATCATCTGTGTAAAATCAATAAACTTATTTGTACTAATAATTTGATATTGAACACTATCTGTTAAAATGATATATATGCAAGACTTTTTTTACTTTACCCCAATATTTCTCATAAAAAAAAAGAGTAGAGGATGTACTTTACTGAATATAGTAACCAACACAATAAGAATTCTAGATATGTATTATACTTTTAATTTAATTTATCTTGTTATTTGTGTGCTACTTAAAAATATTTTATTACATGTTATTTACATTGAAAAAGTTGGTTCTCAATGGTTGGCACTTTGAAACTAATACATGTAGAGTACTCATGTACTATATCGATGACTCCGCGGAAAACTGAACTAACTGTAGTCTCCGCGCGCCTCAAATTTGGAACATCTGAGCTCTTTGCCTCTCCCGAAGTTGAAGCATCTCTTACCAGCGCTCCATTACAGATACAGATGCTTCAATTTTGGGAGAGGCGGAGAGCGCAGATGTTCCAAATTTGAGGCGCGCGGAGACTACAGTTAGTTCAGTTTTCCGCGGAGTCATCGATATGTAGTTGAAACATTTCTGATGCTACCATCGAGTCTAATCCTTTATTCTGAGCATATCCAAATTCTCAAGTTTCAACTCTCTAGCTTTTTAGGTTCAGGAGACCTTTTATTATTATTATCCTTCTTCCCAGTTAGCACTAACACATCTGCCAATAATTGAGACTTGCCAAAAACTGACTGCAAGCCATTACTATCACCACACAATAACTACATTTATTACTACTACTACTATACTTATAAAAGAAAATTGGTTTGATTTTCAATTGGTTACTATTTTAATTATGACGTTTGAAATATGAAGGAACACACAAATGAAATTTCATGTGTACCTTTGCAATACAAATTCATCAAATTATTGTCATAATTATGTAGCATAAAGTTGAGATAAAAGACAAGAAAGCGTCTCTATTGCAGCAAATTGTTTCAAGTGAAATTATCACGAGCGCGCCAAACGTTCCATCTGACACAGTAAACCCTATGTAGATGGAACGTTTGGCGAGCTCGTGATAATTTCACTTGAAGCATTTTGACGCAATAGAGACGAAAGACAATTTTAGGTCCCACATTTATTATTATTAATTTTATAATTTGGACTAGAGGGACCAAATATTTGAGCATGTGCTAGTTAAAAAATGGATATTAAAGAATGGGGATAGTGTCAATATAAAATATAGTATGCCTAGCATCTCATGTTTTCACACTACATCAAAGACGCACCATTATAAAGCAGCATCAGACTTACTCCTGCCATGAGTAAGTCTGATGCTGTTTTATATGGTTGTGCCTTTGTGTAAGAACATGAGATGCTAGGCATATGGTACTTTATGTTGTCACGGTATCCTCATCCTTTAACATATATTTTTAAGTAGCACATGCTTGAATATTTGGTCGCTCTAGTGCCAATTCACTATATAAAGTAAAGAATATTTGAGTTTTATTAATTTTCAATAACGTGCTCTGTTCAAAATTAAAGAATGTTTACCTTGTATTTGTATTAACAGAAAAAATGCAACTCAGATTTGAATATTTATTTAAATTAAATAACTTCATTTTTATATATATTTTTTAATTCCAATTTTATTATTTTAGATAGTATATAACAATAAGTTTTCTTTTTACCTTTACTTCTTTTGGGTCTTAGATTTATTTGTTTTCTTGGACTGCATTTTTTGTGGCTTTCCTGGTGCCTCCTTCACCTGCAACACAATAATATTCTGTTGGTGAGAATGTCAATCAAGAAAATAGCTTCTAAAAAAATATATCTTAAGTAGCAGATAAATAAATATTACATGCAAATAATTAAGAAAGTTATGAAACAGCCTTAACATTGTAGTATTAATTTTATTTGCTTCATGGCATGATTTAGATATAGGCTACTTATTAAGATAATAATAAAATACACGGGCAGATAACTAAAATTAAATAATACTTCAGGAAATACAATATGAGATATTAAGGATAATAACCATCATGGTATGATAAATTTGAAAGAAAATTGTAGGAGAAACCAGTACCGGCCAATAACACATAGTAAAGAGAGACTCACAGTTTGGTTTTATAGGGAAGTTTCATTCATGTTAAAGTCGACGTCATAAGTGAGTACTAAATAACATTGGCCGGTATAGGAAAATGACACATTTTGCCAGTTTAAAAATACTTCGCAATTTTTTTGAGAGCATTGCTGCTGTTAACAGGTTGAATTAGTGTACCTCAAGTATGCAAGACAAATAATAATGACCAAAAAATAGCTAAATTACCAAATAAAATAGCCAAAAACTATGTTTGTCCTACGCTGAGCAATGTTATTCATTGCTCAAGAAGAGCATCGACCGAGCCCAAGGTGTAGTGGTTAGCGTTGCTGCCTACTGCTCGGGAGATCCACGGTTCGCTTCCCACTCCCACCTGGGGAGGGCGTGGCTTATCCTGAGAAGTGGTGGCATTTACGCTGACTGCACGCGCTTTGGAGCATTCGGGAGATACTGTTCAGGTAACTGACCAGTATCAGCTGTCTTCTCCAAGGTTTCTATGGTTCCCTTGGACGGGTAGGTAAATACCGAGACAGTTCCCATTAGGCCACAGCCGCCAAACCTTCCCTTCAACCCTTCATCCTATACCTCCTATCTCCCCCGTACTCGAATGCTATAGCATTCTGAGGAAATTGACAATTCCATAAATAACCTTCAACAAGTGCATTCAGTGCATCTTGATTGTAAGGAGTATGGAAGTATAGTGGCAAAAAAAAAAAAAAAAAAAAAAAAAAAAAAAAAAAAAAAAAAAAAAAAAACAAGCACTCAGAATGACGTCATGCACACACACCCTATACAGCTTGCTTTCTACAGAGCAATATGAGCAACTAGTACACTCAAGAAGATTTTCTAAATCTACCCATCAAAACAATGCTGTTTTCTTCAGAAAATGGTCAACATGTCATCTTAAGTGACAGCAATGTTGATAAATTTAACCTCACAGAACACCTGCAGCTCCATTAGTAAAGAGTTGCAGGTGTTCTGCGAGTATAAATTTAGCAGCACTGCTCTCGCATAAGATTGCATGTTAACCATGTTCTGAAGAAAGCAGCATTGCTTTGGTGGGTAGATTTAGAGGCTCTTGAGAAATGCTTATAAAAAAACCCGGCCTGGGTTAGAAGTTATTTTCTCTATACCAAGACATGACTGTGAGTCCATTAATATCTCCTATTCCCCATTTTCACCTAATCTACTTTATCTTTTAATCAAATCTTTTAAATTATCAATTATGACACAGTCAATTTTTTTATTTAATATATTATTTTTAAATATTATATCATTCAATTGTTAGCTTAAGCTTAACATACTTAGGTTAGCGATACTTTTTAAAATATTTTTATTTCATTTTTTTACTACGTACTTAATAAATACAAAATAAAGCTTTGCTCACCTGTGATTCTTCCTCCACATGTGCAGCAAGTTGGTTCAGGTAAGCCTCCTCAGCCTCATCTGCTTCTGGATCCTCACTGTCGCTCTCATAAGAATCTGCCTTTTCTGATAGAACTCCAGCTTTTTTCCTGTAAAGAACACAAAAACATAAATAAATGCTTTGAAGGTTTCGCTTAACACAGGTATAATAATAACAGTAGTTATGATATAAATATAAGAAAAAAAAAAATTCGGTTTAAATTGCAAATCAAAGAAAAGTAATAGATAATTGTAATTAAAGCATGCTTTATTGAAAGCTATATTACACAAAAATATAGCGTGCTTTAATTACAATTATCTATTACTTTTCTTTGATTTGCAATAACAGTAGTTATATATTTACAAATCCAGTTATTGTAAATAGTTGCTTTGGTTTGCTTCAATACAGTAATGTTAAATACAAAAACACCCCCACCCCCCTACTTCTCTCCTTCTTCTTACACATAAATTTGTGTCCCACCTTTTTTCAATAATTTACTCTTTAAGCATGTTATTAATTACGTTTAAAAAAATAATTAGAAAATAGTTGGTAGAGATTAGAGCACGTTGAATTGAAAATTAATAAAACGCGAAAATTCTCTAATTTAAATAGTAAATTGGGACTAGGGATGCAAATCATTATAGCTTGCGCTAAATAAAAATAGACGTTAAAAGGGATGAGGGGTATAGTGTCAATGTAAAATATGATATACCTAACATCTCACGTTCTCACACTACATCAAAGGCACAACATTATAAAACAGTATCAGACTTACTCTTGGCCTTAGACCGGTTTCGTCCTTTACCTAGGACTCATCAGTAAGGCTCGGCAGAGAGCTCTGTACAGCTAGAGATGGCTCACACCACATCTGCTAACTGACTGAGCTGAGGAAGCAAGTGGCAGCCGCGTTTTTATACGCGATGCCCCCGCAGCTGCTCGCGCTGATTGGTTGAACAATCGCGCGCGCAAACCCGGCTTGCTATTTAAAACCTCTCATCCTCACACTGTAATATAATATTGTGCACTAAGAGGGATGCAAGACTGGCTGCCAGCAAGCCACATGTGCCCTCCCTCACTTCTTAGAGTTCCCCAACTCCAGAAAGTTCGCGAGAGCAATGCGCCTGCCGGCCGCCTGTATCGTGATTAAGCTAGTTACATCGTTTAATATATTGACACCGGGGTAGGAAAAGTAAAAAAGATGATAGAAATAGGAGGATAGGATAAAAATATATGCGCTTTGGCATATTTTTAATTTAATTAATTTAGTACGTGCTCTTATTGGCGTTGGCAAGTAAAAAGGGCCGAGAATACAATATAAATGAAAGAATCTTATTTACAAAAGCTTAAATATTAAAACAAAAAGATCGACATTGCGATAAATATAATATATAGGAAAAAACCATCGCGGTTGGTATTAATTACCAGACTTGGCCTCGTTACTGACTTTTTGTAATTCCGTTACGTTACTCGTTACTTTGGTAAAAAGTAACGCGTTATCGTTACTAGTTACATTTTTTGAAAAGTAATGACGTTACGTTACTCATTACTTCAAAAAGTAACGAAATTACTGTTGTCGTTACTTTATTTTATATTTGCTTATAAATATTAGTTACACGTGTAATATATAATCTTCAGGAGATAGTGAGGAGGGGGGGGGGGGAGAGAGTAATTTTCCAACGAAAACAGTTCTATTTAAAAAAAGTTATATTGTAATATATTTGCAAAATATATCTTTCTTTTTCTTAGCAAGAAATAAATATTTTATTCATAATAATTTATAAGATTGTAAAACAAAACGGTATAAATAAATGTTTTATTTTATTATTATTATCATTATTTGACAATTAAATTCATTATTATTTAAAAATAAAATTCATAAGAAAAAAAAATCGAATTTTTTGTTTCAAATCTTTATTTTTCAGTAGGGATCGGTGATATATAGAAAAGTATCGATACTTTTTATATCGGGTATATTTTTTCAAAAGTACTAAATACTAATCAAATAATTTCAAATAAAAGTATCAATACATCGATATATTGGAAAAATATATCGATGATTTCCAAAAACACGATAAAACAATGAAAAAAAAAATGAAAAAAAAAGAGGGTATGGGACATTAGCATCATTGCACAATAGTATCAAATTTACATAGGACTCATCAGGCAAGGCACGGCAGAGAGCAGAGAGCTCCGTACAGCTAGAGATGAATCATACTCAACATCTACTAGCTGACTAAGCTGGGGAAGCATGTGGCAGCGTGCTTTTATACACAGTGCCCTCCCAGCTGCTCGCGCTGATTCGTTGGTAGAACAGAGCGCGCGAAAACTGGCTTGATATTTGAACTTTTAAATAAATTACTATGATTTTTTTTCAGAAAGTATCGAATACCGATATGATGCTCGAAAAATTGAAAGTAATGTCGTTACCTACCAAAAATTACTTGAAAATGTAACGCGTTACAATAACGCGTTACAGCTTCCAAAAAGTAATGACGTTACGTTACTTTTGGGGCAAAAGTAACGAAATTACGTAATTTCGTTACTTGTAACGAGATTACTGCCCAAGTCTGTTAATTACGTTTAAAAAAAATAATTAGAAAATAGTTGGTAGAGATTAGAGCACGTTGAATTGAAAATTAATAAAACGCGAAAATTCTCTAATTTAAATAGTAAATTGGGACTAGGGATGCAAATCATTATAGCTTGCGCTAAATAAAAATAGACGTTAAATATATTATATTTAAGCATGTTATGTTTTTCTATAGTATATATAAATAAAAAAAAATTATAATAATAATGGATTGAAAAATACTAAACCATGACTAAAAATTCAACTTAAGAAATAAAGTAACCTAGAAAATTGTCATTTCTATTCAAGCTAAAGTAATATTAAAATTGCTCTCTTAAAACAGAGCATTTAGCTAGAGCATTAGCTCTTCTCCAGCCTCCTAGGCTGCAAGTCTTTTCTCTCCTTGCCATGCTCTGAGGAGTCCCAGAAAGGACAAAATAGCTATTCATGACTAAACATGAGGAGCTAAAAATAACTGGGCGTGTGCTGCGTTCACACTTTCTGAATCAAATGCAAGCCAACCACCCACTACGCTCACCTTCTAATGCAAATATTATGTAATATCAGCGACTAGTACATATCGTATCTATCCCATCGACAAGGAACGAGGGAACCAATCAAATGGTGGGTCAGAACCATGGGGGCTCATAGTTATTACACTAGGAACTTCACTTGATGCACTGACTGGCTATGTGATTACTTAACTTGTTTGTTTTCTTTTGTTTTTACACAATTAAGACTTGAAAAACAACATTTAAAAGTATTACAAGAAAATAAAATAAAAATGTATAACATTTTCCACAAATAATTCTGAATAACTTAATATTCCATTTATATTATATTTTTTAATTTTATTGCCAGCCATATTTAAAGATAAATATAGCAGGTTTGGAAAGTTCCCAATATTGACATTTTAAAGTCAACACCCTACTTTTTTATTCAGTCATTATAAAGGCAATGGTGACAACTGTGATACAAATATGATGGCCTGTGACCATCAGATAAGGGAGAAATATATAATCAAAAATAACATATGGCCTTATGGGAGGTAAAATGTCAAAAATTGTCAATTCAAAATTTTGCATTCACCCCTCCCTCTCCAATTTTTACAAATTTGAAGATAAATTATCTTTATATCACTGAGAAGAAGAAAATCTTATTTTGCTATGTTTACAACCTTTGCCACAGTTTTTCATTCTGAACCATGAAAAAAAAAAAAAAAAAAAAAAGAATAAATGTGAGTGAGGGGGGGGGGGGGGGGGGGGGGAGTGAGAGAGTATTGTTGGTCTATTTAACTGCCTGATGATATGTTGTCTCCATGCAATACCTATCACAAAAATTGTCACAGATGTTACCTGTCTCCTATTTTGATGGCCACATCAGATATTTCATCCTCGTCTGCGAAAAGATCCTCATCACTCATATCGTCATCCTCATCAGAACTGTTCTTGTGTTGCTCTTTCTTAGCAGCTTTACGCATAGCCTTCTTGTCTATCTTCTTCTGCTTCCTTGACAGTACCCTTGCCGCCTTCTGCTCCTGTCTTTCCACTCCATTGATTTTTAAGACACGACCACTAGGATGGACTACCACCTTGGCATCCAGAGCTGTGCTCAATTCACCCACCACAGTTGCTCCATGGCGCAACTTAGGTCGATTGACCACCAACTGAATCTCATTTGGATTGCCTATGGTAAAATAATAATAATAAATAAATACTTATATACTGTATATTGCCAACTAATTTAAGTACCATACCCACTAAAACATTACAACATAAAATCAAGCACAAGGTTTAAACATTTTCTTTATCTTTTTTTTTTTTTTTTTTTTTTTTTCTTTCTTCAAAATCACTAACCCCCGTAAGCTGCGACGCTAACTAACTAGTTAAACCGTAGTTAAGTTGTTATTTTGATTGTTGCAACAATTAAAAAAAGATAACTAAGGTTTAACTAGAGGTTGCAGCTTACAGCCCTTATGGCTGTAAGCTGCACAGCCCTTATGGCTGTAAGCTGCACAGCCCTTATGGCTGTAAGCTGCAACCTCTAGTTAAACCTTAGTTATCTTTTTTTAATTGTTGCAACAATCAAAATAACAACTTAACTACGGTTTAACTAGTTAGTTAGCGTCGCAGCTTACGGGGGTAAGTCATTAGCACGGATAAATATGCACAACAATAAAATGATACATAATCGTATCTATCATGTTGAAAAAATTCAAGGGGAAGAGTAAATCTGATGGTATTTTATAATATTATGTATATTAAGGAAAATAAACCATCGCGGTTAGGTATGATAAATTGAAAGAAAAGGATAGGAGAAAACCAGCAAGGGCCTTACCATAGTGAAGAGAGTCCCATAGTTCGGTGAAAATCTTGCTAGCACAGATATAAAATAACTAACACATTGGAAATATTTCGGCAATCGACTTTCTCTCTGAGTCTGTAAGGGTAAGGACTGATGAAGGCATAACACGCTCCATATCTCTCTTGGAGTCGATTGCCGAAATATTTCCAATGTGTTAGTTATTTTATATCTGTGCTAGCAAAATTTTCACCGAACTATGGGACTCTCTTCACTATGGTAAGGCCCTTGCTGGTTTTCTCCTATCCTTTTTTTTTTCGTATTTTATAATATTGTGCTTATATCTCGTACCTTCTTGAACCCTCACCTCCAACTGTTTTATACACTGCAGTGTTACAGGTTAGGATAAAGTAGAGATTTTACATCCTTTTTTTATATTCCTATCACAAGAGCGATTTATTCCTGCTAGCGCTGCTGCCTGGCTCTAGTGCCTCTGTTTATCATTTTTCAATTTAATTACATATTCTAGCCCATGCGGTTATTCACTTTCCTTACATTAATTTTAGGTTAACTCTAATTCAAAGGACCAAAGAAAGTGCCTTTTATATAAACACACTCTTTTTAATTGATGAATATAACTATGTAATTATGCAAACTAGACTTGATGAATAATCAACAATGAATTCTGTACACTCAATATTGAAGTGTGACAATGACAAGCAGACAGTTTGTGTGAAATGACACTTACATATGGAGACATACAAAGGAATGCCAGGTGATCTTGCAGTTTTTACAATCAGATTTCGAATATTTGGCCAACCACCAGGGAAACACTTGCTCAGGGCTTCAGCAACAGTGACAATATTCTCCGCAACTTGTTGTGCTTCTTGCTGAGTATGACCGACCTGTTTGACAATACATATGTAAATTAGAAATTTACTAATACTACCACATTTAGTGGTAGTACTCCCTGGCTTACATAAAGTTTGTTTTTTGGTATATTCGTTGCATTTCAAATATTTGGCGCGCCTCGGAGTAGCAGCCAATCCGCGGTGGAAGCTAAGCGTCCACCGAGGCTGCGGGTATATAAGGCCGCGCAGTCTATTCTACTCCAGCAGTCAATCTCTGACCAGGGCTACTCTCTGGTAGATCACTGCTTCTCTGTCCTCACCATGCTGATGAGGCCCAGTAGGCCGAAACAGCGTTGTCCATGGTTAGAGAGAGTCGCGCCGAGTATTTTGGTGTGACTTTTTTGCTAATTAATTTACTTTTGTAAGCCAAAAAATCCTCTAATTAATTAACTAATCTCTATTTGCTTACGAGCTTCTAGTTCATACCACCGTGCATACGGCGCACTACGCGTCATATTTCGGCCTGGGTTTGAATATTTTTCTCTCTTTTGCGGGGTCCCTGAACTAAGCTCATTATCTCCCATCCCCCAAAAATCTTTTACCTCTCTTTTTTATGTGTTTCTATCTATCTTTTAATTATCAACCTATCGCAAAGTCGATTTTTTCCTAATTATATATTTACATTTGACAAGAGAGTAGAAATGTAGACATTAGGGAGGGGGGGGGGGGTAGAAATAAACATCCAAACTCATAAGTTCTAAACCAACCATATAATACAATAATTAAGGAGAAATTGTCTTTGCGAAAGTTGATACAGATAAGTTTATACATTAAATTTGCTACCTAACTCTGGAAAGGCTACCAAGAGCTGACTGCACAAAAATCACATTTACTTTTCCAGTATTGAAAGGACTCATGCTTTCAAAATTTTAGTTATATTTTATGTTGCTCTTACATCTAACCATAATTGAAAACAAAAAGTATTTTGCTTGCTTGCAATTAGTTTATAGTAGTAATAGTAGTAGTATTAGTTTATAGAAGTTTGTTAGAACGAACCTGCTAATGGACAATTAGTGTTGTTCATAAACCCCGTTTTCTTGCACCAAAAAATGCACATTTCATTGAATAAACTAAGTTGATCATCATTTTAGTAGCAGAAAACAGGGTCTTGAACTTGTTTGCTGGAGAAAGAAATGAATAAACAAATTTTAAAATTTTGAATTTTGTGGAGTAAATTCAGCAAGTAGAAACCAGATAAATTTATCTTTATTTACCAGTACCTTATTATTATTTTTAATTACTATTTATAATTATTACCATGCAAATGCAGTCCCGTAAGTGTGAGTAACAGCCGTCTAAAATATAAAAACTAGTACAATAGCTCACCTGTATTGTGAAAGTACTACCATCTGCACTCAACTTCAAGCTTGATTTTGTTAAGGCTCTCTCAATTGATTGCTTCATTTGCTTCAGGTCAATTTTAACTGGAATAGGATTCCTATAACAAAATAATGTAAGTGATTAGTTTTAATTGATAGAGCAAATACAGAGAAGATCATTCAGCTTAGAGACTTACTTCCTCTTTTTACTGAAGGCCTTGCCAAAAATTGGCGTAAGTCTGTTGGAGATGTGAGCGTCTGCTAAGAACACGTCAAACTGGTTGCACAACTGCTTCTTTGCCTCGTATGTGTTGTACTCTGTCATTACTTGACGGATAGGAATCACCTACAACAAAACAGTGATATTGATGACATATGTAGGAGTAAATATAAAAGTACAATGAACATAAATTATTTTAGGCTCTGAACTGATATATCAGCTGATATCCCATTACTAGCAAAAATTCTAAAAGTATGATAGGACTTGCTAATAAAGACTGTCAATTTTTTAGCGTAACTTCCTATCTTTTAACATTGAACAAATGACACAACACTTAAAAAATAGGTTTAACTTTAGGATTATTGGATATTTCTTACAATAATATCCAATGGGATTTACGGATATCAGAAATCATGGCTAAAAGTAGCTAAACTGAGTGAGAGAAGCGCCCTCTAATGAGCTTTGTGTCAAAATTTGCAAATTTATTTAAGATATTCGAGAGATTGTCTTGTTTACTCAAAATATTTTGTGCCACGCAAAAATGGACCAGGGTTGAATTGTAATAACCTTTTATTTTAAGTCCACTGTATAATTCCTTAGATTTTTCAATAATTTTTATTTGCCATTAATATTTATAGCCTACACCTATTACAAAATGCAGGTACCATAGACCAAAATAGCAAGGGCTATATTTTGGTACATGTGCAAGCTCTGCAGGTGCAATTTTGGTATATGTGCAATCTCCACCACGCCTACTAATGGCACACCTGTGCAACCTGAGCGTATAATTGTTTCAAAAGAGGGGAGCGTGTGGGGAATGCATATGTAGCAAAATTGCACACGCAGAGATTGCAGAAGTACCGAAAAGCTAAGTAGACCTCAATATATTGTCATGGTGCCACTATAATGTTCATATCCACATGACTTTGAAAAATATTTTTGCTGCAAATAAACTGAAAGGGAAAACCCCAAAATTTGGGGTCAAGCCAGTGATTTTTTTTTTCTCAACATTAAATAATAATGCGGCACCACAATGATATATATGTTGGTACCAAATGAACTTTGTACTTGTGTACTGGTTATTTGCTTCTGCTCCTCCCTCCCCCTCAATTTACAGTATGCGATGTATCTACCTTGATGGGATGTTTGATTCCATGAGCAAAAATTCTTCTCTCGTATAACTCCACAACTGCTTCATTGTCTGGTCTGCGTTTTCTTGGCTCCAGATCTCGTACAATCAAAGCCACATCACTTGTTTCTTGGAGAATAGGGTGTGGCAAAGAACTGTAGATATAAATGCATAATACATTAGGCAAATTTATGATTCAATGCAATACTTGTTTAAATTAATAATAGAATAAACCACAATAAACTGGGGTCTTAATTGTGCCTGAAAATATAAGAATACATACGTATTACTATATAGTATTGGGGCAACCTCTTGGTCAAATCATTATTTTGTTTGGAGATTTCTCAACGCATGCCAACTATTTGTGTGCTTTTAATACTTTGTGACCAAGGTCACTACATGCTCTTAGAAGTTTCTTTGAAGTTAATAGATCTACCAGTGGCTGAGCAATATGCCCAGAACAAGATATGCACAGAAGTGCCATTTAAAATACATTGAACCTTATGGTGCTTGCAATGTTAACAAATTATTCGAACAAGAGGGTGAATCAGTCACTTGAATTGTTTACCTACGGCCTATTCCTTTTAACTGTACCACTGGCCAACTTACGTTTACCTGTTAAGCTCAGGTAAGGCTACAGTAACTAAAGCAGGTTGTAAGGTCACCACATTCTTATGTGGGGGGGGGGGGGGGTGTAACGGGGGCATAACCAAACTGTAAAAGCCTGTGGTTGGCGTAGAGGGAAAAAAAAAACTCTTTCGCGGAGATGCCCTAACTCACTTTGACAGCCAAACTTAACAGCGGATTACAATGTCTCAGAAAATCATTAATTAACAATATTTTATTCAACTGGGGACGATGTTCATAGATTTTAAAGCAATAGCCGAGTTTTGTTTAGGCTTTGCCTAATATCATTTTTATTTCTTGACAATTCGTATGTATTAGTTGTGCTACGACTTTGTAACGTACATACATACATACATGCACATCAAACATAAGCAAATACTTCACATACATATGTAAACACAACTTACAATCGTACGATTCTCTTCGGAATATTGGCAATACGGATACAGCTCAGAGCAAGGAAAACAGGCTCTCCTTCAGAGTCAAACAATTCAGATTTAGCATTGCTGCGCTCTTCTACAATCCTTAGAAGTTCTGCTACTCCTTGTTGAACCTTCAAACATAAATGCACATTATGTTATTGTTACTATGCATAAATTACATATTACAAACATAAGATGTTTTCACGTTTTACATATTCTTTTGTGTATTGAAATTGCTATGAAGAAAAAAAAAGTGAAAAGTCTATATGTAGGAATTATGACTGAAACAGTGTGTTTCACACAAATGTTATTTCAACATAACAATATAACTATGTTAAATCAAAAAATGTGTACCTTGGACGATTCAAGTGTGTGAGGTATCAACTTGGGTGAACTTTGAACTTTCGCTGCAGCGGCAACCGCAGCTTTTCTTCGACCAGAGCCAATTTTCTTGGACTTCTTTACTTTACCGCTTTTATCCGACAAAGTTATGGATACGTTTCCAATTTTAACAGATTTCACAATAGATTTAGCCTTCATTGTTAATCTGAGGAAATTTTCAAAGTAATGGCTAATCGAATGAAAGTAAAAATACCACGAAAATCACACGTTTTTTTAATGTCGTCCAGTCCACGTGCTCTTTTATTTGTTTGAGGCTGCCATATTGGTTGAAGTGAGTCAAAAATAAAACTAATTTATTTATATTTAAAATTTTGTTTTACCAAAAGATAATTTTTATTAATAAAACTTATTAAATAAATCTTGAAGAAACTAAAATAATTTATATATAATATTATAAGACTTTAAGAATATGTTTTGTCCAATATTTTATCATTCAATTGACTTTAGCTGTTATAAAAACAGCTGGGAAAAAATAACAAAGCACGTGTAAAAAATACAGCAACAGAACTTATAAGAATTTTTGTTTTTTTCACATAAATTTGTATAAAAAAACTAAATAATGGGACGCAAAATACCAGCTCGTAAACATAAGGGAGTAAAAGACCCAGATAAACAAAGAGAAGCTCGATTTGCAAGGTAGGTGTAATGTAAATCACGTCGGTATGTTTGTATCATATGTATGTATGTACAAGTATGTAATGTATACATACATGATACATACATATATTCGTTATTGTTTAAGAGTTTTAAAACTTTTACACAGAAATGATTGCATAATTATCTCTTTTGTGCTGAAATTTCAAAACTCTAAAATGAGTGGAAGGTATCATATATTTAATAATATTAATAAAAAAAAAAAAAAAAAAACTGCCGGTATTATGATATGTACAATGCTCGACCAAACTGCTCCCATATTGCAAACTTCACTATTATTCTATATGTGTAAAAATACATACAATTCACTCTGTCAACTTTTGTACTAATATTATCTATCCCTATTTTTAAATTCAGTATCAAAAACAAGATAAATCATCCACCTATTCATCCAGATGATCAAGCTGTACCTAAACGTTTCCTAGAACTGAAGAAGAGAATTGATAATGCTAAAAAAGGCAAGCCTAAAAAACGTCCAGCTAAAGTTCATAAGGATAAAGACCTGATTGATACGAGAAAATTTAGAGAAACGGAAGTCAATTTGCCTGGAATGAGGCGTCCAGAGAAACCTACCCCTGTATTCAAACAACTTCCTGGTGAAGAGCCACATCAGTTTGTACATCGTATCCAAATGAAATGCCAGGTAATGCAGTATAGTACTGTATAGTTAATATTTTTATATGAGACACACAACCTTATCAACGAGAGACTACTTATGAACTGCCAATTGTAAGCTTTAGCTCTTATCTGCTTCCGATTTAACATACATACTGTACCTACTCTGCATGACAGCTCTGGACAAAAGTTCCCGAACAAGTACGGATGTGGTAAAGCATTCATTACTTACAAGCTAGTAGAACTGCCCATGATTGGAATGGGCTTGATGGAGATGTTGTTAAAATAATAAGCAGAAAGTTATTTAGAAATAAATTAGGAGAATTACAGTACTAATATAAAATTTATTATATTTTGTTTAAAGGATAAGCGAGCCACCGTACTTAACAGTACATTTGCTGCTATAGATAGAGACATTTATTATTATTAGCAACCCGCAACCACACTATGTTATGTTTATGAGAAAACGCAGCGGCCACCGCTGCTCTGTTCGGGAACTTTTGGCCAGAGCTGTACACACAATTGTGACAATATATTTTACCATTCAAAATTAAAAAATATGTACTGTATGTAAGAATAATAAGTTATTTACATAATATGCAACATTAAAGAAAATAAACCATCGCAGTTAGGATAGAGAAAGGGATAATAGAAACCAGCTAGGGTCTTCCCGTATTAAAAAAGAGAGGGTCCTATAGTTCAACAAAAATCTTGCTAGCACAGAGATTAGAAACTAACACATTGGATGGCTTTTGGCACTAAACTTTAAGAGAAAACGGAGTATGTGTGTGTGCCTTCGTTAGTCTTTACATACTCAGAGAAAAACAATCAATGATTCATCATTCGTAGTTTGTCAAAGATTTTGTCAAACTATGGGACTCTCTTGCTGGTATTCTCTATCCCTTTTTTATGTATAAATATTTATCTTTATCTATTTATTTTAGTAAAACTATTTATCTACTTACTCGTATAAGTAGTACTGAATTTAATGTAAACAATTTCCATGGAAACTGCAACTTCATTTTAATGTAGTTACTGGTCAGTGTGACATTAAAGGCGTAGAACACCTTGAACAAAAAAGTTTTGTAATATCCTAACAAACATGAAAATCAACGTTGATTTGGCCGGAGTTATTGATTTCTAATTTATTTTCTATTCACAAAATGCCGCTGCCGGTCACTGACGTCACAGCTAGCCCAGTAAACACGCGTAAAACAAGCGAGCTGTGACGTCAGTGACCGGCAGCGGCATTTTGTGAATGGAAAATAAATTAGAAATCAATGGCTCCGGCCAAATCGACGTTGATTTTCAGGTTTGTTAGGATATTACTCAACTTTTTTGTTCAAGGTGTTCTACGCCTTTAATAACATATATTTAGCTGAAATTGTAGAGGATTCAGATTTTTTTTATTTGTAGTGTGTAATGATAATTATCATAAGCTTATCCTTTTTTATTATTATTATACGTACTTGATTTCTATGTATTTTTTAACAAAAAAATTTCAATCTGTTATAGGATGTTATCAATGAGTGCAACTTTGAGAATAAATTCAAAGTTAATGTCAACAGAAATAGAGAAACTGGAGAAGTTGAATCAATTAATAAATTACCTAAAAATGAGGTTGCTTTCCTCAAATTCTTGACTCCTCATGGCAACAATAAAGAAAAATCCAGATCTACAATTAAAAGAGAGAAAAAGAAACAGAAGGCACTTGCAAAAGTTAAAGCAAAGCAAGAAAAAAATGTGGATGAATTTGCTAAATATAAAGATGAAGTTAAATTTGGAGAAGTAGTTCATGGACCTCCTCAGTTGACGATATTTCCAAGAAAATCGAGCAAAGTAAATGACGCTAAAGTAAGTAAATGCATACGTAGCAACAGATTACTTGTTTCACTGCCTGCTTTTAATTATTAAAAAGAAGGCTGATTCTTGTTATGGTATAAAATTGTCAATTTACGTGCTTGCATTTGCATTCTCACCCTGCAAATCTTCAGATGCAATATCCAAGCGGCATTTTGGTACCTCTACAAAATTCCCACTCACACTATTGAAACATCTACATTATTTGCCTCATCTGCTATTGGTATACCTCAGTAAGCCCTACTTGATGTTACAATAGTAGGTGCGGCAAAATTTTTAGATGTTTCAATAGTAAGGAACAAGGAGAATACACATGTTTCAATAGTGTGTGTGACACTGTGTGTGTAAATTTTGCAGTAGTATCCAAAATGGCACGCAGCCCTCAATATTTTATTTTATTTTTTGTATCCATTACATGTAAACCAAAATAAATTCAGTAGTAAATAAAAAAAGCGATTCAATACAATGAGATAAACCCTCAATTTTGCACAATGATTGTGAGTAATTTAAAATCAAACCTCTTGATTTTGTGGCATGGATGTTTTCTAGAACTGGATGTTCCAGCAAAGATTTTGGTCAAAAATATTTTTTTGACTTAAAATGTAAAAGTGGTTGTAATCTCCTTAATTTAAAAAATTTCAACCTGTGGTTAGTTTTTTTTTTTTTTTTTTTTTTTTCCCCTTTCAAAAAAAAAAAAACTAATAAGTTAGAGAATAGTTCTACAATGCTATAGAGTAGGAAATTATTAGGAGCCTGCCATTTTCAAACTGTATATGATCGTCTAGCACAATATGCCAGTAATATCCACTTGATAAAAGATTATACTTTTGCAAGTGGTTCTAGTTGATGAGAACTGTATTTTTGTGATTATGTGAATTACACTGGTCCCAGAAAAACCTGTCTAGAGCATTCATGTCTCCAAATGGCATAAATATATAGGGAAACTTTAATGCAATCAGTCAGTTTTTTTCTGAGACAAGTGTACATTATATAATACTTATCATGTTTTAGTAGTATTTTCAAAAAGATAATAGCTTGCAAAGATTGCAATATTTGTATCAATATGTAATATTATTATTTTACTCTACACTAGCCTGTTATAAATAGATAATCATTGTGCATATAATTAGTAACATTTCCCTCCTCCCTTCTTTGTTATAGCCTGGTCGTAGAAACTTGTTATTGAAAGAACTGTTGCCTACATCCAAGCCTGAGCCACACACTTCTGTGTTCCCTGAGAAAGCACGCAAAGATAAGAAGAAAAAGAAAAACTTACCAGCTGCAGAGCAAAGGATGATAGAAGCTCGTCGTATTGAAGCAGTGCAAGCTTATAGAATGCTTAAAGCCAAGCAAATGAAAATGTCTCAAGTAAAAATGTAATTCTTTATTTCATTATATTTTTTATTATTAAAATATATATTTAAAACAAATTTGAAATTTTTTGTTATTTTTTTAATAATAATATATATTTATATAATTCAAATACTTTGTGAGTATACATTTCTAGACCTATACCTTAACCTTATTTATTTACATACAAATTAAATTAGAAGACTTGCAAAAGTAGATTGAGAAAATAAACAAACTCGCAGCTTAACAATACAACAAAGTGCTAGCAGACGACTTTGTGTTACTGTCTTAATTTAACATGCTTTCTTATGGGGCAACAAATCAGCTATACCTTGAGTTAAAACCATTTCTCGGAGTTGAAATTTTTACTGTAGTTTACTGAGCCTCCAAGCTTTTGTTTTCCTGAATTTCAACCAATTTGGTAACAAATTATTATTTTCGCCCAATTGACTTGAAATCCAGGGAAACAAAAGCTTTAAGGCTCAGCAAGCTACAGTAAAAATGTCAACTCCGAGAAATAATTTTAACTCAAGTTATAGCTGCTTCATTGCCCCATAAGAAAGCATGTTAAATGTAGACAGGAACACAAAGTCGTCTGCTAGCACTTTGTTGTTAGTATTGTTTAGCTGTGAGTTGTTTATTTTCTCACTAAACCTTCTTTTGCAAGTCTTTTAATGTAATACTGGTTAGTGGTTACCACTTTTTTTTTTTTTTTTTTTTTTTTTTTTTTTTTTTTTTTTTTCATGTTTCCAAATATGCATATATTATGTAACTTCTTTTTTTATGTTATTCATTCATTCATTCATTCATTTTTTTTTCTTTACAATAAAAATAGGCAATGCATAATTGAATATTATAAATTTAAAAAACAATAATAATTAGAGAAAACTGGAGAAAATATACTTGAAACCACTTTTTGCTCTCTCTCTCTCCCTCCCTCTCTCTCTCTCTCTCTCTCTCTCTCTCTCTCTCTCTCTCTCTCTCTCATTCTCTTTCTGATAAGAAATCGGCCTAATTCAAAATAATAAATTATGTAATAAACCTATCATAAGATAAATATTAAAATTTTGGGTAATTTCTCTACTTTTTCTGTCTCCAAAAATGTCATTATGTGTAGTGTTATTTGATTTTAGTTCATATTTGCTATCATCCAACAATTGTGTGATGCAATTCAAACCTTGGGACTGAAAAACAATTCAATTACTCGATTATGACGTCAGTATGATGTGTTCGCGTGCCCTGGATCACAATACTTCTGCTTTTCATCTTACGCGAAAAATATTTCTACTTTACGATAATTTTTGTGTTGTTATAATGAAAATATCTCATATTTTTATTAAATATTTACTTAAATTTGTAGGTGAAAAATAGACGCTCGAACATCAGTTTATAACAAAACATTATGTCCTTTGTTTTTTCTCATATGAGTGGAAAATCACAATATAAATACTAATATTATATTGTGATTTTCCACTTTTTATTCATATACAGGAACAAGAAAATGAGTATTATTTTTAAAGCCAATTAATGCAGAAAAATAATAATAATATAATTTGAAAAAAATAAGAGAGTAAATAATTTTAATTGCTTATAATTATTATTATATATAACACATATGTGCGCGTCATATTTCGAATATAAAACTTGAAACTCCGTATGTTGAAAATAATTTCCCCGAAAACAATAATTATAATTTAATAGCTGATATTATATTTTTCATTAAGTTGCATATATATACATATATGGGCTTTAATTTTTATATTTTGATCAAAGTATATCTGCGTATAATTTTATGCAATATTTAGTAGATCTTTGAAAAAATTATATGTTATTTTATTAGATGATTCTATAAGTGAGAAAAATAAAATTATTATAATTAAAATATATACATGCAGTTTATAGGTCGTATAATGCACGATTAGAACATCAACATAGACATCCCTACCAAAACCAACACCTGTATCACGACTATCACTTAAAATATCCACGGTCATCTTAACAATTTAATTAACGGGACGCCTCTATTAAATAAACCTTTACACGTATCCGATTCATGTATACTTGTAGCTACAGCTTACTGAATAGTGAATAGAGATGTAATTTGATAAATGTGAGGTTTAGGTCAAAGTACGAGTTGATGGTAATTGTCAATGTCAATTTAAAAAAATGACAATGGGTTGATGAGCGCGCTAACTCATTTGCATGTCGATAATGCATTTTATTACTTTCTTGTCACGCTTGCGGTAGTTATTATGTATGCTCGCGGGAGCTTTTAGCTGTGTGTTACACGGGGCCACAAAAGTATCCTCTACTTTGGTACAGATTGTCCGGACAGTCACTGGCGACTACATCAAGGTTGAGACCTTTCCCTTGGCGCATACTATATGTCGTACGAAAATCATGACCAGCTTCCTAATCAATTTTTAAATGGTATGATCACTGATCTGTATGATTCAAACAGTATAAGAGCGATAGATTAAAAAATAAAAATGTCTCTCCCGTTTTTTGGAATGCGGGGGTCTTTTTAACATCTGTATAAATTCCGTAACACGTGTAATGTGAGCTGGATTTCAGTTACTTCTTTAAAATTTTAGATTATTATTATGTTTGAATAAAAATAAAAAAATAAAAAATTAAATTCTGAATAGAGAACTCTAATTCCGAATTATAATATAAATCAAATAATCGTTCAAAATATAGGCTCATATTTTCCGTGCGTTTTTATTGAGCAAATAAAATGTTATGTGAAATTTTTTATGACGTAATTTAAAGACTTGTTTTCTTACTTCTTCAAATTTTTGCATATTTTGTATCAAATTGGTAATAAATTACTTGAGATTACTGTTTTTTTTTATGATAAAAAAAAATTATGTATTCAAGTTCATTTTGAACACTTAAGAGCTATAATTTTAGTGCTATACAATATAGTAGTACAATGAAATTTAGAGTGTACACTGCGATTTTAAGTATCGTATAAGCATATATGATTCACTCAAATCGAATACATTATTTTAGGGGTTTAAATTTTTTCAGAGATGATGTGATCATAAATCCGGCTCATCTGAGCATTTTTTAATTATTAATTATTATTTTTATTACTAAAGAGTTATGCTAGTTATGCATGTACATATATATATATATTATATGAATGAAATGTAATTTGTAATTTCATTGTCAAAATTATAAGTGAAGTATGACATTTATAATAATCACATTTTAATACAGAAGGAGATCAAAAATATATTAAAATGTGAAATTTATTTAAATTTGCACATAATAATATTTTTATTTATACCATCTTTATTTTTTTAAATTTTATTTACTTTTGTTTTTTCATTCTTTTCATTATTATTATTATTTTCAGTTTAACATGAACATAAAAAATTAATTGTTATATAATAAGCATAACATCGATATCATATCTCTACCCTCTTATGTTTTATTTCTTGCATTATTATTTTAAATTGATTTTTATGATGTAAATTTCTCACTCTCCAAACCCATGTACCCATAATGTCACTGCCTAAAACTAAAGGTAACCAACGTACTTCCATAAAGTCATGACTATTGTGGCATTGCAAAAAATAATGACTAATAACAACATGATTATGCGTATAAACTTCAGTTTTTTTTTTTTTTTAAGAGAACAAAAAAAGTATGCATACTTGCATGTTATGATTTTCTATCATTATAATGACGTCATAAGGAGGCAGCTGCAAACACTCGTAAATCGCTTCTTCTATACGCACGCACGAGTTCTTTAACAAAGAGACATCTAAACAATTAAAACTGCTTTTATAAATTAACTATTCGAAAAGAAAAAAAAAATCTGTAATAAAAATGCTTTACAATTTATCGTTGATATACAGAGCTTTGTTTTCAAGTATTCTGTTATCGATTCTAGTTTTAACTGGAAAATTATAATAAATCTGTGTACTTGTTTTTTTTTTTTTTTTTTTTTTTTTTCCTTTTTAGTTTTAAAACTTCCGCATCGCATAATCCTTATATTGAGATGCATAATATTTATATGGGGTTACGTGTAAGAGTAAGACTGTTGTCGAAAAAAAAATACTATTATTTACACACATAATGAATTTTTTAATTAATATATTTAATCAACACTTGAATGAAATTTGCTAAATATTATATAAATTATAGTACTATTTTTTTTTTTTTTTTTTTTTTTTACACAGAGAACCTTTGCATGACGTTTATTTTGCTCTGCTTTGCATTTTAAACCAATATGCACTGTAACAAGCTGTTGCATATTATGCATAACAGTTTTGTATAATTTCAGTTATAATTTAATTTGTATAATTTGTATATCGTCTGATAGCTGATAGCTGTAAAGTATTTTGGGCTAAACTGATAGTAAAGTATCTATAATAGTTCTATGTAATTATAATTACTAGTAATCATCTTAAAAGCAATTTAACTTAAATATAATTTCTAGAATTTTTGTTAATTAAAAGCATTAATTTATTAAGAGAAAAACGCAATGAAGTAAATTCCTCTTATTCATATTATGTTCAACGCATTACAGTTTTTGAGTAACCTAAATTGATAAATTTTGTATAATTAGTAAAATAGTGTTGCTACATATTTTATGACTGTCAAAAAATAAAGTAAAGAAAGTGACAATTAATAAGTTAGTTATATCGCGCTCGCAAGTGTAAAATTATACAAGGCCATATAAATTTCTTAGTTCAAATAATTATAGATATAGCTTATAATATGCACAAAATTATCGAATTTGTTTGAAACAATTATTATTTTTAATTAATCGAGTTCTTTATATAATAATTATACAACTAATTAATTTTTTAAGCAATATAGTAATGATGATAAATGACGCGTTATTTATAACACCACTGCGCGAGAAATGTTAGAAGTCATAACTATAATAGTAAATTACTCTCTCTCTCTCTCTTCAGAAGTTATGAGATAAGCTGTATAAAGTGTTTCCGGAAATATGCAAAACAATGCAAACCATTGCATAATATAGCACTTCAACAAAACTTTATAAAAGTACCTCTTCATATTTTCTTAATTGTCTTCAATTACTCAGGTGAAAGAAATTGCATTTTTTTTCTATTAGATTTAAGACGCAGTTTCTTATTTTTCAATATAGGACCTACCTTAATATAAGAAAAAAAATCTCTTTCATCGTTCAAGAAGAATGGAACTCTTGTGGTCCCCCTTGATTTTTTACGTTAGAATACTAAAATTTAAACGTAGTTAGAAATAATGTTTTAGGATTACGTTTTAGGTACTATTGTAAAATACTGTTGTAGAAAAACTTATTTCACTCTCTGTACAAATTACATCGTATTTTTAAAGTAAAATGATAACATTTGCTTCAAGTTTTAAATTTATTTTAGTAAAACAAAAAAATGCAACTATAATGTATTAATATTTTTAAACATTCATTATATGTGATTTTTATAAATATATGCACCCGATTATTGAAAATTTACTCTCACTAATTTGCATAAATACATATGGAAGTTTTAAAGTAGGTGTATCATAAAAAGCGATTACAAGGAAAGGTGTGTTTTGTGTGGAAATCCCGTAGAAGATATAGGCTGTAAAAAGAAAAAAAAATCTGACCTATTCAACTTTTATAATTTTTTGTTACGTTTTGTACGTATTCATAGTTATATAACTATTCATAACATAATTTAGTAGTTATATTAATAAGTTAAATTTTGTTAGGATAATGCCTTTTAAAACCTATAATGTACGTAAAAAATTTTTTTAAAAAAAAGTATGGATGTGCGGAATACTTAAAGGGCCCCTGGCCTCAAAAACAAATTTCCTCTCAATTATAAATCATGAGATAGGACTATTATAAATTTACATATTTTGTGCCTTAACCCTTCAGTACTCTTACAAACTAGGAAGAAAACTTGTAAAGTAGGCAACCCGCGCTACAATTTCTATTGTAGACCCGGAATTGATGACGTCATGAAGTCCTAAAGTTGCCTACTTTACAGTTTTTTAACCCCCGATTGTGAAGCTACAGAAGGGTTGAAGGATATAATATGTGTGTGAACAATGTTCCCATCTCATGAATTTAACGTTTTTTATTCAATTGTTTGAGGCCTGGAGCCCTTTTATGAACGTTAAATACTTCTATCTTATGAATAAGTGTAATAGAATATTATATAATAATAAAATAACAGAAAAATGATGTTTTTATAATACGTAATAATTGCAATAAAAAAATTAAATTCAAATATTCAGGGAAGCAAAATTATAAACCTTATGGTATACATGTATTACTTGCTGCTACGATTGCTACATGCTATTAAGCAGGAAAATTATCGAGTATGAAAAGTGTGTTGGTGATTATACGATACATTACACTTCAGTATACTTACATATTACATTTATATATTACATATAAATTACCATGTTTATAAATAAGTATGGGAATCTCCCGTTTATATTATATATCTTTCAATTTCCTTAAAGAATCGAGATTGTGACGCGCGCACACACTGCAGTCTAGCTTAAGGCATGCAGTCAAGGTAAGTTCTTGTCCTGCGACTTGATATACAAGGAAAACTTTTACCCAAAACTGGAGTCTGGGAATCTATAAAAGCTTGTTTTATTATCATGCACTAATTACCTACTTTTTATTTCAATTTGACGGACGAGAATTACATTTCAACCCTCCAGATTTATGCTCACTTTTGTCTAAAAAAAATATATTTTACAAAATCCATACTACATTATTACAAAGATATATTTCAACTATTTCAATAGATAAATCAATATTCAGGAATTGCAGTTGACTGCATTTGCAAATAATTACAAATACTGAATATAAAATATAGATAATAATTTTGTTTATTAAACAAAAAAATTACACCAATACTTCATAATCAGTAAATTGTTAATTGATTATTGAAGTGAAACTTATATACCTTGCGGTGACACACAAAAATTCGACCTTTCCCTGTGATGTCGTCGTCAGGTCAACCAGTGGTGAACACCAACAAAACTGGTTCATACTAGTTCTATGTTCTATCTATAACTTTAAATGACGCATATATATATGTATTAATTTAATTTATTATTATAGTAAAATTTGTTTTCAATTTATTACTTTGTCATAAAATATTTCCTTAACATACAGTACAGAAGTATTGCATGGAAATATTCTGCCTGCTGTAAAAAGATTAATGGACTCGATAAAAGGCGGGTATATCTAGTTTAAGATAAATCCTTTCTCCTCATAAATTAAATATTCATTTGTATTATTATATGCGTGACGTCAATATTTTCCTACGTCACGTTACAGTTTTATTTTATTTTTTAATTTTTTTTTTATTATTATATCATCAATATAACAAGGAAAATTTGAGAAGAAATAATTAAAAGTGTTGCTTAGCAAAATATATTGGAAATTTTTAATATTATCATTTTAGTAATAAAAAAACATTTTTATCCATGCAAGACGTATAGTCTCATGGTGGTTCTTATGGGGCTTGCAATTTTGCTTTGCGTTTTGGAAACATACTTCAGAAATTCTTTATTCTTAAAAAAAAAAAGAAAAAAAAAGTGACATTTAAAAAATGTATTTTAACCACTACGAGCAATACAGGAAATAGTATTTATTTATTTATTGTTCCTATACTACAAAAATCTTGAATTTATTTCAATAGCATTTATAGTTTTAAATTTAGTTTGCATAATTATTACTATTGGAGCATAATAGAAGACTTGCAAAGGGGGATTTAGTGACAAAATAAACAAATTCAGACTCGGGGCCAAACAATATTATCAGAGTGCTAGCAGACGACTTTGTGTTCCTGTTTTCATTTAACATGCTTTCTTATGGGGAAACGAATTACTATACTTCAAGTTACAAAAAATAAAAAAAAAAATTAATTTTTTTTTTTTTTTTTTATTTAAATTTTTGCTGGAGCTTTATGAACTTAAAAACTATTGTTTTCCTAAAATTCAAGTCCTTGGGATAAAAAACTAATACATACCCAATGTACCCAAATCGGTTAACATTTAGGAAAATAATAGCTTTGAGGCTGAGCAAGCAATAGTAAAAACTTCAGTGTCAATTTTTTTTCTTTTTTTGAGAACTTATAAGTTATAGATGCATCATTCACCCGTAAGAGAGCATGTTAAATTAAGACAGGAATACAAAAATCGTCTTCTAGCATTTTGTTAGTATTGCGGGCACAATTTTTTTTTTTTTTTTTTTTTTTTTTTAATCACTAAAATACGATTTTGCATGGTTTAAATAAGAATACTCGTGGCGGATTGATTTGACTTTAATTTATTGTAATTCCATTTTTTACTTATAGTAATATATCATAAGTATACTTATACTATGGCGGTAATATTATAAATACTTGTATGTTTATTAACAACATTATTTCCCTTACTTTTTTTCTTAAAAAAAATAGTCAATATATACATGAAAAGTGAAAATAGAGAAAATGATTTGTGACAAGTATTTTCAAAATCTATACATGGCATTATAGATGAAATAACATAGTAAATTTTGATGTCAAGTAAGCAAGCAAGCAATTGCTGTTATTTTATTATACTTTATACACATTGAATTATAAATATCTAGGCTACTGTTACACTTTTACTTAAGAGAAATGATGCATCTTGAAAGTCTTACTTATATATTATATATTATACGATATAGACTTTAGTATTATTACACTTTTGTTAAGAGGTTCCTATATCAGGTGCCAAAAAAAATGAAAACATATTTAAATAAAATCAATGTATACATAAGACATCAAATGCAATATAATTAAAATGAAAGTTTTTTACTTAAAATATTCCTATATTAATGTGTAATACACTAACCTGTTATTGTGTACTGTTTTATCCTAAAAATAATATTCATTTATTTCGTCAGTTTAATAACAATGAATAATTTAATAATTATATATAGTTTAATAATTATTTACTTTTACTGCTTAAAAATATATTTTTTACAATTGTTTTGGAAATTACTTATTGGTATGCTGGGATTTTATTATTACTATTCAAATTTATTTTATCGTTAAGGTTGTAAATAACAATAATAAAACTAAAGAATAAATTAATAATAATAAAAAATAACAACTTATGTTTCAGATAATCAGGTATACAAAATTAAGTTTTAAAAATTTCCTAAAACATTTCTTGGGATTTCCATAAGATGAAATGTAATAAACTTTCTATGATTTTAGTTTTGACACCCAGGAAAATTGTTATGCAGGTTTTTCAAAGGGAAAATTATATAAATTATTTTGCTCTGCTAATATTTTTGACAAACATTTTTAATTTATAAATAATATTATTATAAGAGATTAAACACCAGAAACATGAACAAAGACCGGCACTCTGCCTTGTAAACTGAGTTAATGGTTGATGTAAATAATGAAAATGTTTTTCCAGACTGTTTTTGTTTTAGCTAGACAAACAAAATAATTATTATTGTACCGAGGATAATACGTAGCTAAATTAAAGAAGTTGATAACACGTACGTAATCTGTCGTTTTTTGTTTGTTATTTGTTCAAATCTTTATTTTTTATTCACGTCTCTATTTTCCTTTTAGAACAACTAAAAAAATACTCAAAAATTTTAAACTAATTATTATTAACAAAATATTTGCCTTAATGATAGAAAATATTTTGAATCAGTCAAGTTGCAAGAGTTAGTACAAGAAAATAGTAATTAAAAAAATATTATGATGCATTCAGGGTTTCTAGCAACAGGGAAAATGCAGGGAAAAAAGCATAAAATACTGCAAAATGATATAGTTTAATTATAATAATAAAATACTTTTTTGGATACAAATTTATTTTATTTTATTTATTTATTTTATTAATATTAATATTTTTATTTTTGTATTATACTAATTTTTTTAAGTATACTAATTTGGCATTTTCTGATAAAAATGGGCATGGCCCCCAAAAAAATCGCACCTGCGGCGGGGGGGGGGGGGGGGGGGGGCTGCGCCCCATTCTTTTCATTGCACCATCTCCGGGGATGGGAGATCACTGCAGCCTTATCCCCGGGGCACCCATTTTGAAATATGATTTGTTTTCTCTTTTTCATTTACAGATCTGGTAAACGATTTTCATAATCAATGAATTTTGATGTATTTTAATATGAATTAATTTAGTAGGCTGTTATCTGTATAGTACAGTTGTCAAAACTGCACCCTATTGCAATAATATATATTTGACCTTTTAATATTATAAAAGAATAGAATCAAATTTCTGGAAATTTGGGAAAATCTCTGAAAAAAACAGGGAAAAAGCAGGGAAAAAGCAGGGAAAACGAAAGTTTAAAAAAGCTAGAAACCCTGAAATGCATGTAGATATCATAAAATTTATAAATTATTCTTCTTGTTTTATAATTATTATTTTTAATATATATATATATATATATATATATATATATATATATATATATATATATATATATATATATATATATATATATATATATATATATATATATATATATATATATATATATATTATTTTTCATTATTATTATTTTTTTTTTAGAATGTTGCTGTTATACGCAAACTATGTCACTAAAAAAATTATACAATTTAACAAAAGTCACGTCACACACACACACTTTTAATCACTTTAATAATTTGTTCTACGTACTTAAATAATTCAAAGAAGAGAGTACATTGTACTTTAAAATTATCTTAATTATAACTGAAGGAGAAATAGAAAACGGGAAGCAGGGTGTATAAGATTGTATACATTAACAATGTCATTTTGTTGACGCGATTCTTGATTGTTATTATTATTATTATTATGTGTGTGTGCCAAACTTGACCTCCGTGCTCTTCAGACCACACGATACAATGGCAAGGGCTTAAGGACCTTCGCACGAACTTCACATACCAACTCAGGGCGGCCACGAGGACTTTAGCCTCTCAAAACTGAATCAATAAAAAAAAAATCATTTTTTTGTAACAAGTTTTATATAATAAAAACTACAGATGTATTATATAGCAGTATAGTTGTTATTAACTCTGATAATATATTACGTAATTTTATGTTATGTATCTGAAGTACAATGCCATCGTGTTTTTTTTCCGTTATTAAATAAACGTAAAACATGTATATATTTATAATTTATATAAAAAAACTAAAGTTTAAAGGAATAGACCAGAGAAAAACTTAAGCATTTATATCAGAAAACACTTGATGGGATTTACATAAATAACTTTAGTTTGTCTCAAAACAGAGCTGTAGCTCCGTAGCAGTGATCAGAAAATTCAATTTATGCAACCCACACAACATTTTAATACTAATTTTTGCATGTTTTTGACGTCATAAACACGAAATTTCACGCAATTTGCATACTTTACAGTATTTTCACGCTCTCTCGTGGGGCTACATTAACATTTTGGTAAAATTGTTCATTAGTTTCGAAGGTCCCATTTCGTGTTAATTCATTAAAAAGCTCATGTTGTTTTATGTGGTCTATGGCTTTAAATTACAATTAAGTGAATAAAGATACGAATGCATATTATAATCTTTCCACGTTAAAAAGACAATGGGAAAAAAAACTACAAAAAAAAAATAAAGATATATATAGAAAATTTATTCAATATTCAATAGAAGCAATAGGTTTATGGTAAAAATTGAATAACATAAAAAATGTTTTTTAATAATGATAAAGGTTTACATTTTTGAAAGACTACAAAAGAATTCAAAACAATATGAATTTGAAAATACTTCTCTTTTTTTTTCACGCGAAAATTTTTAATTTTGAAAAAAACGTAATCGTTGCTGATTGTAAACTGTTTGAGGGGCAATATCAAAATTACGTAAGTGAAACTTTTGTCCTTATTAAATCATATTTTATTGACCCAAATTTTAAAAAATACAAATTTTGTTTTTCAAAAAAAAAAAATTTAATTTTTTGGAAACGTAAAAAAATAAAAGGTGGGGGGAGGACAAGAATAAGAAGTTAAATTCACTTCAACCTATAACCTAAACACCGAATAAAATGTTGTTTTTTTCTATTAATATAAATAACAATAACAATATTTCCAAAAATATTAACTAGAAAAAATAAATTATACAATTTTTTTTTTTTTTTTTTTTTTTTTTTTTTTTTGCCTGCGCTACATTGTTTATTGACATATATTTGTTTATAGTTTTTACGTTGCTGCTGACTGCTATTCATACATAATGAAAGTCTTGTCTAACTAACAAGTATACCTGGGTCATTGTTAGGTTTTGTTATTGTATTTGTACTTATAGGCATCAAAAACTAGTACAGTAATTACATTAAAATAATGAGAATTTGTACTCAGGCAAACCTTACATAATTTAATGATGTAGTAAAAAAAAAAGTGTCATGACATACTATATTACTTCTTGTTTCGACATCTTAGCTTCTTTTCAAAAGTTTTCGTGTTATCTTAAAATGTCTCTTACTAAAAAAAAATCACAAAAAAAAACTAATAAGACACTTATAAATATATTTTTAAAAGTGATACAATTTTTATTACTTTCGAAAATTTCTATAGGCTCCTTTTAAAAATCATCAAAAATTTATGCATTCTAGAATTATTATAATATATTGTTATTTGTTGTTATTATTACCGTAGTTTTTATATATTATTTACTTTTGCAACGTATTTTTACTCTCATATACCTTTCTCTTAAAATGCCCACAGCAATGAGTCATTTTGTGTGGTTAAATACATAAGCTTTTTTTTTATATATACATAAACGTGATTAACGAGTAATATTCATTGACCTAATGAAGGCCATGAAATATACCAAAATAAAACCTTTTTTGTCATGAAATTGAAAAGATAAATATTATTTTTACAATCGATTTTGAAAGTTCACATATACTACAAATACACCACATGGTATTATTGTATACATGTAGTTTTTTCTGCTTCCTTTTTCCTCATACTTTACGTTCAAATCTATTGTAATTAAATCAGATCACATACAGTAGTGTTTTTTTTTATACCAGAAACAACAAATTATATATAAATGCCAAGGAAAGCTGGTCTTCCGAACATTATTTGACTGACTGACATTGAAATTATGAATAAAAATACAAAAATAATAAGGAAATAAAAGTACAAAGAAAAAAAATAGATTAAATTTCCTGTGTTTTTTTTTAAAGATATATTATTATTAACTTACCTATTATCACCTAATATTATAGTTATATTGAATTTTTATTGTTTTATCGCATGTGAGAAATTTTTTGACAGCTAAAATACCCATTCATTATTCTTCATTATACACATTGTATAGACATGTGTATAGTCGTAATTTAATCTCTCTCTCTCTCTCTCTCTCTCGTTATTTCACCTTAATTACATATACAGTGCAAAATTATAATTTCATAATTTGTTCTCCATACATTATTTTACTTATTTATATTCATAATTCTAAAAACATTTCAATTAACATTATTTATATGGGCTATTTTTCTGTCCAAAATTTCTACTATTTTGCTTCCTGTTTTTCGTGTTTACGCTATATTATAAAAAAGGGGTAAATTGCTCAATTTTAATTGATTAATGACAGCATCAAAAATACTGCATACCCAGCATATAGCATGACATGTGGTCAAAGGACTCAACCTCGCCCTTTCAGATTTTTTTTTTCTGCTTTTGAATAAAGAACTTTTAAATTTATTTAATTATTAAGAATACTTCAAATGCCAAGAAAAAAACATGTGAATAAGTAAATTTTGTTTTATAGTTTAATAAAATGAATTTAAATAAATGTTATTTTAATAAGAATAATCACTTGCATCAAAATATAGCTTTGCCAACACTAATTCAGAGTAGGCGATAATAATTGTGATCGGCTTATTAGTACCTTCTTCTTTTTCTTTTTTTTTTTTTTTTTCTTTTTTTTTTTTTAAAATGGATTAAGAGGAATAAAAATATTTAAAAAGTAAAGGGTGTCACCATGCAATATTTTTAATTACAGAAGGACCAAATATTTAGGCCTATAATGCTCAATGTTAATTTTAATAAAAAAAAAAATGTCCTTATGTCCACTTATTTTTTTATTTTTTTATTTTTTTTTTTTTTTGCAGGTATAGCTAACGCAATAAGGTTAAACTTAAAATTGTTTTCAATTTTGATGACATTAGCTGATCACTGATCAGAAGATATTGGATCTGTAACTTTTACCCTTAAATTGAAAGTGGAGTAATTTTTATTATTCAACGATTGAAAAAATCATGTATAATAAAAGTTATATCTAATATTTTATTATCAAATAGAAATTATTGGGCAGTGTAAGAAATGTCGGTCATATAACAAAGAAAAGTTCTATTGGCAAGATGGTTCATGTATATATAAAATATCACTACAGCACTTTAATGTATATTATTCATTATTTACAGCTTGTGGTTTTTAAATTTTGTTGTGTGATGTAGCTTTTTGAATACCAAATAAGTTTTGTAGGACATTTGAAATCAAACGTCAATAAACAAATTTCTTTTTGTTCATATTACACATTAACAAATCAGTTTGTATTTAACACTCATTGTGATCAGTCGATTCTTATCGAATTACAAACAGTATTCTTCAGTAACGTAAGAGAATATTATTACAAATTTCTTGAAAATAAATAGAAGTACGTATGCGTATCTTTAACAGGAAATTATTTTAAATTTCTTCTTCTTTTTTTTATTTATTTATATAATTATTATTAAATTTATTTTTTTGCGAATTTCTCAAAATTGATCAATTAAAAAATATTGAGTTTCCATTTTAATTATTGTAATTAAGTCATTTTTATACATGCTTAACTTGTCATTAGTACGCATTATCATCATTGAAGATACTATAATAGAAATCAAATCCATTGTTAATATTTAGTATTTAAATTTTATACATATTAATATATATTATAATTATTAGTTTGTATACCATAAAAAGTAGTGTAACAAAAGGTAAAGTTTAATAATGAAAACATTGAAAAAGGTCAATGGTGCGTTTGTGATTGGTTCGATGTAAACAGTGACGTCACTAAAGTGGGAGTAATAAGTAGGGTTTGAGGCGAGCGCAAATTTGCAGTCAGTGCGGTGCGCGTGAAGAGGTGCACAGCAGGACGAAAAACTCTTTTGCTTCCTCAGTTTATGGTTGGTGTGGCCCATTGACGGAACATTCATATATATAGTGTGAAGAACAACACAGCTTTGGTCAAACACCACTTTGATTCTTCAAAACTATACAAATCTTTTTATTAACGTAGAACTTTCTCATCGCGACTTTAAAAGAAGCACGTGTGCAACAAGTTAAAGGTAAGAGCTTTGTTTACATAATTTTTGAATAAAATTAATGTTATTAAATTATTTGTCAATGGGATTAAAAAATAAAAGCAATGATAAAATTTTATATTTATTCTTTTCTTGTCTTGTCTTTTTATTTTATTTTTTTTTTATCACGTAGATATACTCGTATATTAAAACTTTTAGTAAAAATATCACACAAAGTCAATAAGTTTCAAATTTTAATTTAAATGAAATGTAAATAATAAATGATTTTTTTGTGAAAGAAAGGGAGCAAATAACATTTTCTGACCATTTTGACAAATAACAGCTATTGCATAATTATATTTTAAATTAGTCATAGAGAATTTCCTAAACGTCAGTAAAAACAGTATGAGGGATTTTTTTTTGAAATGCATAACTGACTGCAATAATTAAGTATACAAGTTTAAATTGAGATTTTCAATTTTCAGTAAATTTGTAACTGTATCACAAAATTTAGACACTGCGATAAGAAAAATCAGCAATCATGAGAACTAAAAAAGTATATCACGTCGCAGTTTTTCTCTAACATTTAAATTAATTTTATAATCAAAGTGGGCAATCGTTAATCAAAAAATATGACAAATATCAATCAAAAACTTAATAAGCATGTACATTGTGAATATGTTAAGTTTGCGTGCGCTATGGAGTATTTTTTATCAACTTTAAATTTTAGTGTGCCACACAACCACGCTTGCTATAACGTATACAAGTGCCAATTAATTAGCAATGCCCTTAATTAATAATTTGTTATTGTGTTGAATTTTTTTTTTAATTGTCTTATTCTGGTTAGTATATCTTAAAATTAAAGCAAAGTTACAAAGTAAACTTTTTTATAAAATAGACTTTCTTTCACAGAATATATATTTTTTTTAAAGAAAACAACAGTTTGATTTTTGTTTATAAAATAAAATTATATCATGTACAGGATTTGTCCAATTGTAAATAATTTTCATTGTTTATGCAGTTAATTTATTTAAACAAATATTAATTCTACAAGAAGCATACAACTACATAATTCAACACTCAGATTATAATTGCGAGATATGCGTATAAAATAATAAAAAAAAAAAAGCTTTTTAGTACTTACTTTCGATTGACAAAGAGTTTTGCTTTTCATTTTCAGACTTCAAATTAAAATAATTATCAATTTATAAATTATTTATAAAAATAAAATATAATAGAAATCGATATACATAAAGTTACTGGAAGTGCGTAACTTTTACTCTGTATAGTTGTTAACTTTTTGAACATTATTTTATAGATTTTGGAGAATTGTACAAATAAAAATAATAATTTTTAATTAATAATCTTTTTTCTCTTATTAAGATCACTTTATATAAAACGTGAAAACAACAACCTATAAATATTATTATGTTTGCGAGTTGTTGCGTGTGTTGCAATCTCTTTTGAGTTACAAACTTAAACTCTAAGAACTGTCACTACCAAGCAAAAAAAAAAAAAAAAAAAAAAAAAAAAGACGTAAATCAATGAAAATTATTACTTTACTACTATAAATAAAATTCTTAAGATATTGGAAGAAAATTAGTAATTAATAATGCAAAAAAAAAAAAAAAAAAAAAAAAACTGTAACATTGGAGGTCAAGTGGCACAGAAACTGGTTGCAATTGTTTAGGTCATGGAAATGTTTGTTTTACATATTAAACAAAAAGTATAAATTTGACGAGTTTGCATATTATTGAGGCATGCCGCGTATTCTCATTATTGTTTGCAATGTTGATGTTACTGCAACGTTCTTTAGTCAGCAACCAGCATCACTTAAAATTGAAAACTCTTTTCAATTTACTCTTCAGTGTATTTTACTTGATAACATGAAATTTTTACTTTTTCTCTAATGATTCTACTCGCTAAGTCATTCGATATTTTTTGTAAGTACAATTTTATTTATTTTATGCAATTTCTTATTGTGTGTATATACAGTACTTTTATACCTAAAAAATTATACAAAATTTCATAGTAATTTACTAAATAAATTATTAAGTTCACATATAAAAAAAAAAAAATACTATAGCTGCTCTTAACAATAATAAACTTTAAAGTAAAATATAATAAATTAACATAAAAAAATAGGAAGTTGTTATTTTCATCTAAATTATTAAAATTTCAGTACCTTTAATATTATAGTGCAAATAACAACAATAATTTTACTGTAAAAAAAAGGTTATAACTTTTTTTACATTTATTCAAGATAACCCTCATAATAATGCATACAAAATTATTTTTACTAAAAACTGTTGTTATAATATTTAATGCGGAACAAAATATTCAGCAGATGATACAACTTTAAGTATATTAAATATTATATGTATTTTTAATCCTCAGTTCTTGTAAAATATATAATGTTCAATGTGATAAATAGCTGCTGTTGGAAATGCATTTTACGAGGATGAAATGCATTGAAGCATAACATGTAGAGATAATTTAAATAAGAGCTTCAATAATTTACTACTGGTCTCAACATACATATCACTACTTTTGTATTATCTACAGTATACATGTGATATTACGCAATTATGGTTAATGGTTGGTAATACAAATGATTTAGAGTTCACGGTATTGTCTTTTATATATTTATATTATAAATTTATAAATAATATTATTTATTAATACACTGTTATATTTAGTATTTATATTAACGAAAATTATTTGAACCCATATAGCAATATGAGAATTGTTTTTTTGTTTTTTTGGTGTATACTTTGCGTGATTACGTCAACCAGACAGATTATTATTGTTGTTTATTACTTTGAGCAGAGAAGCGTGACTTACAAGTGCAACAAAATGCGATTGTTTAGAAGTTTTCTTGGTTGATTCTTTAACTGTGAAAATTTTAACATATAGCAGCGTTGAAAAGTGTTAGTATTGACAATGGCAAAATTTTAGAAAACATTATTATTATTATTATTTTTTTAATTCTTAAAAAAAATTTATTAATAATTTATCTGGTAGAAAAATATATTCTTATTTTCCGTAGCATTTTGCATACTTTCAGCAAAATTACTTGCAATTCGTATAGGTATTATATGTGCATATTATGAATTATATAATTTTTATCATATATTTTGTAGGCTTTTGAAATTTGCATATTTAACAGAGGGATAGAATAGGGATGAGCAGTTGATATTTTTATGGTATATTTTGTTAACATTTGGTGGTTCTCTGTTTGTTGCAGCGATGACGGGTGACCAGGGGCCCGGTGGTGTGCCCACCAACACTTTGCCAGTACACCTGCTGAGCTCTGCCGCTGAGAAAGCCCATGAGGCAGCAGCCTGTGTGCCTGAGGATAAGCAAAACATGGGCAGCTCCGATTTCATACGTAAGTGCCATAAAATTAAATATCTGTAATATTCATATATGGTTGATCAATATCGTTTTACTAAATTTATTTGAAAATATCTTAAACTATCATATAATTCTTATATTAACATCAATTTTACTTCTTCAATTTAACTTTCTTAAAAAATTGAAATTGTATTACGCTAAAAAGATAATTGTTGCTTTTAATTCATGTTAGTTCTATACTATGTCATAACATAAATGCATAAGCATGGAAATATTGCATACAAAATAATTAAAATTGAAATCTTGATGTTGTAAATTTCTGTCGAAAATATTTTGTTTGACGTATAGTACATGTGGTGACGGTGACACCGTGTTGTAATATAATCATGTAATTATAATACACAATGTACTACAATTTAGCAATTCATAATTTCAGACATATACCATGTAATCTATTTTTTATTTTTAACCATATACATGAAATCAAAATTACGTCATCACTATAGTTGCTACAAAGCCTAAAGTTTATGTATGTATAATAGTGAACTAAAAATTGACACGCTTATTACTTGTATAATAAAACAAGCATTTATGTATTCTCTGTGACATTTTTTTACTGATAAAGACGAGTTTTATTATCCGCCAGCATCAATGAGGAAGACCACAAATTTTTAGGAGTTAATTTTATTGTACATTCTAAACAAGGACATTGTCTTAAATCGATAGATATGTGAGTATTTTAATTTTTGAGTTCATTAAGTACTTTTAATTAATTTTTTAACGTCGCGAAATGACGTCACATGCTGCAACTTTTTTTTATGCTCACATGTTTAAGTTACCGCCCGTGTCATCACTTTTTTATTTTCAAAAATTATTTAAAAATACTTAATGAATTCAAAAATTAGAAATTCACATATCAATCGATTCAGGACTATGTCCTCTCTTCTTAGAATATGAAGTACTCCCCCCTTATAATTTCTTGTTTTGAAAAATGCTATACATGTGATTGACGTTCACCGTTTTTTTTTTTTGTTAATTTAAATATTATATATAATTAAATCATTAAATGTGTTTCATTTCGTGTTTTAGTGGTGGACGAGGATCTAAGAAGAAAACAGCAAACCTCAATGCAAGAAACCTTATCTAAATTAGGTACTAAAGCAAGAGAACGTCTAAAGAAGGGGTTAACTCGTAAACTTCTATACAAGAGATTACCCATCCTCCGCTGGCTTCCCATTTACAACACGACTGATGGTGTTGGTGATTTAGTGGCTGGAATAACTGTGGGTCTTACCGTCATCCCACAGGCTCTAGCTTACTCTAATATTGCTGGAGTACCTGCACAGGTACAATTTTTGCATATCTTATATTGAAAGGGATTTCCCAAATCAAAATATTTTTAATCCAAATGTTTGAGGTTAGAAGTCACAGTTTTGTTATATGTTGTATAAAAAAACCTGTTAGGTAACTTTTTAATACAAGGAAATTCCCAAATGTTAATTTGCATAAAAAATATAAACAAGTCTATACAATATATTTTATATGATAAATTGTAATTTCATTTTATTATTTGCTTTATAATAGTTTTTGTGTTATAAATGTGGTCAAAGTGGTATTTACCAGCCGATAGTTGGTATTTTTAGATATCCAGATTGATCCAATGTTGAATTTGTAATCCCTTACAAGAAAAACATTATTAATTATATAAATACGTTTTTGGTATGAAAAAGAAATTGTATCACGTGTACCATTTTTAACACATTTAATTAATAACAAAGGCATGTTAATTAATAAAATAACAAGTGATGACAGAAAATTATAATGTAATTTGTTTAAATTAAATGTTTCAGTACGGATTGTACAGTGCTTTCTTTGGAAGTTTGCTGTACATATTACTCGGAAGTTGCAAAGATGTGCCTATGGGTCCCACAGCTATTGTGGCCCTACTTACTTATCAAACTGTCAACGGAATGGGTACTGAATACGCTATCTTGCTTACGTTCCTCGTCGGAGTTGTCATGCTGCTAATGGGACTCCTCGGACTTGGTAAGTTGAATGACAATTTTAAGTCAGTTTTATGATAAGACTTTGATTAATTGTTGAATTTTGAACAAAAAATGTTTTAAATAATAAAGAAACCTTAGTGGAAAAATATTGAATTATTAATATAATACTGGATGAAATTACAAGAGCATTGAAAGGAAAATAAATATGGAAAGGCCATAAATAGCACAAATGAGAATTCAATATCAAAATGTTAGTTTTTTTTTTTTTTTTTTTTTTTTTTTTTTAACAAAACGAAAAATATATAATTTGTTATACTGTATATAAATTCATGGTATTTTGAACTTACTTGATTCACGATATAACAAATGAAGAAGCGTGTGTGTTACGTTAAGTCTGGCAAGCTTATGAATTAATCAATGTCATAGTGTTAGTAATGATTATTATGTTGTTCATATATAAAAAGGAAGGAAGAAATATTATATAACTCTAAATGAAAGCAAAATCACCTTTAAGAAAAAATCAACAATTTTCAAGGCTTAAGTTAAATCTCGTGTTTGACCTACGAAGATTAATGAAGATTATATAGTGATAATTCATATACCTTGTTAAAATCAACTATAACGTAAACGTCATTATATAAATACCAAAAAGTAATTGAGGTCTCTTTAGGTTTTATAAAATTACATACTTTATTTTTAATTAATTTTTTTATTATTTATTTTTTTCGTGCAATTTCTGTCACAACGAATAATTTTATGTTGTTGATAAAAAATATTAGCACAAACTCAATATTATTATAATATGGCAAATAAAACTCATGTTCTCCGTGACATAAATTCACAATTATCAGTTCTATAAACATATTACTTGTTAAAATATAAATATACAACAAATCGATTGATAAATATCATTATAAATTTGTATTTAAATTTTATTGATCAATATTTTGTTCTATATTTTTTTAGTAAAACTGAAAGCCTAATGACGTATTTTAAAATTTAATAAAAAAATATAAAATCTGAAACGCAGGTGCAGTGAAGTATAAGAATATATTTATATATATTTTAGGAAAAAAGTGTATAAGTCTTTTGATGTTCAATATCTATTTGAAGGACGCAATAAAATTATTTTAACGCCAGAGGCTTGCCTTTTTTTTTTCTAGCAGAACTTATTGCGCAACTAATGTACGAACAATAGTATTTTTTTTTTCGTGATTTAATGCATTATTATATATAGTAAAGTATTGAAAATTATTGTTATTGTAATGCTCAAAGTGCATTCTGAGAATAAATGAATATTTTTTTTGCGCTGCAGGTAATAAATTGCATGTGTGTGGAAAACTTTTTAATTGTTATAATATATTTTCCTCAGCAATTTCTTTGTTGGCATTTTTTAAAGGATGACACACTGCATTAATAACCTTGTAATTATCAAAATGTGCTGCTTCTTGCATTTTTTTTTCGATCCCCCAAGCAAAAAAAAATCATTATACTACAACTAAAATATTATGCAGTATATTTACTTTATCACAAAATATATTTTATTTGACATAACAATTTTGTTACATATATTTAAAATATTTCAAATAATCTTAGTTTATTTTGTAATTTTGATCGTTTTATTTATTTATGACTTCAAAATATATATGATTATAATAATATTGTTTTCACAGTATTGATTCTAAAACTTTCCATAGCTTTGACTATTGTTTAAGTGCATTATGAACTTCAGAGTATATGATAAACTGACAAATTGAAAATTAAAATGAACATTCATTAAAAAAATGACGAGTTGATCTACTTTATAACTTTACACTAAAAATATTTCATTGCTAAGTCGAGTATTATTGAGAACGGGATAACATTAACTTAAACAGGGTGACTGTTTTTTTTCCAAACACAAATTAAATGCTTAATACTTTTTTTTCTTTGCCCACCGTGTTTGTTTGTAAGTGATGCGCCATTCATAAAATTACATGAAAAGATATATTTGTGGTTAGTGCACCTATATAGAATGCATTACATTGCACAAAATCACATTTCATTTCCTTCTTTTGCTGATTCTCATGTTCAATGTCAATGTTATTTTCAACAATTACTGCGCACCAATAGTTTTCACAAAAAAAAAAAAAAAAAAAAAAAAAAAAAAGCATCAACTATTTTTTATTTTTATTTTTATTTTTTTTTACTGTTTGACTGTATTACAATTAAAGCGGAACGTCTTTATACTGTATATAAATATATTTTGTTCCTCATTTCTTATATCTATTAAATCGTATACATATAATAATTCTTGTATTCTATAGACAAAGTGAAAGTTTCTTTTCAGTTATAATATAAACAATTGATGTGTTGCACTTTGTCGGTGTGTATAGCATTGAAGTTCATACTTTGTAAGTGATTAAAATTCATTGTATCGAACATCCGCATTTGGTCTCTATAACTATAAGTTTGCGTGATGCGACACCAGGAAATCGGACAGTTTAATAGTATAATTTCGACTAAATTTGAATTATTTGAAATACGTAAATTCATTTATTTTAAATTGCTGCTAGTTATTTTGGCTTCCAAGTAATATATTAATCATGCAAAAATAAAGTTATTTGAATAAATTTGGATATCAATCGTAAATACATTTAATTTCAATTACTATACCGATTATTTTGTTTTCCAAATAATATAATGCAAAAATAATTTTTTATTTAATTAATAATTAAAATTGGTACTATTAGTTCGATCTATATACAAAAGTCCGGAAGCATGTTTTTTTTTTTTCTATTATAATAATTATAGCCAATTTTACGTATATATAGCAAACACACACATTATAATGCATGTTATGCATGCTATATTTTTATAAGATACGATAGTAAAAAGTTGAATTTTATTTCATATTTTTACCTGATTAGTAAGCAATAGGATTAATCGTTAACTCCTCTTATCATTAATTAAAAATTGTCATGATTATTTTTTTACGCACACTTTTAATGTAATATAGCTTCTTTTTTAAAATGATTTAGAATTAGTTACTAGGCTGCACCTAAAAAAAAAAAATTAGTAATTTCTTCAATTTGTGTTTCGTGTGATTTTTCTCATATATACATTTACTTTATTAAGTGCTCAGCATAGCCTACATTTTCCCTAAATACTTTATAAATGACATGAATTTATAAAAGGAAATGCTTGCGTATTATTATAAGGTAAACTAATGTACTGTATATACACCATAGATCATAAAATAATCAGGGAAAAAGTGTACCAAGAGTGAAAAGTAGTAATTTTTGCCCTTCTTTCTCTCTTTCTCTCTCTGCAGGGTTTGTAATTGATTTCGTGTCTGGTCCTGTTTCGTCTGGCTTCACTTCTGCCGTAGCTCTCATCATCGTCTCCAGTCAGGTGAAAGACCTGCTGGGTATCGCCGCCAAGGGAAACACTTTTGTTGAGATGTGGACCAGCATATTTGACAATATTGGCAGTTTACGTGTTTGGGATACAGCTCTAGGCTGTGCTTGCATTGCACTCCTTCTTTTACTACGGGTTAGTTTGTAAATAATAATAATAATAAATCTCAATTTTTGACTAAAAATTAATATATTTTTTACAGCTTGTATCAAGAATTCAGATTGGTCCCAAAAATGTAGATGAACGAACTGGTTTCCAAAATTTTATCAATAAACTCATGTGGCTTATTTCTACAACACGTAATGCGACTTTAGTGATTGCTACAGGAGGAATTGGCTATGCTTTCTTTGCTGTTGATAAAGAACCATTTAGACTAATTGGTAAGATATTCATTGTGACGTCACAGGATAATGACGTACACTTTAGACACATTAAGGATGTAATAATCGTGGTGTTATATGGAACAATAATAAAATAAAAATACCTGACAGAATTTTTAATGACAGAGAAAGCATTATTCATTTTTTAATAAGTAAATTGTATACCACTACCGTTATTTTTATAACAAAATTACTAATAAAAAAATTGTTTTCAGGTTATGTACCACCTGGTTTGCCAGAATTTAAGCTTCCTCCATTTGGATTCACTCGTGACAACGTCACAGTGACATTCTCTGAAATGGTCTCCAATATGGGGTCGGGAATTATTGTTCTTCCCATTCTTGCAATTCTGGAAAACATCGCTATTTGCAAAGCTTTCTGTGAGTATAATTTTCTTTTTAAAAAAATGCATGATAAATTTTAGCTACTTTAATTGAGCTAGTGTGTAGTTATGTTTGTAGGGGAGTTTACAATTCGTTACATACGATGTACACGTGTCCTTACATTGATTTGTCAGTTGATGATTGAGTATTAATTGAAGTTATACCATCAAGTTATATAAGCAATGTAATTTGCTTTTCATTCAATACATTACTTTATTACATACCTCTTTAATTATATATAATAATTATGTAGAATATTGCGCGGTACAACTTATTTTGTGTAATATAAATCTTTTGTATGGGTAACGTTTGTGTGCATAACATAATATGCATAATCATCGTCAAAATATTTGTATCATGAGAATAAGCATTTTAACATATTTTCACGGAAAATTTTACTAAATTATCGTAAAAGAAAAAGGAGAGAAAGTATTATTCTAAAATATGTTATAGTATATTAATTTGTAGTTGACTTTTTTTATATGTTTAATATTTTTTGCTGCTGACGTTTTGAAAGGTATGACATAAAACAGCAATGAAAGTATTCATACTATTTATAGGCATCCCAGTACAATTTAAAGTATTTAGTTAACATAATAGGTATTATGTATTTCTTACAAGAAATGTCATCATCAATGTTTAATTTCTAAACAGCTGCTGGTAAAGCTGTAGATGCGACACAAGAAATGATTGCTATTGGAATCTGCAACATTGGTAACTCTTTCGTCCAGGCTTTCCCAGGCACCGGAGCACTCGCTCGAAGTGCGGTAAACAACGCAAGTGGCGTGCGTACTCCTATGGGAGGACTCTACACAGGTAAGTCATCAACATAAAGAAATAATTAAAAAAAAAAAAAAAAAAAACAACAACAACGAGAAAATAATTTTATTGCAATTATTTTGTTAATTAGGTGTCTTGGTGATCGTATCTCTTCTGATCTTCACTCCATACTTCCGCTTTATTCCTAAGGCTGCACTAGCAGCTATTATCATCGCAGCAGTGATATTCATGGTAGAAGTCCGTGTCGTCAAACCCATGTGGCGTTGTAAAAGTAAGTTTAATAAAATAGCAAAATAAATTTATAATAAAATGAGATACATTAAATAATACTTGTTTTGTATATAGTGACGTAATGAATAATATTTAAGTTTTTCCTTATGATGCGGGGATTTACCTTGCCACATTACGCAACCCATTAATAATGTTACAGAGGTGGACCTGATCCCTTGTCTCTTGACCTTCATTGTCTGCCTTGCTGTACGCATTGAGGCCGGTATTGTGGTGGGCGTTGGCGTCAATATTCTCTTCATTCTTTACCAGGCTGCTAGACCAAAAATATCAATGGAAAGACAAGTTGTAAGTGGAAATTATTCATTAAAATAATTCCAAATTTATTTTATAACCAGTTTATAAAACTCTATATTTCATAATACATTTGTTCAGCTATTAAATTTAATTTAATTTTCTACGCTTTATACAATGTATTACATTATATTAATGATAGTATCAATTTAATCCTCAGGTATAGGTATCATAACATACTCATAAAAGAACTTATTTTCAGTATTGTTTTTCGGAATTTTAAAAATAAATTTACTATTTTTAACATAATTTTGAAAGATAGAACTACGTACCACGTGATTTTTATCTCCTAGCTCTTTTCGTAACTTTAAGTAAAAATGGAAAATACTTCCAGATTTCTAAGGAATCTCAAGAAATCGAATAAAAATAATAATAACAATAAACATCAAATTCTTACGGAAAAAATTCATTCCCCCCCCCCCCCCCCCCCCCCACACACACTTTAGGGCCTAGGGAAAAGTGAAGATAAATTCTATAGGATATACGATATACTCATGCATATCAGTCTTCTATATTATTATTCTATTAATCAACTCATTATTGCACGTTCTTTTTATCGTTCACAACGCGGTCATATGTTATCTCATTACTGATAAATCACGATCTTGATTAAAAACATTGTATTGCAGTGATTTTTTATCAACACACGAAACAGAAATTCCTACAATCGAATAAAGATAAAATTGAAAAACTTAAATACTTCCTTAGGTATATTGTATATTCACAGGTGCAATATTTTCTAAATGAAATAATATTTATTGCAAATTTAAAAATATTGCATCAAGTAAGCAAGCTATATTTGATTATATTTCACAGAACCGAAGAAAGTTTATGTTTTTGTTTTAGAAAAATATTTTGATGAAGTAATTTGAAAATATATGGCAATTATTTATTTATATCTGAGGTATTATAGTCATAAATATAATACAGTATTTTTGTAAAATCAACAACAATTTTCAACACTCTTTCACAAGATGATGAAGAATACCATTTATTAAATTGTAAAATAAAATGCGAGCAAGGTTAAAGACATTTAAAACATAATCATTTCAAAAAAGTGTGCTGTTGTTAGAGCACACTGCTCTCGCTGACACATTAAAAGTATAATTAAAATTAAAGAAACGTGGCGCCTCTGATTTTAATAGTAACATTATTTTATATATACAGAAGAAAGTATGTTTTTATAGTACTAAAAGCTTGAAGGCAGTAATAATTTTTACTATTCTAATGACAAAGAAAATGAAAGTAAATTATTAATTCTCGTTAAGTATGAAGAAGACAATTTCTTCTTTCTCCTATTTTTAATTATTGCATGAACCTAGAGGGGCTCTATAACAATCTAGAAATTATATCAATTACTCTATAGAATAAATATCAATAATTGCTTTATATTTTGATATAACTTCCAGAAATACGTAGTTTGTTATAATTTCACAAAATAAGCATTGCTGTATAATAATTATTAAGATGAAAATTTAAACTAACATAAAACAAAACTTAAAAGACTTCTACGAATTGCTAATTTTTATTTACAGTAGTACTAAATTTTAGATGTTTTCCTTGAGGTTATATTTTTTTTTTCATCATTTAGGTAAAACGTTTTATTAAAAAATATCATTACTGCAAATTATACATTTTTTGTTACATTAGTGGACAGCTTGATAATATATTATTTTATTAAATTGTATATTCCTTGACATGAATAAATAAAGTGTTTATCTTATAATATTCAATGAAAATTTACATGACGCAGAGATATTGTTGTAATTAGATAAATCACGCTAATTAGTTTGCAAAAAAAAAAAAATGTTATCGCTTTTACAAATATATGAATAATCTCTTGCAGTTTTTGTTGCATTATTAATCCAGTAGAAATATAAAATGTAAAAAAAAAAAACAAAAAAAAAAATCATACATTCTTATAGCTAACCTAATTTTAAGCATAACAAACGAATTACTGTATTTTTTTTAAATAAAATATGTGTGATTAGTTTTCACACTACAATCAATCACTCACTTCAATTGTATGTATTATGAGTCATAGAAATCCCAACGTATATCTGTAAATATGAAAGTTATAAGTATGCAGAAATGTGCACTATACATCTTCACATTTGCACAATAGTATACAATTTACTTTCAGTCTGTACTAATTCAGTGTCCTCAACTTATTTCATTGTTTCTGTCCTGGTCCTGTCCAATGATCGTGACCATAAATGTCTGCAAAGATTAATTCACTTAAAATTAGTCATGTTTAACTTTTTAAAAAATAATAATAAAAAGCTTTACCGAGATATGAAAATAGAATACATATAGGATGTGTGCGCATGACGTTATTCTGAATGCTTTTTGATGCTCTTCTTGAGTAATGAATAACATTGCTCAGCATAGGACAAGCGTAATTTTTGGCTATTTGCTGTGGAAAATAAGCTATTTTTTTGTTATTATTATTTTTCTTGCATATACTTGAAATACTAATTCAACCTCTGTTAACAGCATCAATGCTGTCAAAAATATTGCTTACTATTTTTTAACTGGCAAAATGAGTCATTTTCCTAAACTGGCCAATGTTATTTAGCGCTCACTTATGGCGTTGACTTTAACATGAATGAAACCACTCTATAGTACAAAAGTTGATATACCATGTTAAAATAAAACTAAAGTTGATGTGTTTGTTGCAGACTCGCGATGGAGCTGACTACCTACTGTTGACTCCAGATCGATGCTTAATCTTCCCCTCAGTGGACTACGTACGTAACTTGGTGACCAAGCATGGTACTAAGCAAGGTTTGCTACCTGTAGTCATCGACTGCTCTCACATCTACGGTGCAGATTTCACTGCAGCTGGGGTCGTCGAGAGCATGACGCAAGACTTCGCAGCACGCAATCAACCTCTTTTCTTCTACAATCTCAAACCCAGCGTGGTCCAGATCTTTGAGGGACTACAACCAAAACAGTTCGTTTGCTTTTATCAAGAAGATGATCTGGATATGTTGCTAAAGGGTCAGTATAAAATCAGAGTTAGTTTTTATTAATTATAACGATACGAAATTTATAGTTGAAAGTCAATCAAACAATAAAGCTTTTTTTTTTTTTTTTTTTTTTTTTTTTTTTTTTTTTTTTTTTTTTTTTTTGCAAGTCTAAGCTTTTTTTGTGTGCAGTGAGTTATGAACAAGAATAAATTTATTAAAATTGAAACAAAAGAATTAACAAACTGTTTGTTAAAGTAAATGGCAAAATCTCATTTTATATTTCTCCAATATCAGATTTTGATGTGATTTACTCAAAAGTTGTATTTTTTATGATTTCAGACCGAAAACCACCCGTGTAAAAGCATCATGATCGAAAACCACAAAAAAAACAACTAGTCGCTATACTTCGCGAGGGATCCACCGATCTCACTTGTAATATGATTCATCATCGCCATCATCAAACTTTAATTAATTAGCAAATTAAATAGGAGAGGGGGGTAATTTATCATCTTAACATCAGATTAGAATCTCTTGACTATTTTGAATATATTTAACAGAGAAGATTTAATATTTATAATTTTAATGTATGTTTATTTTTGGAGAAGTTTTAATTTTATTCACAGTTTGTGCTGTTACAATAAATTTTTATAAGTGAATAAAATAATAATAATAAAAAAGGAGAAAAAATATATTCAACAAGATGTTTTTACTTGAAAAGGATGTTATATAGTTCACTATTATATTGTAAATATAATTAATTTTAATATTGACTGAATCATTTTAATTGTTTTAAATTTATTTATTAAATTTGAAATCAATTTTGAAGTGATGTTAATTATTTTTTTTTGTTTAACAATAAAACATTTATGTAAACTTTATTTCTTTTTTTTTTTCTTCATTATACAATTATAGTTTATTTTATATAGGAGATGTAAAAATCTCAAAATGTATAATTGATTTGTCATAGTTTATTTTACTAATTTTTAGTTTTTAATAGTTTTAGTATTTTCAATGTGGTTATATATTATAACTGTATAGTAAACAGTTTGTAAATAATTAATTGTAGATCTGTTTTCTTGAAGATTTGTTTTTCATGGAACAATATTTTCTTGTTTAGCCTCTGTGATATATCTATGTAGTAAATTGGAGATGGCTAACAAGCCAAACAATAAATTCCACATTTGAAAGAATAAACTTGTATTTTTATTTATTTTATCTCTCTTACGCTTACGTATCTATAATTAGAATCAAGATGAATGAAAAATATTTCTGCACAATAATTTTCCCCCATAAAAATATACCAAAAGTTCCGTAATAAATAAAAATGTAGAAATATAGTATATTTTTACAAAGAATAGATCGTAATTTCTGCATAATATATATATATATTTTTTCGTGATTGATAAAAAATAATAAAAATAAATCCCATAATTGATTAATAAAGAATCAACTATTTTGAGGCCAACTTTGAGAGATTTTTATGCATTTATGCCACTGACTGTAAAAAAAAAAAAAAAAAAAAAAAAAAAAAAAAAAAAAAAAAATCCACGTTCGCAACGGAAGTGAACGAAATCCGAAATCGCTTCAAGTTGGCGTCAAAACAGTATAAATCAATAACATAATCCAATAAAATGATCGAGAGCATCGATATATTCATATTTTATATAATACATAATAATTAAATTTGCAAAATATTCTTTTAAGCAAAGACTACGTTATAGATCCAATAATAATTAATAGAGATTAAATTATTATAAACTGTGTAAATAACAACATGCTAATTTTTTTTGTCACATTCTTATATTGTGTTGATAAAAATGTGATTTTCTACAAGCAGTTTGTTAATCCTTATATTGACCCAATGATGTTATCGATGCGTAAGGTTACGCGGTGAGAAAGATAGAGATTACGTACGGTTGTGGCAGTTTGCGTATTATCACTTGGAGACGATCACTCACTAACTTCTACATCTTCTTGTTGTACAATCACCAACACCAGCCGGTATGTATATAACTTTTATGAAGTACGCCTTTGCAATTTTAATATCCCTCCCCCTTTCCTCCCTTCCTTCTTTATTTTTCTTTCCTTTTTTTAACTATTAATAACAATAAAAATAAAAAATATAGAATTTTTTAACGTATATATTTACCTTCAATAAACATTGATATCTTAAGATCAAGTACATGACTTATGTTTTTGCATATCTTAATTGTGCTTTTTAAATAGTATTATTCCTTTTTTTTTTTTTCAAAGAGCTAAAAAAGAAATAAGGTTAGTCTACTATATTCTTAAAGAAAATAATAATGACAAATAGTCATTTGGAAAAATGATTGAACTATGGTGAAAAATTTGCATCTGCAATGCAGACACTTTTTTTTTTTTTTTTTTTTTTTTTTTGAAGGAGAAAAAGATCTTGGTGACATTTATTAAATAAAGGTTTATATCATAATTAACCTAAAATATCACCTTACGTTATCTCCAATGAATATTCAGTATAATCCTGTAGTTTCTGGTATTTTTAATGTATATAAAGTAATTAAAAAAGCGTCATTTCGTTTTGTATTTTCTAAACCACAAGGAGGATGAGTGTGAATACCGGTGACCACTGCTCAAACTCGGAAATTAATGAACATGATCAGAACACGCAACCAATGGGGAGTTCAGACTTCATATGTAAGTACACACATTTTTTGTTATCTGATACCCTACTTCATTATCATAGAGAGGACAGACAATATAAGAAAAAATGTGTGAGGCTTGCAGACATTTTTTTTCTTTTCGTATAGTGATTAAATCAGGACATTTTGCAGTAACAATTGCACAATGTGATGCGTTTTCAAAGATATAAAATTATGTTACGTAATATATACATATTTGTTCAAATATGAAATTTACCTATGTAATTCAAGTTTTACTTTTATAAAAATTCAAAATTTTCTTTATTTCATTGATTCCTTCAATCGTGTTTATATTATATTGTATCCGACAAGGTAATTAACAGAACGAAAATATAAAAACATTTACCATAAACGTGCTCAAATGAGTGCTTTGTGCTATATAAGTAAATTTTAAATGTGACGTATATTTATAACCTTAATCAAGTAATAAAAAAACTATAGCTATAGACTCACTCCGGAGCATCGACTTAGTCAAAAAATGTGTAACTTTTTTTTACAACTGACATGTAGCTAGATAGTACATAAATATTGAAAATTTAATACAAAATTACAACCTTCTTTTAAACTTAAAAAAAAATAATAATAATAATAAAAAAATTTGGTTTACTATATATATATATATATATATATATATATATATATATATATATATATATATATATATATATATATATATATATATATATATATATATATATATATATATATATATATATATATATATATACTGTACACACACATTCATTAAAAACAGAGTCATTAATCAACAACAATATTAAAAAATATAATTGGAATCGCGAGTTTTAGACCTGACACGATTCTGGCACACTCGTGTACACCACACTTACGTTAGTATTTTAAACAATCGTCTGTAAAAGCATGCAAAATGCCTCATGGTTTCAGTAAAAGAAAATATAAAATGTTTACACACATAATTAAGCTTGTTCATAAAGCCTTTTTTTTTTTTTTTTTTTTTTAATCCGGACCACGAAAAAAAAAAAGATACTTAAAATACTTTTAAAATGCAAATGCACATTATTTTAGGAACATGGTAGTTTTCATTGCAATTACAGGATTCCCCGTTTAAATCCGGGATAGCTTCAATCTTGATTTCCCGCCAAACCGTTTGTGCGATTTTTTTTTCCGCTTGGTTTTTCAGAAAGCTTATGATATGCTGACCATGAAATGTCAGAATTTTTATGTGAAATGGTTATATGTTTGTTTTTATTTTACAGTGGTTAATGAAGATAAAGAAAACAAAAAGAAGATGAATATAAAAGAAATAGTTTCTAAACTTGGACCTAAAGCTAAGAATAAAATACGCCGTACTTGTACACGAAAACTTTTGTTTAAGAAATTTCCTGTATTAAATTGGTTACCTAAATACACGGTAGCTGATGGAATAGGAGATTTAGTAGCAGGATTAACAGTTGGTCTCACTATGATTCCTCAGGCTTTGGCATACGCAAACATTGCACAATTACCACCACAGGTATAACTTGGTTAAATATACTGCATATACAATATATTTAAAAAATCTCTAGAGAGAGAAAGTCATAAAGCAAGGATAGATTAATGTAATCTGTAGTAAATATTGATTAAAAGAAAATAAGGTAAATAATTCTAAGGATTAAAAATCAATTTTACAACAATAATTTACTATATATGGTAAAAAAAAAGCCTTATCAGTCTATGTGTGAAAGATATTTAATATCCCACTGATGCACTTAGGACATTTCATTGTCTTTATCATATTTATAGATAAGATTTAATATGATGAATAACTTTCAACTATATAGTAATATATAATTTATATAATGTAATTAAGCTTAATAACGTAGAGATATGATATGGTTATATTTTTTCTACATTACCCATTATTTGCATAAGAAATATAAACGTGGATTATAAATAAAGATTGATTAGCGTATCTTATATGAGGTTACGCTTATTAGGTTACCAGAATTTCTACCATACACAGTACTTTATTAGGTTATTGAGCTAATTTTTATTTCAGCATTATGATTATTATTATTTCTCACGGAGAGAAGAGATTGAATAGTTATAAGTCATATTATGTTACCTCAACGATAATGCTGTATAGCAAAGCTATTATTCAACATTAAATTAAAAAAGCAAAGTCCCTCTGTTGTATAAATTAGTTAAGCAGTAGACGCCTATAACCACTTGATATTATGTTGTATTATCTTATTATTATTTTCATTGGAATAATTTGTAAAATTTATTTTTCCGTACTGCATGGGTATACGATTGATAATTTGTTTTAAGTGATTTTAAAAATTACAGAGAATTAATATAAAATTATTTTTTCTATAGTATGGACTATACAGTGGTTTCTTCGGTAGTTTACTATACATCGTCTTCGGAACTTGTAAAGACGTGTCCATGGGACCAACTGCCATAGCATCTTTGATGACTGCACAGTTTGTTCAGGGCAAAGGACCTGAATATGCAATTTTGTTGTGTTTCCTGGGTGGACTCGTCATGCTCGTTATGGGTATTCTAGGACTCGGTAAGTCATCGAATATTTAGCTTGTAATTCTCAGGTTTTAAATAAACTAATATAACAAGAAGCATTTTTATATAGAATATAGCTTCTCTCTCTCTCTCTCTCTCTCTCTCTCTCTCTCATTTCTTATTTTTTACTTATATGATAATGAGCAAAAAGAACAATCATAAGCACAAATATCGAAGAAGTTTTTGTATGGTTCTATATTTTTTTCATTTAGCATTTATTGTTTTAGTTCATTATTGAATATTACCAGTTCACTGATTAAAATTCAAACACTACAACTGCATGATAATGTGTGCAATATAGAAACATGATTTATTATAGTTAATCTTACATATTCAGGATTTATTCTCGACTTCGTATCTGGGCCAGTATCTTCTGGATTTACTTCAGCAGTAGCGATCATTATTATTACGAGCCAAGTGAAAGATTTACTGGGTATTCCAGCTACAGGAAATACTTTTGTAGAGATGTGGACTAGTATATTTGAAGAAATTGGACAAACAAGGCTATGGGATACTCTATTAGGAGCTATGTGTATTGTTGTCCTTCTACTGCTAAGGGTAAGTTTTTACAAAATTTTATTTAATTTCCAGCATTTCATTATTATCTGTAAATTTTTGAAAATAAGAAATAAATCTGCGGTGTGTATTTCTTATCAGGGAAATCCAATTATGTGTTAATAATCAGATATAATTTTTAAACCTATACAGATAATTGAAGCAAGAGAGATAAAGGTCATTAGTAATGATAATGATTTTAAAAAATCATTAAGTAATATTAGTTAAGCATTGTAAAATAGACAAACATGACATTGCTTTGTTTTCAAATAATTTTAAAGGTGTTATCATAGCAATAACAATATAAGTAAGGGTGTTGTAAACAAATTTTTGTTTATAATTAATAAGATTTTTTTTTCATTGTAACTCAACGTATATCTTTATCGTAATACTAACGTTAAAATTTTTTCAAGATAATTGGAATGTTAAAAATGTTAATCTTGGTTATATGATGTGCATAAGTGTAACATCATGAACTGCAAAACAATGCAAATATTATTTAATTTTGCAGTACATGGGAACATTAAAAATTGGTCCAGAAGAAGATAATTTAAAAACCACTATTCAAAATATTTTTAATAAAGTCATCTGGCTCATATCTGTATTAAGAAATGCGATCCTTGTATTTGTAACTGGAGGAATAGCTTATGCATTTTATGCTTCAAATCAGCAACCCTTTTTATTAATAGGTAAGTAGAAATAACAATCATTATTGAAAATGAATATGTTTATTTTATTAATTATTATTATTTATTGTAGGTGAGGTACCAGCAGGATTACCTGAATTTCAGGCTCCACCATTTGGATACAAAGATAAAGATGGTACCATCATTAGTTTTAGTGATATGTTGTCAACTCTTGGAGCTGGAATAATTGTGGTACCAATTCTTGCTATATTAGAAGATACATCAGTTTGCAAAGCATTCTGTGAGTATGACCACTTAAATTTTATGAACCTTAAAAAATAGAAGATAGTTCCTTATGCCTTATGTTATTGAAAACTTTACGATATTCGCTTATAATAGTAACATAATGTTATTAAAATGCTTAAAATTTTAATGTTATTAATATATATATATATATATATATATATATATATATATATATATATTATATATATATATATATATATATATATATATATATAAAGTCAAATAACTGGTTTTAAAGAAATAAGCCCAATCTGCATTAGTATACATGTTTTTATTTTATTCATCAACTGAAAGTTTTTATTTAAGCTGGTGGCAAGGCCGTAGATTCAACTCAAGAAATGATCGCAATGGGGGTGTGCAATATTGGAAATTCATTTGTCCAGGGTTACCCTGGCACCGGTGCACTTGCTCGAAGTGCAGTTTTTAATGCAAGTGGAGTAAGAACTTCACTTGGAAACATTGTATCTGGTACGTTAATTATAATAAAGATTGTAGTAACAATAATGATTATAGCTTTTATATTTTATATAATTTATTTTTTAATTAAACATGATTGTGTAGGTCTATTGGTGATCGTCTCTCTTATTCTGTTCACCGACCTCTTCTTTTATATTCCTAAAGCCGCACTGGCTGCAATTATTGTGGCTGCAGTAATTTTCATGGTCGAGGTCAGGGTTATTCGACCTATGTGGAGATGTAAAAGTAAGGTGTATTATACTTTAGTGTTTTTATGTCGATCAGCTATGTAAAGCTATTAATAAAAAAAAATTGCATAATCACTCTCTATTTACATACATAAAGATACAAAAACAAAATTAATTACTTAATTAAAAATTTCACAGATTTTTAATTCAAAAATTCAAACGCTATTATGAAACTTTATATAAAATATTATCCGTCAATACTAACATTACTAATGTTATCATAAGTTTAACTGAAAAGTATTTATTCTCATGGAGTTGATTATAAATAGCATAATTGGATTGATATATAACATTGCCTTTTTATTATTACAATTTTTTTGTGTGAAGCTTTCATAATGTTTATTAAATAGTGTTTTCTTCTTTATACAGAGATTGACTTAATTCCTTGCTTAGCGACATTTATATCTTGTTTGGCAATTAAGATTGAGATTGGTATTCTCATTGGAGTTGGAATCAACATTATGTTCATTTTGTATCAAGCAGCACGTCCCAGGATCTCAATAAAGACCATGGCCGTGAGTTGAAAACTGATTTGAATACAATTAAGAATAATGACAGAAGTAATCAATGTATTTTTTTTTTTATTTATTTTTTTTACTTTGTTACTCAATATTTTTCATATTTATTGATTTATGATTTGTGTATAACAAGGTCAAGTTTTTTTGTCATTTGTTTATAAAAAAATAACAAGGATAGGTGTCAGTATTTGGGGTTACTGATTCTCTCTCTCTCTCTCTGTCTCTCTCTCTCTCTCTCTCTCTCTCTCTCTCTCTCTCTCTCTCTCTCTCTGTCTCTCTCTCTCTCTCAATCATTTTCTTACAACTTTCAGAGCAACGAAGGCGTAGAATATTTACTTCTTACACCAGATCGATGCTTAATCTTCCCATCAGTAGACTATGTACGTAAATTAGTTACTAAACAAGGAACTAAAGAAGGAATACTACCCGTGGTGATCGACTGTTCTTACATTTACGGAGCTGATTTTACAGCGGCAGGAGTAATACGAAATATGACCCAAGATTTTGCATCTCGAAATCAACCTCTCTTCTTCTATAACCTCAAACCAAGTGTAGTTCAGATATTTGAGGGTCTACAGCCTGAACAATTTATCTGTTATTATGAAGAAAATGTCCTCGACATGCTCATTAAAAGTAATTAAATAATAAACTCCTTTCTCCTACTTTACTTTGATTGTACATCAGTAAGAGAAATAAAGCTCTTACAAGTATGTTCACATATCAGACATAAAAGAGATATTATGGTTCATCATGATTCACTATACTTTTAAGAATAAATAATACTAATATGTATACAACGTTGTATACTGTCATTAGTCATTACCGTATGTACATAAGTTTTCTGATAAGACTAATTACAATTTATTTACTAAGCAATATTTTAATAGAAACTGTTAAACTGCTATAATACATATAGCATGTTTAATCAACTAATGTGATAGACATCTGTTTGTTTTCAATTAAAAATGAAAATAGAGAAAACACAGGAATGTGTTAATCAATACTTGAATAGAGAAATTCAGCAAATTTGCTGTTCATAATTAATTCTAAACTATTAATTCTTGTTGTTGTTATGAGGAATAACATAGGTTATTTAGGTTGTATTATTTTACTTTATTTTTACTGCCATTATTTATTTCTTAAAATTTTCAATCTCCGTATTTGTTTTTAGTTTTAGTAAAATGTAATTATGTAACTAATAATGACTGATAAAAATTTTTTTCTTCAGATCGGAAGCCTCCTGTGTAAGCTCGTCTACATCAAACCTATATCTTTGCATTGAACTTCATTATAGATTATATTGACATCATCATATTTGTGTTTAGAAGTAGACTGTCATATATATTTTTTATAAAACAAATAAAATCCAATGAAATTTTAGTACTAATTATTATGTAATTATGTATTGTATTATTCTGTTATGTACATATGTATTGTTGTATGAACTGAAATTTTCAGTGTTAATTAAATTTTGTCGCAAACAAACATACAGTCATGTAGTCGTGCAAATTAAGATAGAACCATAGAGAAACAGTATAGAGAAGCTACTCAATAGGGAGTTCATGTCGCTAAAATCATTGGAGGGGAGGCAGTGTTTACAGTCGATTTCAGTGAGTTCCGCTCCTTTGGAGTAGATGGCGTTGCATTATTTTTCGTTCTTATTTCGGGGAGCCGAGCCCGGGGCGCTCCTGAGGAGCGCCCCGGGCTCCTCAAGAACGAAAAATAATGCAACGCCATCTACTCCAAAGGAGCGGAACTCACTGAAATCGACTGTAAACACTGCCTCCCCTCCAATGATTTTAGCGACATGAACTCCCTATTGAGTAGCTTCTCTATACTGTTTCTCTATGATAGAACGTATTGTACAGTACATGTTTATAACAATAATGTAATTTAACAAATTATTTCATTTTAATGTGTCGACTAGTTCATTTACACTTGAATTATCTTACAAACAAACACACTTATACAAATATAACCTACAATCGGAAGAAGAAGAGCATTCAACATTTAATCATAAAACGTTGAACACTTTCTGAAATTTCACAATGCGTTTGTTTGTCAATTAAGATACGAAAACAAATCCAATTATATACTTAAAAAGCTTAAAAAATTAAACTCACCGTAGACGTGATGTAGAGCCATCGTTTATCGTAATTAAAATTTTAACTTAATTTATTAAACCAGTAGCACAATATGTAGTTTATGATCATATTTATATATTTGTAAAATAATAAAAACAATATAATAATAGAAAAAAAAAAGAAAAGAAAAGTTAAATACACATTTCTAACTTTTTTTGGCACTTCTGCACGTCACACAATCTTTGTAATTAAGCGTTTTGATTAATCTTTGTATTATTTCGTTAAAATTTGAATCACTTCAATATTTATTCAAAGAAACATAAAGTTGTCCACACACTAAAGAAAGCTCTACTGACCGCAGTGACTGCACTGGATTATGTTTTGTATTACGAAGTAATAAAAACAGGAGGAATAAAGTTGGGCTTGAACTTTGAATTCATAACAGAATGGTCAAAATGAGATATACTGAATTATTATTATTCCATGTACAGTATGATTCTCTGATAACTGCACCATCATTTAACTTATTTACTCTAAAAAATATATATAGAACTTTTTAATTTTACAATATATTATGATCATATATTTCAATAAAAAATATGTTTTTAGCTTGTTCTGTAAAGTATAGTGAATCTCATTTACAGTGATTGGCTGACCAACAAAATAAGACATTGGATGATCTTGTTTTTTGAGCCGATAAAAGTGAGTCGCATTGAGAATGGAACTTTTTTTTTTATGAATTTTTGTTCATTCTTATCAAGTTCAAAGTTCTAAACGTAGAAATAACAATGATCAATCATATAAATAAACGTAGTAAACAGGTAAAGACGTCATGATCAGATGTTTTTAACAAAGGAAATATTTCGAAGCTGGCTCAAGAGTTGTGTGTAGTTTATAGAACGAGCTCATATTTTTATTATACTGTATGGTAAGGAATAAATACCATTAAAATAAATAAAGCAAAAAACAGTTAAGCACATTTGTATAAATATGAAACATTTTGCATGTTTTAATTATTCAGGAAGAAATATCATTATACTGTATAGCAAACCCGGAAGGGGAAAAAAAGTTAAGAAAAAACAAACATCCCAATAAGTTTTATTTTAATATAGCACATCGTCGAGAGAAAAAATGTAGTGCCTTGAAAATCTTAATGCTCGGTCAACTATAAAACACTTGCGCATAACAAAAAGTTTTGCTACACTTACATTTGCCAAATAAAACAAGTTGGACATTAAGCAAGAAAAAAACAAACAACTTAAGCATTCAAAAGTTAAACAAAGAAGGGAAAAAAAATGCTATTTCCTACACATTTTGCACATCTATGCCATTATTGTAGCACTATCCTAAAAAAGAATTGCGTTTTCTACTGAATCAATCAAAAGAATGAATATAAACAAAATCAATCAATAAATTATTTACAACGATAAAATTGTAATAAATATAACGTGTTATTACATATACATACGGTATATAATATTATTTCTGCAGTTATTATTTTTAACTCCGAGATTTAATTTCCTAGAGGGTATAAAATAATTTCATATTTTTTTATAGTCTAGATAATAAAGACTAGAATCGAGAATGTGGTTTAATTGTGATTGAAAAATAATCTTTATAATATCAAACATTATTCATGAAGGCCACAATATAGATATACTTCTAATTTTGTAATTTTCTATATTATACTAATACCTATATGTATGTACTTTTATTGCTATAGTTAAATTATATAAAAAGAGTTTTAATGATCAGGTATATATATATATAAGATGTTGTTGAAAATTTGTAGGAAGCTGTATGATGAATAAAGTAAACATCATTTGACAGTAGTAAATTTCCGGAAACGCCTTCAGTCACCAACAATATTGTTCGTCTAATTTGGTCATGTTGGTAGGAGGACGTGAGCTAGTGGAAGTTTTATTACAAGATGATATTAGACAACTTGAAAAATTCATAAATAAAATATGTATTATAACAAAATATACTTCAAGATTTTTTTTTTCTTTAGAGTTATGTAAATAACTTATTCTATACAGCTCAATTCTCAAGCTTCCTTATTTTCACTTCAAGAACTCCTTTGCGCTTCAGATCACTAAATCACTTGTGAATTATACACTTTCAGTTGATAAAAATGACGTGATCAAGCAAGATAATTTTTTTCTCTCATTATTAAAAAAAAAAAAAAAAAAAAAGCTTTATGGAGCATTATATTAGCTATTAGTCTCATAAAAATAAGAACTATATTAAAAAATAAGGTATTAGACATACAAAAAATTAATGTCAGTAAAAAAAAAATTATAGACGTATTAAACAAACACTAATTACAATGAAATGAAGAATAAAAGTATAATACATTGTGCCAAGTACTTTTATACACTATACATCATGTAATTATATAAGAATAAAGTGAAGATTTTTTTGACGCCGGCGTGTCGCAAAATTTTGGTATATAGATGTCGACGCTTGAGGTGGTCCATCAGCCTTGGGTACCTATACCACGTGCTATTAGTACAATACTCAAGGCCATCGTGTTACACAGACCTTGCAAGTACTTATAACAAAAAATATTACACTTTTATAAACATTATTGCATCATCACAAGAAGAAGAATGAAAGAAAAAAAAACTATACACATAACATCTTTTGCGAATTATTCTTCGAAAAATCTATTGTGACAAAAAAAAAAGTTTTTGTACATAATTTTTATTATTTTATATATAAAAATATAAAAACGCTTCCTGGTTTGAATTATTGCCATTATCATCATGATAAAATTAGACGCACTTCATAATTTGTATGTATGTGTACTCCTATACATTAAGTTTGTTTTCTTAAACCATGCCGAAAAACTACTTTTTTTTAAAAATAAATAAATTTGAAAATATTAGAACAAATCACTTCATTAACAATCTTTATGCTTGAGGATAATGATAAAGTATATAGGATATTATAGGAATAAGATATAGAGTAAAAAATACACTAAATAACATTTTGGGATTTTTTTTATTGAATCTATCATTTAAACATTTTTTTTAAATACATAATAATTACAATATAAACTACAACATTATGCAGATGCATAATATTGAAATTCTATTATTAATAATATATATTATATATTTTTAATAAACAATATGATAAAATGTTTTAATTTTTAAATATATTTTTATTTAATTATTTTTCTTTATTTTAACAATTTTAAAGAATCTCACTCTTCATGCAGCACCTCATCTCATTCTCTTTATAATCTTGTTTTAATTAATAATTTATATACTTTTACTTTTCTCTATGCCCACTTAAATCTATAAATATCGTATCTTAATCACTTTATGTTAATTTAAATCTTGCAGTACGTAGTGTTCATATACAGAGTTCTAGCTACACACACATATTATATATAACCAGAAACTCTAGAACAATAAGGTTTTATTATAATTTAATGACATATTGACTATTTTAAAAAAAAATCATTGATATTTTTAATACATTTTTATACTTTTTAGAAGTATTCTGGGGTATTTATTTAGCGAAGGATAAATAATTTTTATATGACGCAGGATTATAATTCCATAGTATAATCTTTGGTATTTTTGTTTGAAAAATAAAGTATTTGATTAAGTTATAAATGTTAAAATAAAAAAAGTTGTCTAAACAATGCAGTAAACGTATATTGCTATATTACTGAATGGCATACTAATTTACTTTTTTTACTGATAATAACATTATTTTGCAGACATGCCTACAGCATACAAAAACTTTTAGTTACATAAATTTATTACACTTATCAATAAACTAAAAAAAAAAAAAAAAAAAAAAAAAAAAGTTGAAAGTACATAGAAAATAAAATCAATATATTGAATAAAAGCTTAAAAATAAATGCATGGTTTTGCAGTTGGAGTTTTTCCTTTTCATATATATAATAAAATTAAAAGTTAACAAAAGATTATTAATTCAATTTAATAATCCATTTAATGCTGTTAAATATTCTCTCTCTGCTATATTACATATTATATATTGTATGACACGTAACTATTTTAAATTAAGTTAGTTATTCCTTCGTTAGATATATATAGCTCTATATTATATAAGATATTTTCTAAAGGCTGATGATAAGAGAAAATCTAACTTGTTAGCTCTTTGTTTTTACGTAAATATTTAGCATCCCTGCTTTTAAAGTTTGGATTGTTGGAATAAAGAGTTTTGTGCGAGTTAGAAATTAAAATAAATATATTTTAAATAAATATTTGAGAGGAACAAACCTTTATATTATATTAAAGTAATTCAAATATATTATAGTAAATCAAATAAAAATAAATATTTTTTTCTTTTGTTCATTAATATAATATAGTATCACAACTCTACAATTCTATATAATAATTTTTTATTAAATTTTTGTTGGTGTGTAATTTCAAAGCCAACAAATATTTTTATCCTTTGTAAGAAAAATGGTGCTTCAGTGACTTATATAGGAATTGTTTTCTTATATATAGAGTGAGTGAATATAAGAGGAATGTGAAAAGAATGTTTGGAAACCATCTCTTATTTCATTTTATATACTATGGCCCATGGACGGGGAAAGCAATCATAACCATTTTGAGAAAAAAAAAAAAAAAAAAACTTTTTCTCCCTAACTTCACAATAACTGTAATGGTCTTTTGTTTAAGGGTTTCCAAACATAGCTGTTAAGATTTAAAAAATTTCAATATTATTTTATTATTGATTTATCATATTTGGGTTCATAGAGAGCATTATACATAATATATTATGAAGGTTGGAATTAATTATGAGCATCGTCTTCGTCTATCGCATTATTAATTTCTTTTACTTTTATTTAGAAAGGATAAAATAATTGATTTTTTACTTAATTATACTAATAATATTCGTGATGCATTAAAAAAACATGATTTGAACTATAGGTGGTTGTGTGAATAATATATATTATGGGTAACTAAAAAAAATGCACTTTACTTTTAATACTGAAATGTTAAAATACTCATTTATTGCATTATTAAAATAATTAATATCAATATAAAAAAAAAAAATAATAAAAAATCAATCACTTTTTAGCCTTTCTTAAAATCACCACGAACTTTGTTGAATATGATGTTTTATTTATATAATCCATAATTTTTTATTTATCGATGTTTATGATAAATTTTAATTTTATAGATTTTGTCAACAAAGTTTTACATATCAAATTCAGATATAGGAATTAAAAAAGAAAACTGTTAAACATTAAAAGTAATGAACGTAAATTCAATTGTAGTTAAATGTTTGGGGGAAGAAAAATCTAAAATTAAGTATTATTAAAGCTGAATGTTAAAACTCACGAACGTTTATGACTACCCGTATATATTTAACAAAATTGTATTGCATATTATTGCTTATTTAAAACTTTAAGGTAGAGACACTGGTAAAAATATAACGTTTTTATTGTGACAGCGATAGTAAACTAGTTCTCTGATTGACTAGAGGGTTACCACTAGCGAATCAGAGAGCTATATAGTTTACTATCGCTGTCACAATAAAAACGCGATATTTTTACCAGTGTTTCTACCTTAAAGTAAAAGAATAGACAACTAAGAAATATATAGTGAGAAAAAAAATCATCATTCCCACATCTGAATATGATATTGGTATTATCTTACAATTAAAACTTTTCAGGCCACACTAAAATATTTTTTTTTAGTATATTTATTAGATGGTATATATAATTTTTTTTTTATCACAGTTCATCACAGTATTCGATCCATAATGTCATCCCATTTCAGCGAACAAACGTAGCACCAATAGGGGGACACACAGAGGTAAAAAATAGTTTATATTTATTATGGAGAGAACCCAAGGTAACAGAATATTTTTATTAATATTATTTAGTTTTAAAGAGGGTTCATAATTTATACTATATTTTTTAATAAAGTATCTAAACAGTCAAAGTTATTTATTTAACACTAAAAAGTCAAATATACTTTTATTTGTTTTGTTATGTCAATAGGATCATTAAAGGTATTTGTATACTTAAGACTCTAATTTTGATGTTCGGATATTGCCTTTGTTTGTATGTGCGATATTTTACTGCTATAATCTGGAACAGAGAGATTTTTTATTTAAATTTATTCTTGGGAACACATTATTTATATAATAAATGGTGAAGCTTCTATATTTTACATTGCAACAGACATATAGAGTGATTAACCAATTGTACTTGTATCTAGAATGATTAGTGATTAGATTATGAATGGTTTAACCTATAATATGGTTATTCTATGAGACAGATTTATTATTATTATTAAACGGCCCAGCTTGATGTTTATTATAATGCATTGAATTAATTCGAAAATAAATATTGCATATATCATTACTTCAATAGTTGCTTTCGATTGTTTAAATGAAGAAACTCACTCTTGAGCAGGTTATTTAGGTCCTCCTCGGTGTTACAACATTTGAGCTCCTTTGGTTTGACTGCTTGGAACATTTGACTGATACTAGGCTTTAGATGATAAAACAATAGAGGCTGACCACGTTTTATAAAGTCGTCGATCAAAGATTTTATCCCCTGGGGAAGAATAATAAAGATTGAATTAATTATTTGATAATGATGGAATTAATTGACGGATTTACGTACTTTTGCAGCAGTGAAATCTGCCCCCTGGATATGTCTGCTATCTATAACAACAGGTAACCAGCTAGCCCCTTGCTTGACCCCTGCTTTTGTTACAAGAGCACGTACGTACTCCACAGAAGGAAATTGAAGACTGCGGTCTGGTGTTACCAGAAGGTACTCGTGACCAGATGAAGACTGCAAAAAAAAAAAAAAAAAAAAAAAAAAAAAAAAAAAATTCACGTTAATGATTGTATATAGAATTTTCAAAAGTATATAAAATATGTACGATGATTCTTACCATGACGCGCTCAACAGTAACGGACGGTCGTGCTGAAGAATACAACAAGAAAAGCACGTTGACGCCAATTCCGATCAAAATTCCAAGCTCAAGTCGTATAAATAAACATGAAAGGAATGTAACTGAAGCTGGGATAAGGTCAATTTCTATAAAGAAAAAAACATCACTAATTATCATATTCTTGTAATTGTAAGAAAATAAAATCTTACTTTTGGTCTTCCACATGGGCTTGATGACGTGAAACTCGACCATGAAGACAACAGCGGCAATAATAACAGCAGCGAGAGAAGTGCGTGGGATGAAGTAAAAGTAAGGCGTGAAAAATTGCAGAGAGAGAATAACAAGCAGTCCTGTAAATTAGTGATTATTTTGTTGATAATCGAATAAAAAATTATTATAATGGTCTTAGATTCAACAAAATACATAGTAAGTATTTTTGTTTTGTAATTAAATATTGTTATTGAGTTTTAAAATTATTTCTATCGCACCTGTGTAAACGCCACCAAACGTTGTTGCGACGCCGCTTGCGTTGTTAACTGCACCACGGGATAATGCGCCAGTGACGGGCATAGAACCAAAGAACGATGATGCAATATTGCATAGACCTAGAGCCAGCATTTCTTGTGTTGCGTCCAGCGCACGACCGTCAGCTGAAATTAAGACAAGATTAATTAATAATCAACTTACAGAGCAAGCGTAGGTGGATTAACAACATCCCGGAACATCTACAATGAAGGTTGGAAGTTAATTAAATTAGTAACTTAAAGAAGATAGCTTCAAAAATGAAAATTTTTAAACTCGCGCATATATCTTTTCACGTGAGGAAAGAGACAAAAAATCAATGTTTTACTTACAAAATGCCTTGCAGATAGCTATGTTTTCAAGTATTGCAAGTAGAGGAACGATAAGAGATCCTGATCCTAAGGTACCCATCATATCAAGGAAAGTATACGTATGATTTTGCACTTGTGCGCTAAACGGTGGAGGCTGAAATGTCGGTAAACCTGACTTCACAGTTCCTGAAAGTAAACACAAATTAATTATGTAATGAAACACACACAAAGTCCCCTTTAATAATGTTAATGTTCCTTCAAAGCTTTCTTTTTGTGTTATTATTTCTATCTAATTTACATAAGTTCACATAACCCCGGAATGCTTTATAAAGTTCTAACATAAATATTTATACGTACATACAAGGGTTGCTATCATGATACTATGATATTACATGTTTATCTTATGTTATCAAAATGTATACTTGTCTTGTATTCAAAGAAACGGCTAACATAAAATGTAAGTAGTGTAATAACCAGTCATAGTAGCTTCAAGCGGCGAGAAGGGGGAAGGGGAAAGAAAAAATTTATATCCTGCAGTATAGGCAACTTTTTCTGCGCGCATGTAATGTAAGTTGAAGCTGATTATAGCTTACAGGCGTAAAACCTATTTTTCAACGTAGTTATTGAAAATTATATCACAGAAAAGTAATTTAATTGTACAACTAAATTCCCTAAGGCTTGTATTTTATGTTACAATTTAAAGTGTTATAAATATTTTCATTAGATAAATTTTTATGTAGGTGCTTACCAGTAAGTACAAAAGGTGTCAAGTCTTGTTCCTTGAGCACAAATGCGAGCGCTGCACATGCCACAACAACGATGATGTTACGTGCTGTAGAGAGAAGCCACAGTGACTTGTTGATAATTCTTTGAAATGTTGACTTTTCACCCTCAGGAGGACCCAACTCAATATCTTTTACTTTCTGTAAAATATATTTATAAACATAAACATTTTAAACAAAATTTTAATATAGTATTTTTGTATAAAAATTTAAAAAAAACTATACACAGGAACAACGATACAATTAATTTGATTCAATTTTTTTTATAACTTTATTTTAAAAAGAAAAATATAAGCATTGCTTAATATTATTTCCAAATTAGTTTCCATTATAATTTCATGTTGTTATATTTCTTATCTTACGACAATGGTGACCACTTACCCTTAGCACAAGTAGTACCACCATGCAGACGACACCAAGCGCGAGGTCCCACAGTCGTGTCTCACCTATGTGTTCCAATAACTGACTCCAGACCTCGAGAAATTTGCTACCTGGGAACTGTAGTCCCAACACGTCCTTCACCTGGGACGTAGCAATGATGATGGCAGCGGCAGACGTGAACCCAACTGACACTGGTCCGGAGATGAAATCAATCAGGAAACCTGACCCAAAAACAACAAAAATTACCAATTAAAATGTGTAAAAAATAAAGTTATACTTCTAAACAATTGAAGGGTAAGATTTTTTTTACACATAGATATTTCAAATAAACTTCCGTTTCTCTTAAATTTATGTCAAGGGATAATATTAATATGGAAGGCTTTTGTTGGATTTTGTTTCAAGACCTTAAGTTTACGATGCTTATTCCATCATTAGAGTTTAAATTTTACATCGAATTTCTGACTTAATAACATGATGCTATATATATTTGTGCAGTGCCGTATGTTTACCTATACAAAATATAATAGCTTATTTAGTAATATTATTCTGATTGTCTTTTACTTCCTTGTTGTGTGCCTATTAGTGTTGTTCGTAAAGTCTTTACGTTGTTATATGCCTGTTACGTAAAATTGTGTTTCTTACAAGCCAAGAAAGGAAAATAACAAGTTATTAAATGACAAAACGTCTTCTTCTTTTTTTATCGCGTTAAAAATAATGACATGAATTTACAAAATAAAATCAAATATATATTATATATGATTTTTTTTATCTCCCTTTTTCGTTATACAAAAAAAGTAACAGTAAAATATTATTGAATATTTGATTAAATCCTATTTATACGTATTTATTTATTGACATTCACATCATGTATAATCTTATCGATTATCTATATTATACGTCACGTAATTTGATCTTATACGTACACCTGGTTTAATATAAAATCTATTTCTGTATCTAGAACCAATTAGTATGATAGTAACAGCAATAGCTACGGAAATTAATACTCGATTTTCATCATCAAATTTCCTTTAAGATAAAATAATGACGAAAGGACGTTTACTTTTAAATATATATTCAATATATATTTTTAACTCCTACGTAAAAATCAATGTGAAATAACAATAATTCTATACAGAGGTAATTTTATATACTTTCTAAGTTATTTTTAACCAAATTCATCATGTTGATATCAAACATAAAATGTAAGTGATAAGATTTGCGATAAAAAAGGACATATTCAGGCAAACTTGAGTAATTTAATATGAAATTGGTTTAAAATATGATACAATATAATCATTGATATATGTATAATATGATGCTTTACGGAAACAATTACAAAATCCAAGGGTATGTATTTTCTTTGTAAAAATATAAATTCATTTTGACATAACGTAATCGATCAAATATGCCAAATTTAACAAATGTAGCGTCTATGTATATAAATATTTCTATATAATGAATAGTGTGAAAAAACAAGGTTAATGTAAGCCATATCAAGTACGTTTGATGAATACAAAGTCAATAAATTACAAAAAACATGCATGACGTGTTCAATATAATGCCGTCAACATATTTACTGTATTTCTCAACTGATCTTATTTGTACCTAATTTTGATAAATCATTTTTCACAGAAAAAAGTAATAATAAATCAAATATAATATAACCATCATTTACGTAATATGTATAGTATTGTTACAGTAAAAGCAAGCTGTTGAAAAATTTTATTTTGAAAAATGAGTTATTACTATAATAACTAAGTTGTTTTTTAATAAATCTAATAATAAATAATGTAAATACAATATAAAAATTGAGAAGAACAAAACATAAAAAAATATAACTTTGAAAGGAAGTTTAAGCAAACTAATTTCAACCATAAAGTATATCAAAATAAATTGTTATATTATTTAAATTACTATATAAAAAAACACATACATACTTATTTTATAATTGTTTCTGTCTACGATCATTATTATTTATATCTATCGTAAAATCATATCAAATTTCAAATCCAATTACATATTAAATTACTCTAAAATACCACTTATTATATTAGCCGGAACAAAAATTTAGATATACAGTATTCGAGTAAACATTACAAATTTGTCTTTTTTGATACGTCGAATGTGCTTAGTTTATAATATATAACAGTAGAAAAGTGGCATTATAATAAGCATTGCAGCATAGTATATTATTTGCATTATTGTTTTCTATAGTTATAAGGTCTCTCTTTGTTCTAGCACGATGAACTAAATCAACATTACGTGTAAAATATAATTAAATTGCAACATAGAAACATGACAAAGAGTTTCTATTATATTATATATAATAATATTCCATTTCTATACAGTTTAGATATGGTTATGATACTAAAATACAACAAAACTTTATACTGTATCGATTATGAGGCCATACATAGTACGTTCATTAAACTCAAAAGTTCAGTGTTAAGCATCAATATAAACAGGCATAAGCATGAACTTGCATTAAAAGCTTAGCTGAAAAGACTCTTTCGTATATAATATATAAACGCAATCTAGAACAAAAAAAAAAAAAAAAAAAAAAGATGAAGTATATAGAGAGAGGGAGAGAAAAGAAGATTTTTGGTGCTTAAAGTAGCATTTATACGTTGAAGACTTTAAAAATATTGATTTCTTAAAACCACGTTTCAAGTAAAACAGACAATTTTTTTTTTTTTTTTTTTTGAACTATTATTTTTTGACATTCAAATAATATCACTGTCATTGTTTTTGTGGTGTATTCTACTATAATATATAGAAAGTATTATTAAACTCGATGATGCGGAATCTTTTTTTAATATACTGGTATATTATAACGTTTTGTTTGTTACTTTTTTAATTTAACATTTAATGTAAAACTTTATGATCGGTGAAATGTGTAATAAAACTATATAATTGTAATTGAAGTCTTTTTTTTTCTGGATATTGAATTATTTTGTGGTTAGGAACTAGATTGGTTTTAACATGTTTTTATTCTTTGTTAATATTATGTATGTATATTATATATGTATGTCTTGAGTTGTATAAAAGTTATATTGAGGAGGCTAATAAATTGATTTAATTAAACTTACCTAATTGAAGTACTCCCATGATGAGTTCAACACATCCACTTATAAAACAAAGAAGAATGGCAAATTGGGGTCCCATATCATGAATATTTTCTCTTGTTAATATAGCTGCTATTGCTGTAGGTCCAATAGGAGAATCTTTACAACTACCAAATAGAGTATAAACAAAGCATCCAATGAATGAAGAATAGAGGCCATATTCAGGTGATATTCCTGCTATATTAGCGTATGCTATTGCTTGTGGAATGACAGTTAAACCAACAGTTATACCAGCTAATAAATCTGATATTCCCCACATTAGATTATATTTAGGCGCCCAATTACATATTGGTATTCTTTTACGTAATACTTTTTTAGTACAACTTCTTTTTATTCTGTCTTCAATCCAGGCGCGTGGACTAACATTTACGTCCTGTGGGTTTTGTGATTCTTGAATAAGTTCTTCTCTACTGTTTAATTCTGTCTTTCCATCTGCAAGAGATAGAACCACGCTGTTCTCTTGATCTATAACAAAATGAAAAACAAAATACAAATTATAGATTTTCATTTTTCTCTCAGTTAAAAAACAAAACAAAAAACATTTTTTTATTAAGTTTATCCCAATTAAAAGTCATTGAGACATATAGAAAAAAAATCTTACTAACATAATTATAAAACACGCATTTGAAGAAATATCTTGATCAAGTCATATAAGTACAAAAATAATTGTTTTTCTGATTGAAATCTAAAATAGTTATTTTCTATAGCATGTTGTTGATATGCAATTATTTTAAGCTTATTATTTAAATTATATACACTATATAGCAAAATACAAGCTTCGTTATAACAGCTTTTATTTTTATAATGTATATTTAAAACAATGTTCAATAGTGATTTAATTTGTGTTTGAATAATTTATTTATTGTAATGTAAAGAGCTTTTAAATTAAAACATCGAGACAAACTTAACGTTGTCACTGTAAAAATACGATAGTACGAATGCGTAAAAAATGCGTACAAAGAGAGAGAGAGAGAAAACATTATAATTGCGTATTGATTCTCAATTCAAAATACTACAAAAATGAGTGACAAAATTTTTAGATTATACGTCAAAAGCAGAGAATGATCCTTTGACATTATAAAGTAATAGTTTTTGTTCTAAATATCAAACGTCGGATTAAAATGTTCATTTTTTCATTTTACGTAAACGTATTTTAACTATAATAATAACATGTGTTTTTGAAAGTATTTATTTTTAATAATTAAATAAAGCATACACTTCCTACGCTTGTTTGTAAAATAAAAATATAAGATTCAAATTTGCAAGTAATTTTATTATATATTTTTTAATTAAAATATCTTAATTAAAAATGAGCTCAAATATCTTTCTTAATTAACGTAGAAAAAACAAAATATACATTTTTTTAAAGAAGCAAAAATGACGGATGAAAAAGAAAAATTATGGAGTATGAATAAGTAATAAATAGAGAATTAAGAGAAGACTTTTTAGAAATAATAAATTTAAAGGAATAGACCAGAGAAAAACATAAGCATTTATATCACAAAGCACCTGAGTGGACTTACACAAATAACTTTAGTTTGTCTCAAAAAGCCCAACTATATTCAATTTCAAAGGGTTTTATTGTTTAAATCCATGAATAGTCACTTAAATTGCATACTTTACAGTAGTTTCACGCTCTCTCGTGGTGCTACATTAACATTCTGGTAAAAATTGTCAACAGTTTTCAAAATCCCATTTCGTGTTTATTCATTAAAACGCACATGTTGTTTTATGTGGTCTATGGCTTTAATAATGAATGAAAAAAAAAACGTAAATATTGTGTATCACCAATGACGTAAAAGTTATATAAACGAATTAAATTTCTATGCTTAATTTTACAACGATAACAGTATGTACTATATAAATTGACATTTGACATATACATTGTAAAACGTTAAATATTTGCATGAATAAATTAAATCAATAGACATGACAATGTATTCAACTTTCTATAGATATAAAACTGTTATATATAAAAGGATTTAGAGATAAACTAAAGCAAAAAGAAGGAAAAGTCCTTCGGTCGATAAATGTTGAGTATGTTATGGAGTAAAAAAAACTGAGAGAGACACAGAGAGAGAGAGAGAGAGAGAGAGATTGAAGTCAGCTAAAGTCACCACTGTGACTAGGGTTAGCAGCACACAAAGAAATTTTTTTTAAAAGAAAAAGGAAAGAAAAAGAAAATTTAAAATTCTTAGACAGTTAAAAACGTGAGTTATTATTATTAGACTTCCAATCCAAGCAAAAAAGCACGTATACGTAGTCAGTTTTATCCCATTAATAGCAACACACCTTTAGGCGTGTTATATGTCTACTTGCTTGAAGAACTTTGTTGACACTTTACTTACAAAAAAAAAAAAAAAAAAAAAAAAAAAAATCTTAAATCTCAATGAATAAAAGTTTCTTTTATATGAAATATTCTTTATTGCTTTAAGACTTAAATTGATGTCAATAATAAAAGGAAGTATAAAATAAACAGTTCGCCAATATCGTTTATCAACTTTTTTTTTTTAATTTTATGTTATATATATTTTTGTAAATATTCTTTTTATTTTATTTTATTGATGATATAAATAAGAAATAAGTAAATATTTATTACTGATTAATACAACAAAAAAGGGGCAAGGATTTGTGCTTGGATACTGTAGAAGTGTATACTGTACTGCGGCATTGGCAGGGGCACTAGGGTAGCAAGGCACACGGCAAGCAAAGCGAGCAAGCATCGCTCAATACAGCCTCCAGCTGGGGCTATATGAAAACTTCTCTCTCTCTCTCTCTCTCTTCTCTTCTCTTCCATACGAGAGGGAAAACGCATTGGGATAGGACTATATAATGCACCAGCCCTCGTCCAACAGACCTACTCTTGTTAAATAATATAGGCCAAGCTGCATATATTTATAAACACACGGGTATATAATAATCTTTTAGTTATTATAGCAAAAAAAAATTATAATAAAAAAGTATATAAAATTCTTAAAAGAATAGTTCTTATAACTAAAATATTAGTGTTGAAGAAGTGATCAAAAATTTAAGTATTGATCTTTTAAGATTTTTTTTTTTAATTTTTTATTTACAGTATGTTTTTTTTTAATTATGACGGACTAATTGTAAATATTGAATTAAATCATTTCATGTAATAATAAATAACTTGATAAACACACAGAAATATACACGTGTCAAAAATTTACGAGTCTATAAAGTAGTGGCATCCATTAAGCTCTCTTTTCTTTCTTTTCATTTATTTAAAGAAAAGCTTAAAATTACTTATGTTATGATAATTTTGTTTTAGACTTTCCAGTACATAAAAAAAATATCAATTTAAATATTCATTACAATTATCCAAAAAGGATAAAGAATTAAATGAAAATTTTTTTTTAATTTGCATATCAAAATAATTATTTAGTGAGTCCATTAGAAAATATTGTAATTCTTTAATTACTTCAATTTTTAAAGACACGTTGCTTTAAATAAAGTCCAATGTACATGAATATTGATTTTACAGTTTTGTCAATTTAATAAAGTGAAATAAAACTTAAAAAAAAAAAAAAAAAAAAAAAAATCCGAATTAAAATATTATTCTTGTGGTATATGGAAAGTATAAGCTCAATGGACCGAAGTATTGACTTGTGTAAAGTAGTTTAGTGTTACAATGCACTTCAATATTATTTTTGCATACTTCGTGAATCTCCGCTTCTGATGCTTCGTCATACATATTAATGTTCAACTTTTTATGATCGATATTCATCTTTGATAAAAAAAAAAATGTTTTGTTATGTCAACGTGAATTAAAACAGCTGCTAATGTAAATTCCTTCCGTTTCCCTTTTTTTAATATACTTAAAAAAATTGCACATAGTTTTTTTTTTTATGATTTATTATAATGCCAAATATATAAAATTGCATTCGAGCCAAGAAATAATATTGTAAATTCTCTTGGGAAATAAATAATAATATTGTTTATGCTTATATCAAAATGTTTATGACAGTTTTACCGTTTGTTTAAAATCCTAATAAATTTTACGATTAGCAGCTTTTTTTTTTTTTTTTTTTTTTTTTTCAAATAATGAAAATTAATGAGCTTCAATGCTATAAAATAGCGTTACATAAAACTTGTAATATTTTCTACTTAAATTTTATTAGATTAGATAAATAATAATTAACTCCTCACAAAGTAATGTTCTTTTATGCAACACTAACAAAAAATAGATTTTTGATTTTTGATTTTAAATTTTTTTTTTTAATATAAACTAACAAACAACAACAAAAAGTTCGCATGGATTTCGATAAATTTTGCACGTACTATAATAATATTATTAATGATGCGTTCGTATATTAACGAAAGTGACCAGGGGAAAGTGAATCTCACGTAAACAAAAAAGTAATTGTTTTCTTTAGAATATTGTAAATATAGATAAAAACTTAAATATACTTTTTACTTGTTAATACATACAATGCTCTATATATTTTTATATTTTATAGCTTTTTTTATTTTTATTTTTTATAAGCCATCAAATGTGAAAAAGATTATGAAAAAAATATTTCCTTTCCAAACTAAATTTTGTAGTACAAGAAATGCTACGATGAGAACAATGTCACGACTTTTATTTTATTTTTATTTTTTTCTATTAAGTTGAAGACCAAAATATTTGATCTGTGAATATTAAAAATCGATCAATTGTATTACGTTTTTATCATGAAGTAACACCTAATTTTTTTCTTTACTTTTTCTTTTTGTCACTGCAACAGCAAATTTACCAATTTAGCATTTTCAAGAAATTTCAATTAAAAAATCTTTTTTTTTTTTTTTTTTTTTGTATAAAAAAGAGGTTATTTACTTATTTCTTTTATATAAACTATATTATTATTTACATTTTGTACGTACTTAAGTTTTGTTATACGTGTTCTAACAATGCTGTAAAAAAAGTTTAAATTTATACTTTTTTATGCATCAGAAATACACAATAATATGTTTCTTGTTGTTACTATACTAGGAACTGCTTGGTTCCATAATATACTTTACTTCATTATATTATTTCTTATACTGAAGTAATAATATATAGAAAAATAAACTCATTTCCTATTTTTGTATAATATAATATATTTGTTTTAATTTAGTGAGGTGTATAAAAATAAGAATGTCAAATAAATACATTAAAAAAGGTGATTAAAGAGCGTGTATTGCAAATCATTCTTGCGTGCGTTTGTATATAGGGAAAGCATGCATAATTAACAAAAGTCCAAACGCAGTTACTGAATTAAACAAACAAACAACAACAAAAAAGTAACAAAATCACGTTGTTTTAGGTATATACTAGAATATCTCTTTATATAAAGTGTTCCTTAATAATATAGAAATCCAACTAATTGTATATGAAATTTACCACAAACCACAAAAATTCATACTTTGTGGTCAGTAATAAAAAAAAAAAAAAAGAAAAAAAAAAAAAAAAAAGGATATTTGCCTAAAGCATGCTACACCACATATACACTTTAAATAATTAAGCTGTATATACATTAAATGACATTTCAAAAGAGGACAATTTTAATTATATTTGTAAAATTTTATCATACACTAGAATGACATACTTGATATTATATGTATGATCATGTTCTATTAAATTGATTGTATATTCAAATGCATTTACTTTTGTTTATACAGTAGAAACCGACGATTATTATACGGTCTTTATGCTATTTACATAATATCTTAACTAATGACAATAATAATATTATATTGCTTCAATTACTTTAAAATCAATTTAAAATATCATGAATTAAGTTTGGCTAAAAATTAGTGTACCAGCTGAGTAATAATATTATTATTTTTAAGTAATAATACTTAATGATAACACTAAGATATTATTAAGGATTATTTTATATACATTTAAGAAAGTATCTTAGAGCTAACTTTTTATCTTGTAAAGCAAAAGCTATATAGATTTTCTATCAATCTTAATCATTGTAGTAAGATGGGATAAAGAGTTTGCTACGATATAACCAATTATTAGGAAAAGAAAATCCATTATTGATTTTTGATGAAGACGAGAAAAGCGCAAAGAAGAAGAAGAAGAAAAAAAAACAGCAACAACTAATGGCATTTTAATCAGCATGTTTGATCCTAAAGAAATGCTTTTAAAAATACTTAAAAAGTTACCAAAAACAGAAAACTTTAGACAAATAAACATGGAAATAATTTGCAAAAGTTTAACATTAAATAAATTTTGTTGTGTATTTTGTTACAAAAAACATCAGTTAAAATATAATAAAATTTATTTATTTATAATAGCAAAGCTTTGTATAGTAATACTATAAATAAATAATGAAAAAAAATACATGGTATCAGTTTGAGACAAGTATTATATTTTTATGACTAAAACTATCTCATTGATTTTTGTATTTAACCATCTCCTTTCAAAAATTGCTCCAAATTACAACTGTAACATGATATTAAATAAATAATATATATATATAAAAAGAAGAAATATTAGAAAAAACAAATGACAGAGTGAGCGATGCGTGTAGTAAAGCTATACGATTTTCTGGTCTGTCGATTGCACTTGCCTTTAGTTTGTGGGACCATCTTCTTCGTCTTTACTTTCACCCGCAGGGAGGGAAATGATAGAGGCGTGGAAGGATTGCCACAATACCCCCTTATTGACTACTTTAAATAGAAGTGATCGACAATTTGCAAATCAGAGCATCTCTCACACTCACAACAAGAACAAACATGAGAGGACCAGTGGTAAGTCGATACATTAACATTTTTCATTGTTATTTCTATTGTTATATACGTACAATAATAAACAAGTGCCCATATATAGTGAATTGTGCAAAAATAGTTATACGTGTATTTGATTTTAAAAATATACAATTGCTTTAACTGACTATTGTTCAGAAATGTTTAAATTGAAAATATGAACCATTAATTATATCTCGTTAGAAGAAGAAAAAAAGTGCCTATTTTTACAATTTGATGGTGTTGCATATTTTTATTGCTTTTATAAATAAAAAATAATATTAGTTTTTTATTTTAATACAATAGATAAATTCAATGATGAAGTTGTAAAAGTATAGCTATAGTGATAAATTACACACTCTTCGCCGTTTAGTATGTAAAAATAGTATTATAAATAATTTAAACGATTTAGAGTAAACATTTTATACTCTGAGTTTATGTCTTCATCTCATTCCTATCATAAAAAAAAATTATAAATAAATTTTTTTTTAAATTCAAAATTGTCAATTTTGGTGCTTTTGTCCACAGGTTATATTAGCACTTATGGCACTTGCCTTTGCCGTTTCTGAAGCCGGATATCATCATCATGGTTGGAGTAGCGGTGGAGGAGGTGGGGGTGGAAAAAGTGGAGGTAAGTGAATGAATGATGCAAGGGTTGATTTTACTAAGTTTGTGATTCACAAAGTTGACACTCTTTTTGTGATAAAATTTTATAGAGTTTATAATTATAAATTATTGAAATTTAGAGTCAACCTTATATGGTACTATATATGGTAAAATTCAAAATCGCATAAATTCACATTTATTATAGTGTAGCTTATTATTATTATTGTTACTATACAAACAAATTTGTTTTACTCTAAAGTAGCATCATAAAGAATACATTCATTGCTTTTGAAAATTACTATCTGCCATTGCTAACATCTATTTGTTAAACGGAATATGTGCACAATATTAGGTGAAACGTCGCTGATAAATGAGTCAACTGTCAGATTAGTGTTCAAATTTTGATGTGTTGTATTCTATTCTATCTAATTGTATTCATGTTCACTGAGTAGCTTCTCCATTTCAGTATCAAGTTCAAAACAGTAATATTTATTGGAAAAAAAAAGTCATTGTTGTTATTAATAAGTCCGGTTAGAATTTTTCCGGAAAGTATGAAAAATGCTAATTAAATGAGTGAAATAAATAAACAAATTAAATACGCTATTTTCTTACTGAAAAGTATACGCGTTTTGTTTGATATAATGATAGGTTCTATTACAAATTTTGAATGATTAATATTAGTACTGACACTGACTGCATACAATACACACACGAGGTTTGACTCTGTAAAGGGATATATTTTTATTGTTTCAAGTTAAATCCCAATCTTTTGTTATTATCTTTTTTTTTTTTTTTTTTTTTTTTTTTTTTTTTTTTTTTTTACGTATTGACTTATTGATAACTTTTCAGTTCCTATGTAACATTTTTTCTTTAAAGATAGAGCATGCTATAGTCTAATTATACAGGCAATCATTTGCCACTAACATTTCCATTGCAGTTCTCTTTTTTTTAATTTTCCACTTCTTAACACTAGGTGGCTACGGGGGTGGCAGTGGATATGGTAAGACTCAAAAAGCAATCTATCAAAAGTATGATTAAATTTTCAGTAAACGTCAATAAAATTCAACTTTTATTTTAATTTTTTAAATATTTCAATCTTCATATCTTTTATCATTTTCTTATTGTTATCCCAATACTATACGTCAACCCCTTTACATTTTTGATTTGCATACAAATAATAATTTTAATTAACACCAGAAACCTTTACGTTAAATTGAAATTTAATTATTAATTTTTTTTTAATTGAAATTGCTTATTGAATTTTATCGGACTTCCTTTTTATAATGAAAAAAAGTTTCGCTGTAAAAGTGAGCCTTCCTAAATCACTTTACATTTACCAAGTTGCTACAAAAATTTATTTATAAACCATATTGCCAAAAAGAAAAGTCTAGCTCTTTTAAATGTTAAAAAAATATACATTTTAAAATATTTGTTTTATGAAGTTTTTTTTTTTTTTGTACAGAAAACAAAAATTGCGCAATATGATATTTAAAATTAATGATACCAATTCCAAAGTACTTTTGCAGATTTTTTGTATATGTTTCTGGTTTCTTGTTTCCTTTCTTTTCTTGCGTATATAGCGAGGCAATTCGTGTTATAATTTCTCTTTTTATTCCTATATTTTAGGTGGACACGAAAATGGTAGAGGTAACGGTAAAAATAATCAGATTCTCATAGAGACTTCCGAAAATCTAGTTTCAAAAATTTCTCGCTATTTTGATGATAAGAAACCATCAGGAACCATTTTTGCTTTATTAATATCCTCAGCAAGCCATTTTATAAAAGAACTTCAAATAAAAAGATCACAAATATTTTTAGTTTCAGTACAAAAGAAATTCAATTGCAATCCAAGCTTAAATGATTTTTTTTTTTTTTTTTACTTTTACCCCTTGCAATTTCACATAAATAAATGATGTGGTTGCTTTCTTAAATTTAGTAATCGATAAAAACAAATGTTTGAAAAAGTTAAATTATAATTATTTTAAATTTCTCATAAGCTAACATAGAGAATAACTTGAATTTACAGATTTGTTTAATTGGTTCCTATTAAGGGTATTAAGCAAGCACTATACTGTAATATACAAAAGAAAACAAATTCCCACCTGATGACTTCTTCTCTTTATTAGGAGTTGAATGATAGAGAATCCACATAATTTTAAATTTTATTCAGATTAATTTTTGACGTGATGTTAAATATTAACTTTTTTTTTCTCAATTTCAGGAGGAGGAGGTAGTCACGGTGGAGGAGGGGGCGGACATAGTGGTACGTAACCGAAAGCTTTGTCTCATTTATAATGAAATATCAATTTCAAAACCTGTAGTTTAAAAATCAAATATGAACTCAAAAAGAAATACAACAAGAAATGAGGTTTTTTATTACATATCTGAAGAGAACGTAAAATTTTGAATTAGAACAGCAAGTTTAAAAAAAAATATCCACACTAGAACTATTTTTTTTTTTAATTTAAGAAAGAGTTCAAAATTAAAGTAACTAAAATAGCAATACTAGAATTAAATAAAAAGCATTTTGTATCAAATTTAAAAAATAAATAAAATTCTTTCTTAATAAGGGATACAGAATTTCAATACTAGTATCTCAATATCTTTATATTTAAGTCACAAACACATAATTAATTTCAATCTATAGTCCTTTCAAACTTTTCAAGATATTGTAACAATTATTCGTTTTAATTCAGAACTTATTCAAATTTATACTGTCGATAAGTTTATTTATTCTACATAGTTGGAAAAGTAATACAATTATATTGCACCTACTTGTTCAAATGACGTATGAAAAGTTTTTTTTATTATAATAAGAGCTACGACATTATGAATTTAAATTTGCATACATTTTTAATGATTCTTATAATTTAATATCGAAACTATTTTTAAATAGTGTGAATTAAATTATTAAGTTATAATTAATCCTCTTTTAAGTAAGTGCATGCATGCCTTTTTTTCCGTAGTAAATTAATTACTTGCACTGTGTGTACCACCAATGCATCGGACACAAGCCTGTTTTTGGTTTACAATATATTAATTATTAATTAATAAATTTAATGAAGATATACATATTTGTATATATATATTTAATTTATTGCCTTTTATTTCAGGCGGAGGAGGAGGAGGAGGCCACGGGGGAGGTGGACACGGCGGTAAGTTTTTTTTACTTTAGTTAATGTAAATTAGATTTCTTCCAAAAGCTTCTATTATCACAGCGCATACAGTTCTTTCACTTCACATTCGCAGTACAGTATCTACCTTAATATAACAGTAAAACATAATTATTTAAAGTGTCATAAAAAAAGGTCTATGTTTGTTAGTTTTTGAAATTTCAAAGACTTGCATCATTTATAAAATTTCTAAAATTTATCATTTTTTTTTTAATTTGCAGGAGGAGGTCATGGCGGCGGAGGTGGGGGACATGGGGGTTAGTATTAAAATTTGCATTATTTCAATCAAAACATTTTAAGGGGGAAAAAACGATACGTTTTTTTAGTAACATTTATATTTTCTGTCACCATGCATAAATTAGTGCAAATATTAATTAAATGTTTTACAAAATATCAAACTAACATTAAAAATTTGAAAGTATTAAATTATAGTTAACAATCACGAGGTACTAGCGTTAAATTTAAAAATATTATATATAGAGTTGATTTTTCAAAGTTTTTTTATATTTGCTATACAGTAAAACTCTATTTTTTTTTTTATCAATCAATAGTTGCCAAAGAGGAAGGCTAAAAATATTTAGGGTTTTTATTGCATTCTAAAAAAGGGCATTGCTTTAAATTGATTGATGTGCGATTTTTTATTTTTTTATTTTATTAAGTACTTTCAATTAACTTTTAAATACATACAAAAAATTCGTGCAATCTCTTACAAAACTTAACAATTGTAACGTTGCATCACGAATTTAACAACTTAATTTAAAATACTTAATGAACTCTAAAATTACAAAACCACATATCAATATTATCAATCGATTCAGGACAATGCCTTCTTTACGATATTATACAATAAAAATATTGATCTTTCTCATTTCCCCCAAATGAAAAGTAATACGTACTGTACATTACAATTATAACATAATATAGCACACAAGAATCACGTATAAATGTATTTTTATTAATAATATTATTATTATTTAAGGAGGAGGCGGTGGTCACGGCGGAGGAGGTCATAGTGGAGGAGGAGGGGGAGGTGGTCACGGAGGAGGAGGCGGAGGTCACAGTAGTAAGTATTTGACATTTTTTTAAAAATTGAAACATTATTTCTGTTCTTTCCTTACTATTAGCATAGAAATGATTTTTTTCTACGAAAAAACACTAAAATTTCACACGTGAATTTGCAGTTATAAATATAATAGTTTAAACATCTCAGGTTTTAAAATATAACCCATTTTTACAAATTTTTAATATAAATTGTTTAGAAAAATATATTTTAATCAAGACACATCAACACAATTATCGTGAAATTTGGTAACGATAATTCGATAACCTCTATCAAAGAAGTTTGGACCCAAAATAAAAATTTCAATAAAAAATACATGAACAAATTATTGGAAACTTAATTGAATACTGTAGCTATTTATCAGAACACATTCATGAAAAAGGAACACATATCGATTTCTTTTTATCAAACACAAAACACACACAAAGAGTCATAAAAAATTGCAAATTCAACTTTCAACTATTGTATCGTTATCGACAATTACATCGTTATTGTTTGTATTACTGAATGTTACCAGTCGAGGTATAATTAGAATTAGCTTATCGTTTATTAAGTTTTAAAAATCGTTATAAAAATAGAGCTGAAATATTTCAATAACAAAATAATTTATAACTCCATACAGATTTGACTTTTATTAACACAAAAATAGTAATATTTTATTTATTTCAATCTTTTTAACTTTTTTTTAATCTTTTTTAATAATTATTTTTATTACAGGTGGAGGAGGAGGAGGAGGTCACGGAGGAGGTGGACATGGAGGTAAGGATTAAAAAAAAATAATAAAAAAAAACTTCATATTTCTGTTGTCTAAATAAGTTAGCAAAGATATAAATAACATCTCTTCTAAAAGCTCTCAGTAAAATTAAATCTTGCAAATGAGCTGTGCTGTATGTAATATAAGATTTTAGACTTAATGTGTTAGTAGATAAAAACCTCACCCCCTAACAGAAAAGTTTTATAAATTATTTCAGTTAATTCATTGAGTCCTGCCGTGATAACAATAGATATGAAATATTCATTCATTCGTAATTTTTCTCGTTAAAATAAATAAATAATACTATAAAATTATTATTATTATTATTGTTGAACAGTAAAGCAAATTGTGCGTGGGTAAATTTAAATTGAAGTGCTCTTCGTTTTACGCATTAAAATTATAATTGATTTTATTTCACATACCAATTAAAAAAATATCAATAATACTTGTTTGTTTTTTTCCTATATTGAAAAGCTTTAATTTTTTTGCTTTTTTATACAAACAGAATAATTTGTTGAATTATTAACGTTCTATTTACAATGATTCCCTGCGGTAAACATATTTTATATTCAGTTACGACATTCATATGAGCGGCAAAATACTTTTAAATTACAACATTTTATATGCAATATTTTAACTTTACTCTGTATACAAAAGTACTTGCAGTTAAAATTTTTTTACCTCGTAAGTTTCGAAAGACAAAAGCTGATAATAAAATAGGCTTTTCTCTGCATTTTTTTTAAAGTAATATATTTTTTTACAAAGAATAAAATGACTTCAAAAATATATATTTTTCATTTCCTTTTTATAAAATTTATTTTTATATTATACACAAGTTTCAGTTTTATTATATTGATTGATTGATTTTGTTTTATGTATTTCAGGCGGAGGTCATGGAGGAGGCAGCGGTAAGTTTTATTCTAAAAAGTTTAATATTTGCAATTAAAATGACACACGCAATATATGACTAACAAATATTTCATTGTGATCATTGATTTTTTTTTTTAAATCGATCGTTTTATTTTTAATTCATATCACTGGCTTGCAATGTATGGTCTTTAAAACTTTGATTGATTTTAAATATCATGTATGTACAAAGTCAAATAATATCTTACTGAAGATATTTTCTTTATTTTTGCAATCAAGAAGTGTTACACACACAGTAAAACGAGCAAAGCAAAAAGAAATAGAAACATTGCCAGTTTCACGATAAATTATTACAAGCTTTGAAACATGACATATTTCATTTTCAATATTTTATTAGATCAATGTTATCACGATGTAAAATGACATCATTATATTGATTTTGTGATTTGATATACAATACAAATATACGAGCTCATTTTTTACATTTTTGAAATGTAATTTCTTCATCTAATAACGTTAATTCTCAATAGACGAGAATACAAATTATTAATATTACACTTCAATGAAATATAACAATCAAAAGCTATATTATGTAATAAAGGATTTCTTAGAAAATTGAACCGTTCTCTGACGTCAGAACTTGGTTCGCATTTTATTATAAAATTTAATAAATTGTCATTATAATATACGGTATAAAGAATGTAAAATTTAAATAAAATTATTGAATCTCTTGTCATCTGTTACCTCTGCCAGAAATTTTAATCAATATTTTACTTTTAATAATTTAATACTAAGGGATTTTGCTGTCGATAGGATTATGTATATAGGCCCATGCTTCGTTACAAAACTTTATTAATTAAACAAAATAAGGGGTAGAGAATTACTTATTGTTAATTAAAATTTATAATTTAATTATGATTTCAGGTGGAGGTGGTCATGGTAAGATTTGAAATTTTCTTTATTATACTTTCTTTAAAATTACGTAATTAGTTCTGTAATTTTTTTCCTTGAACATTTTTTAAGCTTCTCTAAAAATTTTAAATTATTTTTTGGGTTGATTTTTTGTTGAATTTTTCAATAACTAACTTATATGGTAGCTTAAGTTCTATTTCATAATAATTTTGTTTATTTCTCTATAACGAATTATAAGCTCTGATGTTTATGTATATGCATGCCAAATAATAATCATTTATTTGGGCGACTGGTATTGCTTGAAACCTTATGAATTTACTCTCGTCTACAGTAGAAACGAATTGAATGCTGGGTAATTATTATTTATTAAATAATTTAATTGTATTTTTTTTTCTTTGTATTTACAGGGGGTGGAGGCGGTAAACAAGGTGGTGAGTGGGAATTGTTTATTTTATTGCTATAATAATATAATTAAAAAGAAAAGTAATAACTGCTGGTATATAAATTCTATAGATTCATATTACGTACAGCAGGCACTGAGTTTTTTTATTAAAATTTTTTTTTAAATTTTGTTGTGTTATAGCAAAACATTTCATTAATATAGAGACTAAAGCCCCATAAATACATCGTATTTTCATAAGGCAATAAGAAAGTTATATATATATTGTAGTATAAATATACCACCCTGCTATTTCAAAAAGTCCTTGCTCTATATAATCTTACCTTTCAAAACTCCTATATTCAAATAAACTTTTGTAAAAATTTAATTTTTGCAATTAAAAATATATAGCTATACAAAATTATAATAGTTTTGAAAAATCGTATAAATTTCAGTTTGAAATTTGTTATTTCAAAAATTAACTTTTTACATGACGCTTTTAAGGGTTCTTGATTTTTCCTTTTTTTATAAATAATTGCAAGGTAGAAATTAAAAGGAAGAAATTTACAACTACAGAAAATTATTAGCTCATAATAATAATAGTGATATTTATTTTAATAAATAATTGTATAAGGGAGAATTTGAAAGGGAAAAATCAACAACATGAATAATTTTTATGTTTGCATACATAAAAATAAAAATTATATTGAGTGCTTTAAAAATCAAATATCCACAGTGTACACAGTGGACTACAGTGTACATAACTTAACTGTTGTTTTTTCTTCAAATGTATTGTTCAAATTAAAGGTGGCGGAGGAGGAGGCGGTCACGGACACGGAGGTAAGGATGCTGGTAATTAAAACAAATTTTAACAAATTATCATTTTTTTTTTAATTTTATAAAAGATTTTATGTTTAAACTTCAAATTTAGAGCCAATTTTGTTTTAATATTATATTGTCAGTAAATTGAGTCTGATTTGTGTTGAGTATGATTTTATTTTATTTTGATTGACTTTTAAGGACATTTTAGTTTTAGTTTATTTGCGCTAAACCAGTTACACAATGTATTCAAATCCAATTATGATTTTTTTTTGTTACACATTTGTTATATTATGTTGTTACCAATATACCAAATCAACATTTCAGAATAATATATAAGTATTTTTTATTGAAAGTTTAGATATCGATAGCTCAATTATAAAATAATATATTATACTTTTAAATATTTATTTTAATAATTTAATTAAATATTTTTCTTAATGATTTTGTTCAAATTAAAGGTGGTGGAGGAGGCGGCGGCCATGGACATGGAGGTAAGGATGCTGGTAATTAAAACAACTTTAACACAATAATATTTTTAATGTTTTATAATTAGCCCTGATATATACGGTTCTAGTATGGATATTTTTTATTACTTGTACTGAAAGAGCTTTATCTTTGTTATTATTGTAATCGATAGTTTTAACAACTTTGGAACAATGTAAGCATTACATTATATGTATATGTGTGTGTATATATATATATATATATATATATGTATATGATAGAGGCGATAAATTAAAAAATTACCTACCAACACTTTCAACTTGCATTTTGCTTAGTTTGTTGTTTTTTCAGGGCTTGCAAATATACATTTATTGATCTTTTTTATGTTAAGTTTGTATTGGAATAAAATGTAAATTGACTAAACTTGCCGATAAGTTAATGCCTTGGAGTAATAATATAAAAAGTTTTTTTTCAATCAATAGTAATAAAAAAATTATCTAGCCTGAAAAAAATTGCTTTTAATAACAAAATGAAAATCTTTCAGAATAATATTGCTATAATATTTTATACTAGGACTAAAATAATATGTATATACTCGATATCTATAATATGTAGTAATAAAATAATGTTTAAATATATATTTTCAATTTTTAATTTATCAATTAATTAACTGTTTTTTTTAATTAAAGGTGGAGGAGGAGGCGGCCACGGTGGACACGGAGGTAAGGATGCTGGTAATTAAAACAAATCGAATAATTAGCATGCAATATTATTTTTGACATTTTATGGGTAGCTCTGATATATATATATAATATATATTGTTAAATACTGAATCTGAATCAATTTCAAAATACTAATATGTAATATTTTGCCTATTTTTTTAGCGCAGTCTTATCATAATCTCATACTTCTTACTTGAAACAGAAAAATAATACAGATAATAACATATTTAATTAAAATCTGTCGTTACATAGCGTCATTTTTAGTCTCAACGTGTTTGCATTATGTTATGCTGCATAAATTAACTTAAATGTGTTTATTGATGTCATATTACACTAGTTAATATTTTGAGTGAAGTATTAAAATTTATTACAGAAATGACTAAGTATTAAATAACATGCATTTACACTTCAAATAATATAGATATACTATTAAGGGAAATTATGATGTATACAGTATAAGGCTGAAATGAAAAGCTAAAGTAATGCTAAATTATACGAAATGACTAACACATAGAGTAGAGATCAAATTTCTTTTAACAGAACATTCATGAGTCTAAAGCTATAAATAGAAAGTGCGTATCAATGCTAATTTTAGAAATTTGAAAGTAATATCACACTGATTTTTTTTACACTTTTAATGCTTTTAAGTACGTTGGCTGATAAGTATATGAATTAATGTTTACATGAAAAAGAAAAAACTTTGTCTAAATACAGAAACACTTTTAATGTAACGAAGTGATTAATTAAATCACAAACTATAACTTCAGAAATAATATGATTCCTTTCTATAAAACATTACGTTTTTGAACAAACTATTACTTCAGAAATATTATTACTCTTTTCTACTTCAACATGCTTAAGTTATAGAGCAATTAAAGATAAAATTCTTTGTACTCTCAGGCGGAGGAGGAGGTGGTGGACACGGACATGGCGGAGGAGGATCAGGAGGAGGTAAGAAATCTCAAGTGGCAAAATCCACTCTTGGAGAAAAAAAAAACTATATAAAGTAGCTAAGAATAATAAAACAAAGACTGAGGATACCGAAGGCAGCACAATATCTTTCTATGTTATTTTGATAAAAAAAAAAAAGAAAAAGAAAATCAATATTAGTGAATACAAAAAAAAAAAAAAAAAAAAAAAAAAAAAAAAAAAAAAAACTGATTTCGTTCTATCAAATAACACAGAGAGAAGTTATGCTGCCTTCTACGGAAACCTACATTCTTCTGAGAAAAATACACTTTTCAAACATTTTTAAAACCCTTTTGTTTTTAAATATTAAGTCATTTTTACGTTATAATTATCGTTTTCCCCTCCCTATTCTGATTTCCACAAGAGATCTCATTTTTCTGTTACGAAATTTTAGAATAAGGAATTGAACTAATGTCACTGTTTCATTATTTACATCAAAGTTTGATAAATAAATTATAATAATAATATAAAATATTTTTGTTTTAAACATTTTTATAAATGAATTATAAGAATAATTTGTTTTTATTAGCAATTCCACGTTAAAAATCAATTTTGTTTTATTTTAAAAACTTATGATCAGAACGTGCAATGTGTTAAATAATGGTTTGTGTTTCAGGTGGCCACGGCGGCGGTCATGGCGGAGGTGAGTTGAATACCAATCTGTCACCGACATGTAGATATACCCCTTATATATTTCAAATCACATTTCAATACCATGCTTTTCAAACAATTTTATCATTTTTGTTATTGTTTCGATCAACATTTCAAGTATAACAGTCATCTGGCCTCTATACTATATAATATGCATATTTTAGAGTTTCCATATTGCTGCATGGTTACACACGGAAAGAATAAATTACGTAATTTATGCTGCATTTATGCGTCATTCTAGCATAATTAATGCTAAATTGGAACAACATAAATATTTATGCTGTATAACATAATATGTATGCTATGTAACATATTTATTTTGCAATGTAGCATAAATTATGCTGTATTGAACCAATTATGCTGAAAATGAATCAGCATAATTATTATGTAGTTATTTTTGTCCGTGCATATAACAACACAAAAAAGCACCTTTAAAAAATTGATTGGTTTAAACTAACAGTGAGCTCTAAATCTAAGTCCCAATTTTAGTTCATCTGTAGGGCTTATGCTCAATTAGCAAAAGTTATATTAATTTAATTTACTGAGAGGAGCTTTATTTCTCTGCTGGCCTATAACGATTGCGACCAAGTGAGTACTGAGCAAGGGTTCACTGGAGGTATATTATTAGTGCACCAATAATTCAGCTTTAAAACGTGTAAATTCTGACAACATACCTGTTAAATCGTTAAATCTAATTAATCTAATACAACAAGCACCTACAGATAACATTTATGCAAAAGAATATGTTTTAAAATCTATACCTTAGAGTTCTAAATTTTCTGACGCAAAAAAAAAAAAATAATAATAATAATAATAACATCACAATAATTGTTTGAAAAGTATTAAAATTGAGAAAAAATTAAACGTGCCTGAAAATTACATTACTCGTAGTATTGCATTTTTTGCGTATATATAAAAACAAAAAATAATAATTTATTTTGTTTTCCCTGTTTATTTAACCCTCATTTTGTTTTTCAATATAGAAGCAATAATGTCAATATTTATTCGGTTTTCCTGAAGGCATCGGTGTAGAAAACTTTGATGAGAATCACATATTGTGTAAGGAATTCACTTGGGAGTATACGGGAAAGTCAAGATTGTTTTGTATAGTGCACTTCTCAAGTTTGAAAAATACTGCTCAATCAAAGATCTAAAATTGTATACGTAGCTTTTTTTTTTTTTTCCCACAATTTCTTACATAAACTTTTAAGAACATAAATTTTTATCTTTTTATTATACACTGTATCAAAATTTTAACGTATACAATTTAAAGCGTTTTCTTGTATTGTAAATCTGTTTTGGGGATTTTATTTGTGCTCCACTCTATACGTATGTTATGATTGACTGAAAGTTCATATTCAAGTAATTTAGATTAATTATCCCAGCAAATGAACTCAACATAACCTTTGAACTACAAGCTCATTACTTATACAGAAATCAATGTCATTTCAGGTGGCGGAGGCGGAGGAGGACATGGAAAGAAGTGCGTTTGCTATTGTTAGTTATTTGTTGAATATTATCATCTATTTCATCTTTGTTATTGAACGCGTCAGCGTCAAATATCGGCCAAATATCCACAACCATGGTGTAAATCATATGACAGATTTTAATTTTATCTTTAAAGATATAAAATTACCACCAAACTTCCTTACTGTTAAATATATGTATGTGTAAAAATGTGTGTATGTATTTGTTAAAAAAATAATAAAAAAATTATGAAAATTAAAAAAATATATATTTCTTAAGTTTTTTTTTATTAACTCAGCAACCAACGTAAAAACACTTAAAAATATTGTAAATATCAATCAATAAACTTTTTTTTATTATTATTAATTAAAAAGTCTGTCGATACTATCATTTTTTACTTTGAAAACATTGTGAAAATCTGTCACTGCTCTACTTTTGCGTCGCATTATAAATTAATGATAATAATGATTATATATATATATATATATATATATGCTAAAATTGAATTTTAATTTGCTTAATGAATTTTCGATCATAATTAAAATCTTGTTCTATATTTAGAACTTTCAATTTAGAACCTAGAAATGAATCAACTTGACAATAATGATTATTATGTCAACACGGAAAAGAAAATTCAATTAAAATTTGATTGCAAAGTTTACCACAAATTGACACTTTCCAATTAACAAAAAAAAAATAATAATAATAAGAAGAAGAAGAAGAATTTGCAAATAACACAAATCAATACATATTGATGAATGACGTGAGCAACGAAGTTAGCTTGATAATTTTTGTACTGCAATTTTATACTTTTAATTGTATTACACTGATTTTGTAATGTAATGTAATATTATTTGCTCATGATACAAACAAAAACATGATTTCATGTTTATAATAACGTGATGCTGACGTAAATACTAAATGGAATATGATCTAATATAGTTGCCCGATTAAATTTGTAATGTTATATTTGACATATTCGATTGCACAAAGTAAAAAAACAACAACATAATATATTATTGATTCTGGTCTGAAATATTAAAAATACAACGATGAAGTTATTTTAAATTGTGATATTTTAATACATACTACTAAAACTTTAAAAATTCTGCTATACAGTATTTTCTCTTTAAAAAGTAATTAAAAGCGTAATTAAAAAAGCGACTATTTAGAAATTAAGAGATGCGTATTTCACCCCCCCTCTTTTGGACCCTTTCTTTCAAATAATGATGTATATATATGAAATATTTATTACAACAATTTAATTTTAGCTTGATTAAATATACTTTACAAGGGAAAAAAGTCTACATTTTATCCACGCAAAATATCAAAAAATAGCTTCCAATATACAGGATGCTAAATGAAAACTTTGCTCGTTAAATTTTTACACTCCAATAGCATGAACTGTTTGAAAAGCTCTGAAAATTATCTGAGATTTATATTGTAAAATAATTAAAATATAATATTAAATATAAAATGAAATATCATATTATAGTAGTGAGTACTGCCTACATGAAAATGGAAAGGTCAAAAGTAAATTACATACAGACGCTAATTATACAAAAGTTGAGTGGCTCAGGTTTGTTATATGAAACAATATGTTTCTTGTTTTAATTATTATTAAAAAAAATAAAAGAACCTATAAATTAAAAAAAATATTTTCAATATTTATCAGAAAGATTTGTTGTATGTTAATTTTAACAATTTTAAATAGCCCGATTAAAAAAAAACAAAACAAATAAATAAAAGCTTCGGTGTCCAAATAAAACATATATAATATAAAAAATATACAAGAATAGAACTTAACGTATTTTTCCTTTGAAATGCAACTTGTATAACATTTAAAAAAAATCTTCCACTAATTTCACTCTCTCAACGACAACCCTTTGTGTATAGAATAGTATATTAATTATTATATTATTATATTGTCTTATGTGTGTGTGTAGATGAAAGAAAGAGTCATTACTTCACTCTCTATATACTACGTAAATCTCACAACAATTTAGTGTAACAAACTAACTTGTAAGTGAAAGAGTCGTTATTTAATTAACTTTTATTATGTAATCACAGTATACGGTATTTACTCATAGATACAATTTAGAATTTTCAAATTACCTTTGTTCTATAAATATAACACATTTTTGTTATTTCTATAAATTTAAATTAAATTATTACCAAATTTTTTTGATAAACAACAAAATCTCTTCTCTCTTGCTATCTCTTTTCTCTGCTTAAAAATTGTGGCCCTTCAAGTATATTTTGTAAGTTGATAAATTTGCATATTTTAGTACTATAATTGACATTAAGGAAAGTAACGATAATTTTAACTAATGTTGGCTTGTTTCCACACTGTCACACAAAAATATTGTGATATTAAAGCTAAAAAAAATGATAAGATTTGCTCAAGTATCAGGCATGAACAAAATAATTTCCGTGTTTTATATTATAGTTTCTATTTCTAAAATTTGTACAAAGAAACTTAAGCCGTCTTTCTGACAACAAGAGTGCGGCGATCTTCCAAATCCTTGCCACAAAACGAGCTAACATAATCACTTCATCTTTTTCTTTCAAGTTCCACACATAAATTCAAATTTTATTTCCTAAACCATACCAAATATTTCCTAAGCTGTACCAAATAAGATATAAAAAAAAACTCCTCCTTGTTTAAATACAATAAATGTAGTTAAAGAAAAAACGTCTGTATTATTGTACTAATTTTCAATACGAAAAACAGAAAAATAAATATTATAGAATAAAAATTTAATTGATAAAACTCGTTGGTATAAAGTTGTATTAGCGGTAGATATTTGTTTCTGAGAGTGGTTATTAGATGAAGTAAGATTTTTACAAATAACCATTCAAAATAATTTTTTTTATCACATACTTGATTTAACACTTACCATTGTTCTCCCTGGTATATTCCTGCATTCTGATTGATGCTGGTGTATGTGGTGGATCATCAACACTTTGACAACTACCCCCCATATGAGAACATAAAGTAACTTCACTACTTGCGTATAAGAGATCGTGCTTCATGACCCCCGCCGCTGTGGAGCCGGCAGGAGCCGCCCTGACCTGCAGGGTATCTTGTCACTGTGCCGGTCCTCGTCGCTCTGCCTGCCTGCCTGCCTGCCCGCCTTGCCCTAGCAGTCGTACCAGCACCACCGTCCTGCATACATACATACATATACATAACAACAGTGAACCATGAGCACCATAGGCGCATGCGTCTCTCTACCTCCACCCTGCCCGCACAACGCCCCGACTAATGCTGCAGGACCGTATGTGTGTGTGTGCTGTACCAAATTGTTTATAAAAAAAAAAATTACTCCGAGGATCGTTATTAGTGAAGATATAGTTTTTAATTTTATAAAAGTCATTTATTAATTGAAAATTTCTCTTGACAAAGTATCAAAATAATAGAATTTGTACTCCTTTATTTAATTATTTGTTAAGTCAATAGAATGACATACTTTAACATTTTTAACAAAATATCTATATTTCTATTTTGAGATGAATGGAAAACTTTAAAGCAGTGAAATGGAAATCGATAAAGAATTATATTCCAACAACATTCCTTTAAAATTGTTTGCTGCTTTAAGGATTACGTGCAGGGGTTGACAATATATAATATGTATATATATATATATTATATTCACACACATATATGTTCTGTCTCTTATCTTATGCTGTTTTATGTAACGTTTTTAGTACACACACCATCTCTCTCCCCGCTTAAGTAAATATGAAAGAAAAAAAAAAGAGGCTAAAATAAAAACACCACGAGTACGAATACGAGCATTTAAAATAATTGTATTTTCATTTCTCATATTTCCCTATATTAGTAACTGTAACACATTATACATAAAAAATTTATATATTATGGCTCCTAATAATTAAAATCATGAGTTACATAAAATTATAGGCTAAAAATGAAACAATAAACCTGTAAGTGTTTGTTTGCACAATAATAAAAATAGTATCGTTTATTTTAACGTTTGTTTACATTTAAAGGAATAGACCAGAGAAAAACATAAGCATTTATATCACAAAACACTTGATGGGACTTACATAAATAACATTAGTTTGTCTCAAAACCCAACAGTAGCCCCGTAGCAGTGATCAGAAAATTCGATTTATGCAACCCGCACAACAATTTCATACTAATTTTTGCATGTTTCTGACGTCATAAACATGAATTTTCACGAAAATTGCATACTTTACAATTTTTTCACGCTCTATCGTGGGGCTATACATTAACATTCTGGTAAAAATTGTCATCTGTTTTGAAGATCCCATTTCGTGTTTATTCATTAAAAAGCACATGTTGTTTTATTTGGTCTATGGCTTTTATAATTATAATATTATTGATTAATTTATTATCTTTTCCTTGCTGGTTTTCACTGCATAATTGAAATATGAAATGAAACAGATATTTGAGATTTCTAAAATAACTTATGTTACATTTTGCGCGATATTACATAATATTGGAAAAATTGATTACGAGGGAGACAAATAAGGAATTTTATATCAAAAGAGATATTTGATATTAAAGTTTCATCATTTATGTATATATAGGAAATAAAATTTCACGTTGAAATTAAATTATAAATTTTTATACACGAGATATTATAGATATTCATTTTTAATGAATCTTTTGAAAGCTTTGAAGATTACATCAGTGTACCTAAAAGACCAGAGAATTGCTTTTCTGTATAGTTTTTTCTGTGCCTTTTAAAAATAATTTTTATCACTATGCATGAGGATCACAGTAAAGGACTGGAAATTCAATTTTGTTTCGTAAAGGAAATAGAGTAAAATATTATTATTTGAATTATTTATCACACATAAATATCTATTACGAAGAGGTGAATAAAATTAATGACGATTTATAGAGTACTTCAAATAATCAATATATTGTTGATTCAACTGAACATATAAAATATTATGTCTCAATTTGTTCTGTATTCAAAACTGCGTGTTATTTTACCAAAACATATTTTCATCATCCTTTCTCAAATTTTAAAAATAAAGTCAAGTGATTTTTTTTTTTTTTTTTTTTTTTAATAAAAGTAAAACGAACATTTTATTTCCAAGGACAAGACAACAAACTTTTGTAATCACTATTTTGCATGTCGCGACACACAGCTCATTTACTGTATAAATTGCCATCTTTTAAAAGAAATATCAAAGTTCAAGCTTTCGTTCATTAATTTGATGAAATCAAAGAAACACACTAACATAAAAAATGGTAACACAAATTAATTCAATTTCATTCATGTTACATTTTTAACTATTTGTTACAATTTTTTTTTATATATATTTTTTTTATTGAAACATACCCAATTTATCTATTCATACAAAATATTTAATGCCTTTTGTATACGTAAAGTTATAAGCAATTAAACTTTTATATATTTAGACTGACCTTTAAAATATAATAAAATGTAACATAATTGATTTATTGGTAAATTTGTTATATTATTATGTAAAAGATGGAGAATTTTTTAAAATACAATTTAATAAAAATATAACAACAACTTTATTCTCTTTTACAAAGTTGTAGATAATTATAATTATTTATTTAATAAATTTCCTGTTTACAATGACGTAAAACAATTGATTCGAAAAATAAAATTCTATATTGGGAATGGAAAGGTTCAGTCATCCGTTTCTCTTATACTAAAATAAAATCATACAAAAGGAAAACGTCGTCGTCAATGAAATGAAGCGTGCTGATGAGGGTAAGAGAATAATCATAACGTGATTGTATATATATATATATAATATTTAAGAAACAATTGACGTGTATCTCATTCTGCCAGAGTTCACTTCAATCAAACAATGATGATGTATAGTTTTTCGCTCGTCTTCCTTTATATGTACGTAAATCTCATACGATCTTCTTTTCTTTTTTTATAAATGAAAATGACAGCTAATATGAAGAATATTATTTACACGTGATCAGGTTCTTCAAAAGAAAAAAGAAAAGAAAAGAAAGAAGAAGAAGAAAAAAAAAAAAAAAAAAAAAAAAAAAAAAAAAAAAAAAAAAACTATGACGCATGTAGGGTAGGAATTATTTTATTTATATAAAGCATAGATTAAAATAAATCATTTTCATTTTCTATCATTTATTTTGAATTTTTATATTTTGTTAAATAAGTCTTATACTTAAATTGTTAATAGTATATATTTTTGAAGTGTTATCATAATATTAATACCCTAAATAGTATTTTTATTTTTATTATTTTTTTTTTTTTTACTTTTACTTTATTGATTGTATTGTTAAATTTGTACTTAATGAATAATCATGAATATTATAATACGAGAAAATACTATTCATTCTAACTTATATAGGCAAGGGCTATATAGGCACATGCAATATTTATATCATGTATATTATGCTTTTAATTATCTTTAACATTTAAACCACTCTTCAATAAGGTAATCATTTACTTAATTAATTGTATACAAATCGACCGTATTAACAAATTGCATTTGATAAGTCGATTCGGAAACAATACTTCAATGTTGTCTCATCTTTTAATTTACTTTACATCCATAAAAGTACATTACATAAAAGATTCAACAAATTCAAATTTTTAAATCATTTTTATAGGAAAATAATATTCAATTAAAATTCACGTCATAAAAGTTGCTCTGATTTTCACGATGACATCTACACGTGGTTGAACATCAATAACATCTATTTTAAGATTAAATCTTATTATAATATATATGTAAATTTAAAAGCATGTGTATTATAATATACAAATCAAATTATATTTTATATATCTTATTTAATAAATTGCCCATAAAATGCGAAATAGTGAGATGATTGCAAATGTATTCAATCTCATAACGTTGCCATGGTAACAAACATAATATATAAAACAGGATCAAACAGCAGGAATCTTTTACCTCGATTTTATATTATATTACTATCGTGTTTGGTACACAACCTGCTTTGCCTCGTAATATTAAAAAAACTAAACTATATTTGTATGCACATTTAATATTGACTTATTATTTTATATCGTAAACATTAAAGGAATAGACCAGAGAAAAACATAAGCATTTATATCACAAAACACAAAACACTTGATGGGATTTACATAAATAACATTAGTTTCACTCAAAACCCAACAGTAGCCCCGTAGCAGTGATCAGAAAATTCGATTTATGCAGCCCGCGCACAACATTTTTATACTAATTTTTGCATAAACATGAATTTTCACGCAAATTGCATACTTTACAGTTTTTTCACGCTCTCTCGTGGGGCTACATTAATATTCTGGTAAAAATTGTCATTAGTTTTGAAGATCCCATTTCGTGTTTATTCATTAAAAAGCACATTTTGTTTTATGTGGTCTATGGCTTTAAGCTTTATAAAGAAATTTTTATATACATAAAACAAAATTTAAGGTAAATATTTATTCATAGGTTCATTGACTGTATATTGTTAAATTTTAATATATTATAAGCGTTTATATTTTTTTCTTAAAAAAAAAAAGAAGTAAAAATATGATATCAGTGTTGACAGTTTTCTGTTTTTACTGCCATTGCGTGTTACCTACATGAAACTATATCATTACGTGATCAAAATATTTCCCTAACATGCCATAACTCATGTCATAATAAATTAATGTATGATATTTGCCTTACAGGTGTAATAGTTTTATTTTCTTAGGTATGTTTGGAAAAAACTTTTATTGTATTACTTAACTAACTTAAAAATAATAATAACAAAAAAAAATATATTAAGCTAATAGCAAATGTTTATACAGATCATAAATGGGGTAATTATCTTACTGCTTTTGTTTTTGTTCACCTATACAATCTATATATTTGAAAAATCTCAATCTTGGCTTTAAAATTCTATTTAAACTCCACGTTAGGTTGACGTTTCTATAGGTTGCAAACGTCGTGCGTCATCGTATAATATATATTAAAAAAAAGCACAGAGAAATCAATTTTGCAATAAGATCAATCTTGAGCGCAGTTTTTTTTTCTTCTTTTTCTTTTTATATACAAATAAAATTTCCTTCTATTTTTCTAGTCGAAGTAGTATGCAAAGCACAAATCACATATTATAATACTTGCTCAATAAAGTATAGGAGGATAAATTACATCACTTTGATAATACGTATACGTATATATGTTTTAATAAATAAATACTAAAACAATATAAATTTTTGTGTTTGATGTATTATTTTATCAAAAGAAATACTCCATAATAAAACATTATTGCAAAATACCAATTGCGGTAAATGACTTTTCTTTTTTATTATTCTTCCGTCTGGCGTCAAAATTCTGACCTTACAAAAGGTTAACGCCATATTATAAACCTCTTTAGTGAAAGTATTTTATATAATTTTAATATTATATTGAACTTGACTTTCAAATTGTAGAGAAAAAAATGTGGTTCGAACCTTGATTTTAAATTATTATACATATGGAATCATATAGCAGTTACATGAAGCACAGATTTTGAAATAAAATTTATTGTCATTTTTATGTACAGTAGCAACTGTATTTCTAGAAATAACTAATGTGAAAGATGAATTAAAGAAAGGAAAAATAACATAAATTCTGCGAATCAGGTCAGGGTACGAAAAAGGTAACGAACGTTAAGTAAAATAAATTTTGGCACTGACCTACAAATACTTACTTATTTTGTTTTTGATATATATTTTACTATATATTTAATTATGATATTTCCTTGTGTATAAATTTAATTTCTATTTTATCTTTATTTCTGTATGGACCTTTACTGTATATTGATTAAATCTACTTAAAAATAATTATTTTTAGAAATTGTAGCGAAACCGAAAGAAAAAAAATCAATCAATTTTACATGAATATGTCATTGCCATTTGCTTTATTTCGTTCGAACATACTGTAGATAGTTAAAAACAAATTAAATTCATGGGGATAAAAAATGAATATTTGTTTGTCAGTGTCAATGATTTATATTTTTCTATTTGTAATAATGAAACACATTTTTTTCTTCTATAATTTCATTATGTATTTTTAACAAGAAAAATGTTTCATTTTATAGAAAAATGGAAATTATTTTTGCAATTATTTCTTCTAAATTATGAATCCAAACCTCTATTTTTAATAACTATTTACATTACAACTAATTATATACAGTACTTTAGTTTTGTCATTATTATATTATAATTGACATATTTATAAATTGCAATATAATGCATAGTGCAGTAGTATATACTTTTATGACAGGATTAATCTACTTTATATAATTACTTCAGTAATACAGATCAAATCATTACAAACAAATACTCGTGTGGGGGGTGTGCATGAATACCAGACAGACGCATACATAATAATATAAAATATGGACGCCAGTTAATTAGTAGAGTATTATTGGTATAATATTCTCTATATGTATACTTCATTTTAACTCTATACTTGAAATATGAAAATAAAATAAATATTATCAAGTTCTCTGACGTCAAGCACATCTTTGTTTAGACGTATATTATAATCAATTCAGTTGTTAACTTTATATATATATATATATACATAGAAAATAAAATAGAAAAATAAATACAAAATAGGTTTGAAAATTCTCTTTGCGAATATTAAATTGAATTATTAAAATTGTAAAAATATCAACGAGGAAAAAGGTTCCATAAAAACTATTTTTTTGGGGGGAAAATATATACTTCAACGTTTTAAACTAAAAGTTAAAGGTCATGTTGAGGGTGCTATTCTTCATTTCCTTCTTTTATTCTATACAACTTTTTTGGATAATTGTTTTATCATGTACTATATAAGTGAACATCGTTCTATATATTTTAGAAATTTTACTTAAAAAATAAAAAAATACTTTAGACATTCATGAAATCTTATTTTACCGTCGATGTATATTATATATAATGCGGCAAAAATCAATATTCATATTCTTATTATTCACAACGGAAGAATTACGATATTCGCCATATTCGTCATTTTAAAAGTTAATGAAAGAAAAACCTACTCTCTTAAAGTTTTGAAATTGTATTTCATTACATAAAGTTGCATGATAAAGTTTTTATTAATTAAAGTACCATTATATATATATATATATATATATATATATATATATATATATATATATATATATATATATATATATATATATATATATCGAGGGTGCTCCGCTATAATGTCCTAAGTCCACTTGACCTTGAAAAATAAAAAATCGTCGGATCAACCCCAAATTTTGGATTTATCCATTTCAGGTCATTTGCAGCAAAAAATATTTTTCAAGGTCAAATGGACTTAGGACATTATAGCGGAGCACCCTCGATATATATATATATATATATATATATATATATATATATATATATATATATATATATATATATATATATATATATATATATATATACATACATACATATATATATATATATATATATATATATATATATATATATATATATATATATATATATTATATATATATATATATATATATATATATAAAAAAGAGAGCAGATCCGAGTATTATATTATGATTGAAATAATGAAAAACGGAAGTTTGGATGTTAAAATTAAACTTACACTTTATTGTAAAGGGAGAAAAAAATTCCAGGTGTCAATCTAATATAATGTTAAGTTTTAAAATAATCTGTTGTACCTCTGATGTAATATAAAAATATTTAACCGTCTATATATGTCTGTACTGTACTGTACGTATATACCTTCAATGTTACAAAACATTTCGCAGAAACATAAAGCCCTACATTAATGACACATCGTTTTCAACTTTTGTGACTGGTAATAAATTTTCCTTCAACGCGACTGATACTGATCTCTTCGCGGACATTATAGAAGGAATCTAGGTAATAAATTTGATTAACCAACAAAGTCTTGAGCAATACGGTTGTGTCCAAACTATTAATGATTTATAATGGGTATAACTATTTTAAATATTATTTTACACAAATGGTGGCGATTGAAGGCTTTAAGTCACAGTTGATTGTTTAATCAACTCTAGCTTATAGTTAGGGAACTTTATATATTGAAATCGAAATACTGTATCAACCATTTTTTTTATGAAAAATTGAATACGTAATTGTTGTAATGAGAACTTGAATAACAAAAACAACAATGTAATATTTTGTTCCTTAAAATACATGATATTTATTTTAAAGTAAATATATATTATAAATAAAACTGAAATAACATTATTTATATATTTGCATTTATTGAATTTTTGGTGCCTTGCGTGTTCATCACAACTTAGGGTCAAGGACGAACGTCAAGGTCGTAATTTAAATTCTGGAAAATTTATTTCCTAAAACTTCTGTCAAATTCATAATTCAATTACACTTTCTTTTTGTACAATGATTAATTTTTTTTTTTATATATATTTTTTTTTTAGATATCTATTCCAAATAATAATGTAATATATACCTAAATAAAGAAATTAACAAATTTAATATTAGAGACAGTGAGGGGAGGGGGGGGGGGGTTGGATGAGTCGATGCAGAAATGTGCATTGTATTGTAGAAGAAAAAAATTACTAAGAAAATACTTGGCCAAGTGCAAATAAAAATTACCAAAAATTAATATAATGGATGTTTCTACTCTAAACTAATGTGAGCGTGCCTGGCTTTTTTGGGGGAGGGGGGGGGGATGCTTGTCTCGATAATTCAATACATGTTCTGTTAGGTAACTTTCGTTACGTAATTAATGGATCCGGATTTCATGGACACAATTTTTTCAAGATTGCAAAATAATCAACAAAAATAATTGCAAAAGGATCAACCAAATCTGACTCACAAAAGAGTTTGGATCAATACAGCAGATTTTCAAAAAATGCAACAACAAAATTCTCTTTCCAAGGAAAGGCGCTTTAAAAATCAGATTGGATCAGATCAGAGTGCTTCCCTATATACTTATCCGGAAATTTTTATCCGGGCTCCTTTGATCAGGATCCAAAGTAGATAAAATTTATATGGTTGGATTTTGGATTCAATAATCCAGATACACCTTCGGGTAATGTTCAATATATTATTATTATTTTTTTTTAATTTAGACTTAGACTTTCATCTTTCATGTAAGAAAGAAAGACGCAAACCTAAACCTAATATGTTATGTTCATTTTTTGTGTCTTCCTGATGGGTATCGATCAATTGATGCAGTAATTTATTTATTTATGAAAGTAATGGAATCAATATTATTTTTTATGTAATTTTGATCATACGATTCAAAACAGAGAGAGCGAGAGTTATTGTTATATTTTTTACGTTATACCTAAACTGATTCAAATATACAATGATCTATAGCTGTTAGCTCTTTAAATATGAACACATTGCACAAAAGAAACTACTTAAATTTCTATGTTGAAATATGGTGCATTAATAGGGTATTCCAGTGGTGATTACTAATCAATCACAGGCGGTGCGGGAAACAGTAACATTTAGTAATTTAGTAAACAATAATTTCTTCCTATCCTTCAGCATTGCAAAACCATATATTATTATTTATTATCATTTATGATAATATATATACCTGCTACAGAATTTGAAAAAATTTAAATGATGAATTCTAGACACTTTTTCGTGTTTAAAGCTATAATAGTAATAAAAATTAAATAAAGAAAAAAAAAGTGGTACCCCTTCCATTGTTACACTGATTTTATTCTAACCCTCGTCGTGACAGTTACGGTAGAAATTTACAAGTTTTGTAGTTGCGTGTCATACACTATTATATAAATTTAAGTTTTATTATTCAGTACAATGTAGAAATTAATTAAAACAATTATTATGTCTATATAATATATATATATATATATATATATATAAAAGTTTGCATTTGCATGTAATTTATGATGCAGAATATTTATATACTTATACAATTTATAAATATAAAATAATCATTAATGTAACAGAAAATTAAGGCAGAAAGGTTAGTATGACATGAAACATTTTATATGACCGAGCTCCAGAGTACTCGACTGTATACAAGTATACAAAAATCAATTTAGGAGGTTTCCACAAATATAGATATAATATTGAGTAATCCACATCAAAGAAATAAACGTAATTCTTATCCAATTTCTCAAGGCAAAAACTCGTTCAAATTTCCATTTTCAATCATAACGCGTACATGAACGATTTTACCAACAAAATACCCTTTTTTTCGTCACATATGTAAAACTAAATTTTGAATTCATATTTAAAAATCATAAGCTATTTAAAATTGAGGGAACTCACCTGTTTCTTAAGTGAAAAAAATTCTCCGAAAGATAAACATCCACTTTATAAAGATGTAAGTGTTGTGAATTACAGTTTCGTACTTGACTTTGTCGCAAGTGTCAAAACTCTTTTATACTTCACCCCCACTTACGTCACCTGAGTGGTTTGCTTTTTACTTTGCTTGCGTTCACCACACAAGTGCGACTAGGGAGACTCTCTCTCCTTTCCCTGATCCTTCCTTTGTACTACATGCCATATACCAGCACATCCAATTGCAAACAAACGGATAAATATTGTACCTATTTAATATATGCCATATAATTTATACGAATCAGATTTAAAAATAATAATAATAATAAATTAAAAAAAAAAAAAAAAAAGAGCAGCAGTCCTTAATATTTATATGATACAAAAAAGAAAATAGTATAATTAGAAGAAAAACAAAAATAACATCTGTGAAAATGAAAAGAAGATAAAAAGCTCTGTTGCTAAATTTATTTCTCACACACACGTAGCTCTATTTCCTATAGAAGAGCATTTTATTTTCTATAATTATATTTTTAGGTGCCTTTTTTTTACTTTAATTATTTTATTATAATTATTTTCGAAGTGTACTGTATATATTATATTACTACAAAAACTTCGATAAATTCGACATTGACCTAATGCTATACTACTAACAAGAATTTCAAGATCACATAATACAAAACCTGTTTGTATATTTGGATGTTATAGTAAAAATTTTGTTCACGTGATTTACTGACCTTACAGATATTTTTAATAAACATCGTAGTAAAAAAAATAATAAAAAAAAAAAAAATAATAATAGATTAATAATATAATTTATACTGTATTCTGTATTTTCATTTTCACCGTATATTACCGAGTATCGTATAGTATAATGAGATTAATGAGTTTTTGATATACTATCACTTAATTATTGATTAAATGGTAAAGAAGAAGAAGGCATAGATATTAAAAATATATACCATTTACTTAAAATTTGAATAATTTTGTTTTCTTTATTATAATTGCTTAATTTTTTTTCTCTCTTTTACTATATAGTAAAAATAATAATAAGAAAATAGCATATTTAAGAAAAAATAATATTGCTTTTGCAGTTAAATGAATAAACTTTTTTTACGACGTACGACTATAGAGTTTACGAAGGAAAAAATAATATTGACATTTTCATTGTTTATAAAAAGAAGGAAAAAGAAAGAAAGAAAAAAAAAAAAAAAAAAAAAAAAAGATGTATATTTATTATATATTTTTTTACAATTAATTTGTGTAATATGCAAGCTTAACATAATCAAGTTTGGCCAACTGGGAAAGTGAAGTTGAGATAGGGTAGGAGAGCGAGCGAGCGAGCGAGCGAGAGAGAGAGAGAGAGAGAGAGAGAGAGAGAGAGAGAGAGAGAGAGAGAGAGAGAGAGAGCAATTCTAGAGCAGTGGGTTTGTATGATATCACACCGCAGCTCTATACCACAGATCGATATTCTTGGTCCTGGGCCATACAGAAGTTCTATATTAATACACTTTTGTGTTTTAGCAATAGTGTGAGTCAGTCGCCTTTTAGACACAAAACATTACATCGACGTGATGTGAATAATGACGAAAAGTCAACATTAGTATACTAATTAAATTCCATTGACTTAAAATTCTAACTTTTTTGATCGTCTTTCATTGCACCATTGCTTTATTATTATTATTATTTTTAAATGTTTTAGAATTAAATTTTTATATAGAGATTATTATTTTCAAGTCTGTATTTATGCCTAAATGCATATAATACATATATACCGCTATACCTTGGTTAGGGTACAGCAAATATATGAGAATTTTGTCCCACATGCAGCTATATATGGGATAAAATTATAGCTCAAGTCGTACACATGATAATAATTAATAGCAATTTATTATGGAAAAAAAACTCAGTACGTACAGTAGGACACGTATAGTATATATCACTATTATGAGACTTTTTCTCTTCTTATATTTTCCGTATTGAAAAAGAAGTTTTTATTTGACTTTTTCTATGTATGTTGGCGTAGATGTAAACTTTTTTTTTTTTTTTTTTTTTCAATTATTATATGCCCTACTTTTTGAAATAAGAAATGTAATTTCAGTTTTTATAAAAATGTAACAAAATGTAAGTATCTAGAGAGTTATATAAGCAAGAAATGCAAAATATAACAACAAGGTAGCAGCACTTACAGGGAGTTTTGTGAAACTGATATCGTTTCAATCATATTAACTTCATGAATAATAACTTCTTTTTTTTGTATACCCTTAAATCGAAATAATATATATATATATATATATATATATATATATATATATATATATATATATATATATATATATATATAATATATATAATTTTATTGCATTAATTGTCATTTTTTAACTGCAGGTGACTGCAAACTAACCTTTGTCAAGCAATTATTCAAAATGTTCACAATTATAAATAGGCCTATTATATATATAATATAAAGCAGAAGTTACAAAAACAATTAATTAAATTTCAAACTCTATATATTTTTTTTATTATTTTCAACAATAAAAACATATAACATTACATAAATTATTTTTTCCTCACTTTGTATATTTATCAAGAAAAATACAAAAAATATAATGGCAGTTATAACTGCAACTGCAGATGTGGACAAATATTTCTGAACAGGGTGTACAGCTCTGGCCAAAAGTTTAAGAACGGGGCAGCGGCAGCAGCAGCAGCGTTTTCTCATAAAGATAACACAGAGTGGTTGCGGATTGCCTATACAAATTGTTCTCAAACTTTTGGCCAGAGCTGTACATAGGCAACTTGTGTTTTTCTCAAAAAAAAAAAAAAAAAAAAAAAAAAAAAAAAAAAAAAAAAATTAGATTTTTTTTGCAGGTTGCCTATACACCTTGTCCACAAACCTTTGTTCAAAGCTTTACATACATAGAACACTAACAGATTATTGCCAGTATTGTAGTTGAATTATTTAATAAATTTTAAAGAGGCAGTATATTATTAGAACTTTATTTCAAAACTTAATAAAATTATTATTAATTAACAATGGTTAAAAATACATACATTATGTTACAACATTAAAATATATTATTTTGTTAATTGCACTCATAAAGGTGGAAGTAAATTTGATTATATTTTAAAAACACATTATGATAAACTGTTTTATCAAAATACAATAAACACCTCTAGTTTAATAAAATTATGACAAACTGTTAAAACAAAAAATCTTAACATTAATAATTCACCAAAAGTATTGTTAAATTGTTTTACTTTCAATTACTGGACATTTAACTATCAGATAGAACATATTTCCAAGTGAAAGACATTATTAATAGAAGATCCATGAGTCAGAATATTTCACGCTTCATAAATCTTTTAGCCAAAATAATTTATTTTTAGGTATGAAGTTTTTACAATTTAGCAGTTTAGGATGTACACAATATCCAGTAAAGGTAGCACAAATATATAGCTAACATATTATAAAATATACTCTCCATTTTGTGAAAATTTCAGCCAAGTTCACAGTTATTATCAACCTAGGCACTTCAATAAGAAAGCCTCGGAACTTTATGAGAAGATAAATTTTTTGGGTTGCATGCAATTTCACAAAAAAAAAAAAAAACTTTACTATTATTTTGTTACTTTAAAATGTTATTTGATATGCAATTTATAATAAAATATCAAAACTAGCTAAATGGCCATTAAAGGTTTGCATTTATGTGCAAGTGAGAACCAAAGAGAGTTAGTTACCACTCTATTATGTCTTAAATGTAACACAATAATTAAAGTACAGTATGACACTACTCTTAACATAAATAACAAATGCATAATCAGTTTGGCGTTGTAATAAGTAGAAACTAGATTTTTAGCTGAAAATTATGGTTATGCCTGCATGTTTGTTAGTTTGCTCCTCAATCTACCAAGTTTATAAAAATTGATACTTTACTGTTAAAAAGCTTAGAAATAATACTTGTGTAAACTCACAGTAGGTTGTGATGCAGGTAAATAACTTACAGGTGCAACCACTATTTTCACCTAAAAATCTGGTCTCTAGTAATAAGGTTATCTGTGCACATATCTGTGATAAATATCAACAAAAATTACCTTTGACCTAGTGATTGTACTATTTCTTAAATTTTATTAAACATAAACTAATTTATATTGTTAAATTTACTTAACTGCTAGATATTTGAATAATGAAAAAAAAAAGTAAAATCTGGCCAAAAAATTTATATATTTAAATATCTAGCAGAGAAGCTGTTATAGTAAATCATTTTTCTAACATAAGCAAAAAATTGAAAAAAAAAAAAAAAAAAAATTAAATAAAAAAATTATATGCATCTATAGTATTATAAATTAAAAGAAAATGTGAATGTATAGATATTATGATTTATTGCGTATTATTGGATAACATTATTGTTTTCTGTTTGCAGTTCTTATTTTTTTTTCTTTGCTTATGTATTTTTCTCATGTAATGTTGTGGTCAAGGTTTTGTAACATAGGGCTGTCAAGCCCTCACAACGCCTTAATAAAGTTACTTATTATTATTATTATTATTATTGATCTCCACAGCTTTCTATTCTGGCACACACTCTTCTATACATATAAGTAAAATTGTTTCACATACTTCACTTCATGATATACTATTGACACCGAACACTATAGTACAGATAAGTAAAATATCTAAATAAAACTATAGTCAGAACTATAAAATATTTAATGTAAAAATGGAAAGTGAAGAATACCCAAGCTTTAAAAGCATAATTATTGAACTTTGTAGAATTCCTAAAATGAATTATAAATAATGCTAAATTTGAAAGGAAAGGATAGGAGAAAACCAGCACTTACCATATAGAGTGAAGACAGTACCATAGTTTGGTAAAATTTTTGCTAGCACAGAAAAAAAAAAAATAATAATAATAATAATAAAAAAAAGATAGCTTTCAGCACTAGACTCCAAGAGAAATGGAGGGTGTTTTGCCTTCGTCAATCCTTCACAATCCTTCGTCAATCCTTCGGACTCTCTTCACTTGCAGGTTTCTCCTATCCATCTCTTTCAAATTTATCATACCTAACCGCGATGGTTTATTTTCCTTGATATCTGAATTACAAATAAAATATATTAAGATAGTTTCGGAAAAGAAACCATTACATTTGGATAAAATAATTAAAAGGATAGGATATGCTGGTTTCCTCTATTCTATCTTTTTAATTATGAACTATAAATTATTTGCTGTTTTAAAAACATTTGCCTTAACTTTTAATATTTTTGCAAGACAAAAGGTCTGACTTCATCAGTCTTCAAAAGTTTGTACTGCAAACCAGCCAAGAAGAGCGCGAACTGTACGAGGTCCCACGGAGACACAAATTTCTGAGATATTGTAACCATGGGTAGGAGCTTTAATTACGAAGTGTCTGAAACAAATGATGAGAAAGCTCAATATACATATTACTATTTTAATTGATAACTTAATTTATAATGCTGATAATGTTGTATTTATTTATTGACAACCAAAAACAGGTTTGCACCAGATGCATTGTTAATAGTTTAATTGTATTTAATTGATTACAGTATAAATATCAAATTACAGAATGCATGCAGTTACACAAAAATAAATTATAATAATAGCAACAAGTTATAAACAAACATTCACACATTAATGAATAGTTTCATTATTGAGTTAAGAGAATTGTAAAAAAAAAATCAATAGACATTATTTCATTGTATAATGTTGTATAGCTCTTGCCTTTTTTTTTTTTTTTTTTTTTTTTTTTTGTTAATTTCTCAAACAATTGATTAAACAATTGAAGTAAACAATGAATACATAAAATAAAAATTACAATTGCATGGAAATGAATTCTTCTACTCACCTCAGACACCAGTCATTGTGTGGGGTAATCAGCAGTTGGTCACTCAGACTAGAATGTGCATTACTCAGATTGTTGATTTGCTTCTGGCTCATTGGTGCCACACCCTTGTTCATGTTTGTTGCTCCCAAGCATTCTTGTCTGCATATATGGCAAAACAACAACATACATTAGTAGATATAGCTCTCATGCTTTTTTTTTTACTACTATATAATTACAGCTACATTTGAAGAATTTTGAAATCTTTTTACAAAGTAACTCAAAGTACTAAAATCTTTTTGGTTACGGCAAAAAATAATAATAATAATAAATAAATAAATAAAAAATAAAAAAAGGCAACAGCGCAAAGAAAGATTCAGTGTATACAATATATTTATTAAAAATTAATGTAATGCTTTTTTTTGGGGGGGGGGGGGGGAATTTTATATTTGATTAATTTTTAATTTAATTTGCTCTAACCTTTCTAATCAATAATAAAGAAAAGGATATAATTACCAGCAAGGCAAGGGTCTTGCACAGTGCAAGACTACACACTGCTCAGTGATGTGCTCAAGTAATCTCTTCTTTGATTGATAATGTCATTAATATATGATGAAAGCTCTCGGTTATGAACATCTTTATAACTATAACTCTGTGCCACGCGAGACCTCGCCCTCTCCATAGAACTTCTACTGCGGTAAAACCCTTGCTGGTAATTCTATCCTGTCCTTTATTATTGATCCTTACTGCGATGGTTTTTCCTTAAATTGATCTAATCTTACTAAGAACTATTTTCTATTATATATTACTTTTTTAACATGACATTAAAACATGGTATATCCCCCCCCCCCCTACATATATACATAAAAGAAATAAAGTTACTAAAGTTAACACATGTATGAATATGGGCTTAAAATAACCTAAACATAACACAACCATTATTTCAATTTATCTCTTACCTGAATGATCCCCTGGCTTTATCTTGACACAGCAAACAAAGAGTCAGGTCAAGATCTTCGCTTGTCTGATGTTGGACTGGTGATTTCACTGCACACGACACCAGCAAGTGACTACCATCTTCAACTTCAAAATTGCACAGGAGCAGTCTGAAAAACACAGTCAAAAGTTTCATATGAAGACCATCAATATGCATATTTTCAAAAGGTGATTATTTTATAGTATGAATAGAGTTATAAACAATATAAAAATGAGAAAAAAACACATACAGAATTAAAAAATTAAAAATAAATTTAATAACAGAAAGTAGTTAGAGAGACTAGAGCTTGTTGAATTTAAAATTAAGGGAGTAGGGTACCAACCTTATATCTAAAAAACTAAACGTGTTTTGGGTCTAAATTTGGTGTCATTGTGGAGCTAAGGGTCACACCTAACCGTGATAAAAATTTCATGATGTTTGACTGTCCCGAAAAAAAGAAAAAATTATTGAAATTAACATTGGGCCTTATGGGCTTAAAATTTCAAAAAATAATATAAAATTAATTTGCACGGTGACCCCCCAAAATTTGTATATCTTTGAAATTGTATCAAGCTGAAGTATCATTGTACAAAATTTCAGATTTTTTTGACGAGAAAAATTTGAGTCTAATGGCCGACGTCGGTCCCCTACTCCCTTAATAAAACAATAAGATTCTCTACAAAGCTTTGAGCCACTTACATACGCTTTTATAAATTTCTTTTCGGCCTCCGGGTTGGAATATTTTCTCTACTAAGATATCTCTGTTAGTGTAAGTTCATACTATCTCCCACCACCCCTTTTTTCCTCATCTATGTGTTTTACTAGGTACAGTATCAAATCTTTTTATTATCATAATTTCTATTAGTAACACTATTATTATGGACTAAACGTCACATGTTTGTCCATACCGCGATGGTACCTTTCCTTTTCCTAAATACTATTATTTTAGCATTATAAATAATTAGGAGTGGTCAGCATACCTGTGTATTACATTCTCTTTCAGTGTGATAGGTCTGAGCAACAGTAAGCAACCTCCTCCATTGAAAGCATCATTTGGCCAGTGTTGCACACAACCTCGTTTCTGCTCTCCATCATCATTTATACAAGCATCTTCCATGTTTGAGAGTTCTGTCCCTTGCCCGTCATCAGAAACACAGGAGGGTAAGGTAGGCTGAGTTTGCTGTTGACTTAGGTTGTGCCATGGAGCATCACTCACAACCTGGAAATATTGCACAGAAAAAAAATATGAAGTTTAAAAATGTTTTAATTGCTACATACATTTGTCAAATGTTATATGTGTTTATTCATTAAATTTGTTTGTTACATGCTTTGTGTTTAATTTCAGCCTGGGCTAGAAATAAAAATTCTCTCTCACACACAAGGCATCCCTGTCAGCTAATGCTCACTACCTTTTCCCCAATTGATGTATTTTTCAAATCAATATTTTCATTTGTCAATTATCACAAAGCCAATATTTTCCTTATTAAAAATCTAATAATTATTCAAATCTAACTCATTTATGAATACCTATATATTACAGATAGTCCCCATAATGAGTACATATTGTTGTTGTAGAGGAAAATATGTGTATCTCGTTTTTGATCACGTGAAGCAAAATATGTATGTATCTTGTATTTTTGTCACGGTAAGCAAAATGGGTAGATTGTTTCCGATCGTAATGTAAATAGCGCTCAACTTACACATTTTGCTTCGCGTGACAAAAAATTTCACATATTGCTTACCATGACAAAAAAAAACAAGATGCACATATTTTCCGCTACAACATTGATATGTATGAAGCTATGGAAAATTTAATAATACCAAAGAAAACGCCACTAAAAAGTCAAGTTTCAGGCTACACAAACATTCATAGCATTCATTTTAAAATAATTATTAGAAGAAAAAAATCATACCTGTCCATGGGAGAACTTATGCAGACCAAAGCCTTGGCAGAATGAAGACTCAAATGGGAGGTTACTAGGACCATGAATATACAGCAGGGGCCAGAGGCATCTCCAGAATGAGTACTCCAATGGTGTAAATTTCTCCACAGCCCAACACTCATGCACCCAGCCAGGACCAAACAAAGCCACAGATAGGTCATGGGCTCGAGCAACAGTCACAGCCTGTAATAAATATTGTAATCTATTTTTAAGTGGTAAGTATAGCATTACTTTTTCATAAACATGCTGCAGAAATTAAACTAGTTTCTAAAAATGTTCATAATGTGACTGAAATTGCTTCAAGTTGGGCTCAAAACAGTTGTTCTTTTATTAGTCAATACAAATTACAGTATAACACTTAAAAAATAAGAATCAAATAGTAAAATACTGGTAAAAATGCAGTGAAAATATTATAAAAAAAAACAAACAAAGAATTCTTAATCTTGAATAATAATATCCAAATAGGGCACTGTCGAGAAAAATATAATGCATACCTCACTGGTTTTGAATCCACCACCACCAAAGCATCCTCTGCCATAAACATCTACCCCAACGTACACATCTAGCGCTCGAACTCCTGCTTCACATACGCTCCGTGCCAAACTCTTTTCTTTCCAGGCATAATTGAGGAATATCCCATCACAAGCATCGAAGAACATGCTGTATGAAAGAAAAAATATTTACTATACAGTAATTTAACAAAATATAACAGAGTGCTGCAATATCATGAGATTATGACATTACTTCACTTAATGTTAGTAAATTTGTTTAGATATGTATGCTAAAAAGTAACTTAAAAAATTGTGCCTACCGATTATTAGAATTCAATTCATTTTGCCACTTGAGCTCCCCCTTGTTGGTGATACTGTCATACCAAATGACTTGAGAATGAGGAATGTGTTTATGCATTTCCTGAGTAAGCATATCCACAAGATGACGTAGCTGAGGTATATCTGCTTCGTCTAGACCATTCTCAATATTTAGCAACCATCCATCCATTCCATAGCATTTGCTGATGCTTACAAGTTGAGACACAAACTTTTGTTGTGTTTCCTCACCACTTCGTAGCAATTTCTCCAACACTTGCCGACCAGGTTCCCATTCAGTTATGAATGTACCTAAATAGGAAAATATGATGCAGGTGTTACAGCATTTAATATTATTTATTTATACACCTCTTTTTTTAATTAAATCAAAAAACATAAACTGTATAATATATATAATAAAGAAATACATTATGTCAAGAGTTTGCTACAGAAAGTAAAAAAAAAACTTGACAAACACGTAATATATCAATACCTTAATCAGTTTCTCACCTAAAATTAGTACTCCATGAAGATGTGCCGCATTCACCCAAACTGGAGGTGCAATGGTTAGCAACTGATGGCTGAAGTATACAAATATATCCACGCCTGCCCAATGGAAGAAACGGTAATCAGAGTGCTTTTTGCTACCATAAACAAATCTGCAAAAACATAAAAACCGAAAAAAATAAGTTTATAAACACTAAAAGAATATATGAAGCATAGAACATAGGAGAAAAAGCAGATAAATTAGGGCTAAAAATATACCCTAGCCAGGCACAGGCTGATGGCCTCTGCAGCGCATAATATATGTACATACATATGAACATTTGCTTGTTTTGTTTTGAATCTTTCTATTTACATACCTGTCATCTAGGTAACCACCTTTCATATCATGGCAAACCAAAGTCCTGGGTACTGTGGTCCTATCATAAAGCTTTTGAGGTCGCCACTCAGAATTAATTTTATGGCAACATTGCGATGAACCAAGACTACATAAAGAGGTTCGCTTTTCAAGAGTGCGTATTTCCCATGTTTGGCATTTGGATGAATCCCAATTCAATATGTCCTCTAAATTTTTTAAGGGCTCACAGGTTAAACTTTCGTCTCCAACTATATCAGCACAAAATTTTGACGCATTTTTATACATAATTAATACAGAATTATGTACAATTGATCTCAACTTCCTTCCACAGTAAGTTGCTTTTGGTTCTGTGTTTACGTTTACAACTTCCACGCCCCTTTTATCGGCAACTTGTTCTGATTGTCGTCTGCTGGTCGACTTACATTTTACGGCAAACAAGGAGGTTTCGTATTCAAATCACTCGATTTCAAATTATGAGTTTTGTTGATTTTTACATACGTCTCTTTAACTTTTAGTTATTTTTTAATCAAATTAATGTCACATATAAATTTTTAAATATATAAAATTTAATTGAGTCAATTTTATAAAATATAAACTTTATTTTTATAAATTATATAAGTGCGGTGCGCCGTGAACACGGGAGCGTTGCGATGATATGAGACAGCCGAGGAAAATAAATGATATTCAATATCTTCACAAGTTTTATAGACATGTAGATATATTTCAAGAAACTTTATTTGTTGCCATGGTGAGAGACAGGCAAAATAATAATTGATATTTTTTTTCCCTTCTCTTTTTGTAAAAAAAAAGTTTCAAACTTTTTATTTGTTGGTTGGTGTGCTCAGGGTGTGCTGCTCGGTGCTGCCGTGGCGGAACAATTTAGCAGTACACACCCATTTTACGCCTGTTTTACGTCATCAGCGTCTAGACGTTTATCGGCCAATGAAAGAGCACAGCGTGGAGCTCTGTAGCTACAAGGAAAGGGGAGTGACGTATATCCTGTGAGAGTATCGTGCTTTGCTGGCTGGGCAATCGGTGGTCTGTGCCTCGTGGTTCGTGGTGGACTCGCTTGCTTTGTGGTGCTTGAATTCTTGTGCTCCTACTCGAGAATCATTGAAGGTCAACTGCATTCTGCATTGGCAAACTATTAATTTCGGCCGCAGGATAGACGAGCATTTGCTGCATCAGCGACCATACAATAAGTGAAGATATAGGCGGTGTCTATCTTCTACCTTTTCATCTCGAGCAATAACACCGCGCCAACAACTTTTACTCATTGTATTGTTGTTATTTGGTGAAAGAAGTCGGCAATAACTAATCCATAGTTATGTCACCCTCAAATGCCATTGATACTGACAACAATTTAGAGCCTGAGCAAAATGAACAGACTACCAGCTACAATGGACTGAATCTCAGGAGGAATTTCAAGAACAAAAAAAGTTTCGGTAAGATAAACCATTAATGTTTATAAATAAGTTATTGTACTGTACTCTACATAATATAATGTTTGTTGTCCTCTCCCCCAAATATTGCATGTACCGGCATGACATAAATAATGCACCACGCGCATTTTACGCGCGAAACATATTATAATTATATAGTTATTGTTTCATCGTTGCATTCTCTACTCTCTCGACTCCTCATACATATCATCAGGCATCACCCATACCGGTGTATGTATTCATCATATTATGATTGGACAGGCGCACTTCGTGGTTAAAATTTATATGGTGCAAAATAAAGTTACCAGAAAATGTCTATTTATTTTACAGGGGTAGAAGTGAGGCGGGACATGGCGGGACCTGTCCCGCCAAGAGATTTCCAGGCGGGACGAGTCCCACCTAGAAAGATTGGTCCCGGTGACCGTTTTTCTGATAAAAATTGTTTAACTTTACTACAAAAGATATCAGGAAAAAAAAAAAAAAAAAAGGAAAAAAAAAACAAACAAAAAGAAAAAGAAAAAAAAATAACTGGAAATTATTACTTTATTTTACATGATTTTAAAAATATTATTATTCATTCATTTTTCTTCTTCTTAATTTACTATACAGTTACTATAGTGTAGAATTATTATTATTAATTTTATGATGAATGATGCATCAAGCAAGCAAGTCCAAAAGTTTGTTGCTTGAAGTGCGATTCGTCATAGGCCTAAAAATCATAATAAGCGGACAGATCCGAGTTTCTCGGTTGGTGCTCTGGAGGATAATCCATACAAAATAATAATAATAATTAAACAGCTATAGTGCTAGTGTATTATTGTACTTAATTTTGCCCCTAAAAAAATATTCTTAAACGTCTTGCCAATTCAGTATAAAATGTAAGAAAAATTAGGAAAGTGTACTTTTAAAATATCAATTATAAAAATAATAAAGTATTGTTTTTTAATAGATTTCACGTCCTTCGTAAAAATGTAAAATCCGTAAAATCGTCAATTTTATTTTTATTAAATTTTGATAAAAGCGACATAAAACAAATTTATTGCATAATATATTTGATAAAATTTTAAATATAATTAATAAAAGAAAAAAGCGAAGGTAATTTAAATATTTTGCCATTTACTATACAACATTATGAGTGTAAAAAAAAAAAAAAAAAATTTAATAATAAGGCGTGTGCTGCGCGACCCAAAAAGTTTGAAAAGCCTTCCTATTTACTGTTGTAGAGTATATATAGGCTATTTGAGACTCATTATAACTATAGGAATTTTAAAGCCTGTTAATGACTTAAACTAGTGCAGTGGTGAATTGCACCCCGATACATAAAATAAAAATAATACTAAAAATAAAATAAAAAGTCTTACTTTTAATATTGGCATAATTGTTTTCCACTCACGGGTGGGCCAAATTTTACTTGTTTTTAAAATAAAAGTTTTAGATTCAGCAGTATAAGTGCTCTACGCAAAATCTACATGCATATAATTATTTTCCTATTGTTCATTTTTAAGATTTATTCTGAGCTCAATACGAAATGCAATCTAAATTATTGCACCATTTTTCAAAATATTAGTAATTTGAGAAAAATTGGATTTGATTTTTTTTTTTTTTTTTTGCCTTGTCTTAAAAGAAGAATTTTAATTAACTCTATTTTCAATAAAGAAGTAAAAAATGAATTTAAAATTAAATATTGAACACTTCTATTTGCTTTTGCACGAATGCATTTTGTGCATTAATGCACAAAATATAATTCTAATGCAATTAACTATAAATTTTTAATTGCAAAATATTTAAAATTCCAGTATACTATTAAAAAAATCGCGCCTCCGGCGGTAAGGGGGTTCCACCCCCTTAACCCCCGCAAGGGGCTCCGCCCCCTTGACCCCCTTCAGGGGAGGCTCCGCCCCACCCCCCTGACCCCCCCACATGGTTCGAGCGATCCGAACAGGTCCCGCCATGAGAGTGAAACCACTTCTACCCCCCTGCTATTATATAAGTATATGTACATACATATATACCTTTAATTTGTAATTTATTCCTCTTAAGATATATATATATATGTAAACTTTAACCGCATCTGCGTGTTATTATTATTTAAATATCGCCCCGCAGATGCCATAAAAGTCGGCTAGTTACGTATGCTCCAATATCACATAATATAATATATAATCGAATTAAATTTGTTCTCATATATTATATCGCGAGTGTGGCTTATTATGTATGACTTTCCTATATCATAATCATATATTCAATTTTAAAATAATTTAGAAATGCTGCAGAGCAGGTTACGTATATACGGTCATATAATTATATGTGATATCACATATAATATAGCTATTGACCAGTACACTAATCTACATGACATTATAAAATTGTCTCATGGAGAAGCAACAATGTATCACAAAATGCAATAAATTTGACTTACCTAAAATTTTAATAGTTTCAAATGCATCAAGATTGCAATTCAAATTTAATGTAAATTAAAAATACTGCATCATAACAAAAGAGCATAATTTTAAAATAAATATTGTACATTGTACTTATTAATAATTTTGGACCAAAAAAAATTATAATAATATGAAAAAGAGACCACTATACTCTAAAATATTTTACTACAGTAATACTACTTACTAGATCGCAGTATTATGTATCATATAATTTAATATAATATTATATATAATATGCATAATGTTCTTAATTGAATTTATTATTATAACACGACGAACGTCGGATCCTATGTGCTATATATATATATATATATATATATATATATATATATATATATATATATATATATAATATATTAAAATTGCACAAAATGCAATGTATCTGTATCAATTAATAATCTACTGAAACTAATATGTACGTACTGTATATACACAAATTTATTGATCTGTTAGTAATTGCAAACGTATCTAATTTTACTGTGGAGACCACATTAATGCTTTCTTTTCTTGTATGATTTTTTTTTATTTTATTACATTACGTATAAATTTTGATGACAGTAATAATTGTGTAAATATAAAGTATGGATATTTTTTTTCCCTCAAAAAATTTGCACAATACGTTTTTTTTTTAAACATGATGTAGCCTTATTTAGTGAAATACACGTCACTATTGAAATAAACTTTTTTTTATTATTTTTTTTTTTTTGTAATAATCTCCAGTGAATATTGGAGGTCAAAACATATATGTATGTGAATGCAAATATAAAATGCAAACATAATTCCGGCTCCATTTCAATGCTAACTATATAAAAATGAAGGACGATGTAAGGGTCAGTATTATAATATTAATTGGGACATTTTTTATAATTGTTTGGAAAATGAATCAAAATATTCAATTCAATTCTTCTCTAAATCAAACGTTTCCTTTTATTCCTAGATTTATTTGGAAACCCCCCCCCCCTTTTTTTAATTGCAGTCCGTACACATTGTATTAAAAAAAAGGTAGAAAATTTGTAAAATGTGTGTAAGTGTGCCTTATACATATTGAAGAAATTTTATAAGATAGAATTTTTTATTATTATTATAAAATAGGGCGAACACTAACTGCATAATACTGTATGTGAATGGAAACGAGGGATGCAGGCTCGAACTGGCAATAAGAGTAAGTTCGCGAAAGCGCGGGGGACGTGGCCCCTATAAGACCCTAAAAAGGGGCATAACCAGGGTGTTACGCCCCTTTCACAGACGTGACCCCTTCAGTGCCAGTCCGACCCTGGAGGGATGTTTTTGTATATTTGTAAATATATTTTGTGTGTTGTATTATTATTTTATTGTTGTAATTTCAGATCAATATTACATATTATATATATATATATATATATATTCTATGCAATAAATAAGTTTATATAGTATGCACACACGCAGTTTTCTATTTTGCTCATGTAGCTATCATGACACTTAATTAAAAAAAAATAAAATTTAAGTTTTATTTAACCCATATGAACGATTCATAATACTCCATGGGAAAGTAGCTAAGTACATATCAAAAATGAAGATTTATGTTTCAAAGATACACTATAGTAATTTTTTTTAAAGGCAATTTGACCCACTTAAAACAAATAAAAGTCCACGCCTTTTGTTTTGTTTTTTACATCCCCTCTATGTGATGAAAAAGAAAGACTATTTAATTTAGCGATAATACCCGCAATGACACTGCATCTAGACTTTATAATTTAACAGAAGGCGCTTTTCATTGATGTATACATACATATAATTTTTTTGGGTCACACAACTACTAGGCATAACCTATGAGTTCATCGTTCATCAATCGAGTAAAAAAAAAAAAAAAAACTCGCTTTCACTTTTGTGGCGCCGAGCCAACCGGGTGCAAAAAAGGCTATGTAATATAACAGAAGTAAGAGACTTACTGTGTACTGAATGGTCTACTCTAGTTATAAGGTTTTGCATGAAAGTATATTATTATGTCACATTCTTTGTTCTTTGGCATTTAAAATAATCGAAAACTGAAAAAGATGTGTATGATGTTACACATTTTATATAATTTTTCTCTAAATTTATAGCTCGACCATGAATTTTTTTAAATAAACTAAAATGCAATAATTAAGCTGTTTTTATAATAAGATTTGGTAAATGTAGTGCATATATATGTGAAATAATTTTTATGAAACCGCACAACGGCATTTTTATTGATCATGTAGGTGAAAGCCATTATTTTTAGCCTTGACGAAATATTTTTCAACCGACTTTATTATAAGTCTTGAATATATATATTATATTATATACAAGTGCTTTAATAACGCATAATATAGCATAATATATTATATACATATAAGGCCAAAAAATGACATCTCAAGAAATATACACAAGGCTGAAATTAAAGAAACCTGTAACAATTTTTATTTATTTGATTTATTAAACACTTCAAACAAAAAAACTTCAAAATAATGAGTTTAATGAAAATTATTTGCACGATAATTTATAAAACTGCACGATCATATAATATGCTTTATTATTTATTTCTTTTAATGCGTACATCACAAATGTTGTGCTGCGTAAATTTCATTTCAAGAATTAAAAAAAATATATATATATGGTTCTTTTCCCTTTTTATTTCTTTCACAAAATAAGATTTTTTTTTTTTTACAAATTTGCAGTAAAATGCAAATGAGTTGCGTGCAAAGTCCATTAAACTTCCGCAAAAAGGAGACGAAAATTAACCTTGCAAAATTCTTAAAAAAATGATAAAATAATAATATAACAAGCAGGATATTTAAATTTTGATAACATAATTTTATTATGTTACATTTTATTCTTTGTTTCTGAAAATTATTTTTACGTAGTTAATTTATAAAACACGATGACATGTTGTCATAATTATTGTAATCTAAAAGATTATAGTAAGTAAAAACTACTTAAAAAAAAACATGCGGCGAAGTCATAATAATATGCTGTATTATACAGTTACATACATGGTTGTTCAAATAAATTAACAAAAATAAATTTTACGCACACGCACGTGACATTTTGTCATGCATAAAAAAAGCAGGAAAAATAATATTGATATGACAGTTGTTGAAAAATAAAAACAGATAAGTTTCCAAATCGTAGCACTGCAACTATAAATTATTATAATGACGTCATTTGTTGTTGTTGAAATAAGGACTTGTTCCTGGTTGATGATAGAGATAAACAAATTGATCAATTAATGGTAAAGATGATGGCCTTCACAATAAAATCTAGTTGTTGTAAATAATGCGTATTTACATATATAAAAAAGGGCATCAGATATTGATTTAGGACAAATATTTTCAAAATCCTTATTTTGGTTTGTCATTGAAATATGTTTTTCTATGCAAAATTGATGATATATTTAAACAATATAATTCTAACATATCAACAAAATAATAATAATCTGCATTATAATAATTATAATAATAACAACCAAAAATAGTTAATTATAATAATTAACCAATTTTAGATTATTTCCCATTGCAGTTTTATACATTTGTTTTGTTAGTTTGGTGGGAAATGACAAAAAAAAAAAAAAAGCTATATAAGCTATACGTTCAGAATTTACACGCTATAATAAAAAAAATTACCGTGAAGTAGTAGTAGTTTTTTTTTTTTTTTTTTATTATTATTATGAATTAATTTTGAGTTAAATTATAAATTCAAATTTACAGTATTAAAATTATCGTTAAAAGTTTTTATTCGTGCATATTTATTATTATTATTTTTTTGCTTAAGATTTAATGATGCTTATTTTCTACTAATATAATATGCTTTAAATTCAACACAAATAATATTGCACGAAAATAATAAAAAGCTTTTTGTGTAAGCAATAACATTAAACTTTTAAATGTATTCATAAATGCACGCAGTTGCCTCATAAATTTTGTAATTATAATGAGTATGTATAGTTGACTTTGAGAGTTACTTGCATTGTGTACTATAAATGTAATTCTTCTTCCTTCCCATTATTATTATATACACGATAGTGAGATCCAAGGGATAACTCTATTATGCTATTATTTTACATGCAAACTTTTTATTTGATCAAGTTCGTCAACCTTGCCTCTTAAGAAAACCTTGGGAGTAGCTTGTCATTATAGAGTGCATTATAAAGTGAGCCAATAATATAATATTGTCACGGCGGTGCATCATAAATAACCTATGAATGTGTGTAAATGCGGTCAACGTATTCATTAGAGGCCGCTATATAGTTGCCATATATTGTCAACGTTGCGTATTGCATGCATATACTTTATTCTCATAATATAGTGTTAAATAGATAACCCTGTAGTTTTTTTTAAAGCACATAGAATAATATAGATATGTTAATAAGAAAAAAGTTTTGAAGGCGATAGTATAATGTAGAGCGCACGCTCTGTTCGATTATCTTCAGCTCGGTTTTTCATTCGCTCGTTTTGTTTTACTATACTTTTTACTACGAGAAGCAGCGAGAGTGCAAAGTGGCACGTATGCACTTTTTGAGCTTTTAGTATCGTAGTTGTATATTATTAAGGAAGGAACAAACAATACCGAGCTAAGTCTATAAAAAAACATCTCCAAGGTTATTTTTTAAATGCAGTCAAATGTGATGATTGGGCAATATATACAACAACAACAACAACAGCATTCATTTAGCGTGCATCGTGATGCACGTAAGTAAATTAATATTATGTATATTTAATATTGATCGTGTATGTAATAACAACACAAAACTTCAATTAGGTTAAGTTCAATTACTGTATAGTATAGAGATATTTGCATATATATTGCTGACGCTATTATAGAAGAATTGTATATTGATGTTGAACACCAGTGACGTCATTGTGCCAATAATACGTGCATGTATGCTGGCGCCAACATTATTTCAATACAGTATTATATGATAGTAATTAAAATATTTTATATGTATAGCAGGATATTGCAATATTTTACATCAATGCATGCATTTTATTTTACATCACTTTAAAAAGCTGTAAATCTCAATGATAATTACTTTTAACTTATTGCTGTATATAGCCATTTTATATTTTATTATTATTTTTTTTTTTTTTAGCTGCACGTAAGACAAAATAAATACTGTAATTTCAAAAGAGTAATTCCTATGTATTTTTTCATTGCATGCATAAAACCCTCATTAACTGTGGCACGTGCTAACATATATATACGTTAGTAAATATAGTATTTCGTGTTTTTATGCTCGTTACGTTTATGCATTTTAACTCCTCTGACTCACTCACTCAGTTTCATTCATAAAGAGATCATTCAAGGGAAAGGGGGATGCACGGATGAGAGCACGCGCATATATCGTACTATAAAAGAGAGATAGTGTGTATATAAGGTCATGTAAAGAACGCTCACATTATAAATAATACTTTAATTTTTAAATGCGTTTATAAATAATGTGGTTACAGCAATAAAAATAATCAACACAATAAAGATCGAGTTAAAGACATTGGCCAAAAGTTATAAGGCAGAAACATCTGATATATTTTGCACGTGTGATACTAAACATAATATTATTATATTTTTTAAAAAATATGGTGGTACTAAGGATAAGATATTAATACCGAACATCTGAAAATTAGGACGAGAGATTCATCAACTGGTAAAATTGTAAATTGCATATTATATACTCTTTTTTGTGTGTTATTTTTAATAATTTTTCTTCCTTATGGTAACAGGTCCTGAAATTTGTATCATAAAGGTAGTTATAACATGACTTTTGAATGATAAAAAAAGGACTCTGTAACTTTTGAATTTCAGAGACATTAAGGATTTTGTTTATATTATACAACCCTAAAAAAACACCAGAAAAATTGCGGCAATGTTCATATTTATAGACTGCGTTTTAATATCATATCTAGGATTAAATTAATTTTAGCTACAGAGTATATTATATAAGATTTTATTTATATATCGTTTGAACTCTCGATGACATTGACAATTGACCACCATGTGCGTATATAAATAAATTAAATTTCAAGTGTCTATTTACAGCGGGCTATATCGAAGTTAAATGACATCAGAACATAATAATAATAGATGTCAAGTCAACAGCTCCTTGATCTCTTGACATTTTTGCTTGCATTAAAAATAAAAAGTGATGAGCACAATCAATGTCATTACTTCATGACCACAGCTGCACAGTACTTGACGTAACTTTTGCCTCGCACTTTTGATTCACGCAAGCTTTGTTATTTTGTGGCCAATAATGCAACTGTTCACGCACAGGTGCTTATCTCATAATTTCGTAACGCAATCGTTTTCTATAAAATAATAACAATAAAAAATTATTATTAAAAATTCTGTTCGCAACAATGTAATATTTCGTTTCCCTTTCTCCTTTATCTCTATTTTGGAAGATATATAATTTCGCTATTGTTTTTTCAAAGACAATTAGCGTACCTTTTTTTTTTTTTTTTTCTTTCCCTAGATGATGCACGAATGCACGATACACTTTATAAAATGTCTCATTTTTTTTCTAACTTTAATTATTATTATTTTGTCCCAAAAGTGTTTCAATATTATTTAGTGGGCCACATCTTATATCCTGATCTTACCCAGCTTGCAATTAGAGGGAGGATCGATACTAAAATAAATTAAATATATTTATTGTTAACCAAAAGCAGGCTACCGACTATGTATATATATATATATATATATACACAGTCCGAAGAATTAAATATTAGAAAAAATAATATATTGTTAACAATGAAGAAACACCCCACATAATTGCTCAACGTATCAAAAGTAGATCTGTTTTTCTTTATCGCTCAAAGTAAACATTTCAAGATAGTGAGAGATAAACTCTTTTTTTTTTTTTTTTTTTTTTTCTGAAGGTTTTATTATAAGCCTTCCGCGTACTCGCATTGTAAGATACCATTACATTCGATTGAAGTACAACTGATGGCGCCGACTTGTATATAAAATAATATATATTTTATGTTAAGATATGACCTTTGGCATCTTCGTGCCTAGCTTTATCTCTTGGAGAGATGAGATAAAAATAATAATAACAAAACTTATTTAGAAAAAGAAAATATAAATTATAAATAAACAAATTATATTAGACCGATAAACATTTTTACAATAACATACAACAAGATTATTACAAGTCGTTTCGTATAATAATAAAAATTATTATGTAAAAAGTTGTTTTATGATAATAAAACAGATTTATTGCATAATTTCTTAGATGTGTTGCCAATTAGTATAAAAAATAATGATAGTTTATCACGTAAAATGGTTTTCATGTAGACCTTGAACGCATGTTCTGCTTGAAATATTTTTTAATAATTTTATATAATATCGACTATTAATAGTAAAAAAGAAGTCTATAGGTCTGTAGAATATCCGTTCAAATATTATTTTTAATGTAAATTTTTACTTTTATATTATATTATACAGTATATAATATGTAAACGGATGTATTTAGTATTTTATTAATAATAAATTTAAAATTGTTTTCTGTTTTAGCTAATCGCAAAGATGAGGTGGCGGCAATACGGAACAAGTTTCCCACTAAAGTTCCGGTAAGTTGATTTTCTTTTGTTAAAATTATTAAATATATAAATTTGAATAGACGCTAATTAATTAATTTTTTTTATACATTGCAGATTATCGTGGAACGTTTTTCCAAAGAGAAGTCACTGAGCCCTCTCGACAAGACCAAATTTCTCGTGCCTCAAGAAATCACTATGTCGCAATTTGTGACTATCATCAGGTATATATTATATTTATTTCTAATATGCTTGAATTTAATGTTGAATAATATTTGTACATAGATATCGATTTTTTAGTTAGGCGATTATTAGGAATATTATTAAAAGATTTACTTTACTGCAGTATTATTTCATCAATGTATAGTTAAAGGCGTTGAACACATTGACCAAAAAACTTGCCTAACATCCTAACATACTGGAATATCAATGGTGATTTGACTGGAGTCATTGATTTCTAATGTATTTTCCATTCACAAAAAAAACGAGTGCAGACAATGACGTAACAGCTTGCATGTTTTATGCGCACGTGGTCCAGGCAAACTGTGACGTCAGAGTCCGCATTTGCCATTTCTTAAATGGAAAATAAATTAGAAATCAATGACTCCTGCCAAATCAACGTTAATATTCCGCTTTGTTAGGATATTAGGCAAGTTTATTATTATTATTATTCTTTAATGTGTTCTACCCCAAGATCATTATTATATATATAAAAAAAGTATATTTATAATTGGTTTTGATTTTAGAAATCGCATGCAACTGGGCCCACAACAAGCCTTGTACCTTCTCGTCAACAACCGTAGCATGGCCAGTTTATCACGCACCTTAGCTGAAGTTTACCAAGAACATAGAGATGAAGATGGCTTCCTGTATGTGACATATGCGTCTCAAGAAGTATTCGGATGTGCGTGATATTCAAAATCTATGCTCATTTTAAAGAGGCTGCTGAAAGACTTATAACGACCCTCAACATGATTTTGCCTTATAGTCCCTATGTCAATGTTTGCTGATATTGGGTAAAGGCGATCACAAATATATTTTTTTGCCATCATCAATTGTGTTTGTTACTATATAATATTATATTTATTCTGCTGAGCAGACAGTCATCTTTTTCATACATCTTTTTACATTTGGCGATGGGAAAATTTATTAAAGATTATGAATATGTGTTTTTTAAATTGTTCTTTAATTATTAAAAGAAAACTTGATTTTTTTTTCTATACACGTTTTTTTTTTTTTTTTTTTTTTTTTTAATCAAAATTTTATAAAATTGTTTTAGATATTTGTGATTGAATTATTTTTAAAAAGTTTATTCAAAGTAATATTTATATACAATAATGTGCACTTATTAAAAGCAATTATTGATGAATGAGGAAGTCTACACAAAGGTAACCCCTAGGTTTGAATACATCATTTAAAAGAGAAAAAGTAGTAGATAAACTTGGCATAGGCAATTACCTGGAAAATTGACGTTTTATTTAATAAAAGAAGAAATAAAAAATTTCAATTCCCAACCCTTTGCCGACTATGACGTCATTTGTTTACATTCGATTTTCAATTGTCTTCTGAATTTCAAACAATCACATTGTTGAAAGGCGGCCGTTGGCCGTTAAATTTTTTGAATTTGTAGCAGTTGCATGAAATCAAGAAGACAATTGAAAATCGGATGTAAACAAATTATGTCATAGTCGGCAAAGGGTTGGGAATTGAAATTTTTTATTTCTTCTTTTATTAAATATAACGTCAATTTTGAAGGTAATTGCCTATGCCAAGTTTATCTATTACTTTTTCTCTTTCAAATGACGTATTCAAACCTAGGGGTTAACTTTGTGTAGACTTCCTCATTGTTATTGCAGAAAAATAAAAGGTCAAGTTAAATTTTCTTATACATACTGCCTTCCACCATTCAATAAAAAAATGTGTATGTGGCATTCAAGTAAGAAAATACTCAAAAGACTGACTTCAGTTGTAAAAAAATGTAATTTTCTGTAAAATATTATGTATTATTAATTATTGGTATATTATTGTCTTTTATCTCGTAATAAATAAGCAAACTTTAAAAATATTGCGGATTTTTATTGATATTTTTGTAAACAATTGTTTAAGATTTTTAGATAGAAATAACAAATAAATACTAGATTAAGGATTATTTAGTAGAAAACTTAATTGATTAACCCTTATTAACTAGACCTAATACCTAACCACAATGGTTCATTTTCCTACCTCTAGATTGAGGAGTAGGATAATATAATAGTAATAGATAAAATTAACAAACTTAAAAATAACTTTGGATTATACTTTACTTCAAAATAATTCCTATTAACTTAATATCAAATGGACAACAGATTAGATGATAATAAATTTGATGTGGCGAGCACTTTTTCAAGATATGATAAATAAATAAATTACAATTATTTTTATACCCAGTTAAATTTGTATTGTGCTACTTTCTTTAGTTCAGTTAATAAATAATGACGAAAGGGCATAATAAATAAATAAAAATTGTGCACCTTGGTCCTTCAAACACATCAAATTTAAGAAGCTTTAATATTATGAATTTTGCATTGCAATGAGTTGTGCCCAAGTCCAAATATACTATATATTTTAATGATGAAATAAAATTTCATTTATTTAATTTAAAGTACTGTACAGGATTTTATTAACAATGATTGGTACTATAACTATAAAATACATTATTCAAAAAAGTTGAAAAAATATTCCATCATGGAAAAGTTTTGACATCACACTTATGCACTCATAGTAAGAAATATAAAAATTAAGTTCTAACTATTTCACCATGACAGCTAAAAAATTGAATACTTATTTTACTAATCAGTGAGTCAGACATGGGACTAATAGTATGAAAATTAAAATAAATTATTACTTAATTTTTGCAGTAGGTATACATAGAAAAATAAATAAATAATGAAATTCCATTCCAGACAGTTTAAACTAATTCTTACAATTGATTCAATGTTATTTTTTGTATATTTTTCACATAAACAACTTGAAATTTCCAAAAAATAGATAACACTTAAAACTTATATAAAATATTGTATAGAATTGTCATAAAAATAGCTTTGTCCAAATGTATATAATTCCATTCACTCATTAGAGCCAAGAGCTTGAGCTGCATTAAGAAGAGTATCATGAAGCTCTCGAGCATAGCCAACCTGAGTGCGTACTGTTGCCAGAAACTGAGGGTAAGATAAGGAGCCTTGTTCTTGAGCTACAGGTCCAGATTCAGTTCTTGTTAAAGCCACTTGCATAGGCAAATAACGTTGGCTACTGTTCCCTTGTGTCACACATTCAATAGCAGTTTTCTATATCAAACATAATCACAACAAGCAGATTAATCAATCAGCAACAATTAATTACATATTTCAATTATTGAGGCATAAACTAGTTAAATTTCCAGTTCAGTAATAGGGTAATCTGACAATCAATTCAATACACAACAATCTGTATAATTTATTATATGTATATATATATATATATATATATATAATATGTGTGTGTGTGTTTGTGTGTAACCTTATCAAAAATCAGAAATTTAAGGAAAATAAATGTATAAAATACACAACACAAGCAATTTAATTTGAAACAATGCTAGGTATGTGAAAGAAAACATAAAATTTCAAATCGCTTATATGTATTAATGCTTCCTATAGCCCTGAAATATGGAGACCATATGAAATGAGTATTATCATAAACTCTTATACTGTATGTGTTAAATAAAATAATAAAAATATACCAAATTAACTGTAATAATTTATTCACTACAGCAACATAGTAAGTTCACAAATACCAAGTACAGTATTATATTAATAATTTATATATTGATACTGGAGGCATATTAAAATTATCTTGCTCATGAATTATAAACAAAATTTTAATGCTTTTTTTGAGCTTAGGTCAAAGGGAGTTATTGATACGATTCCCCCCCCCCCCCTTTTAAATTCATTATAATGATTCATCTTTAAAGCAATAATCCCCTTGAGAAGGAAGGCCAGGCCTAATCCTTTCCAGTAACTTGATTATGAGCTGTAGTTTAATAGACCACATGTGCAAAACACTGCACTTCTCTAAACCTACTATCAGACCTATATGACTCGGACCACTTTTTACCTTACGATGGTAATGCTCATTACTATGAACAAACTGCCTGGCCTGCTTCTCACCGCACTGGTAACCTACTTGCTTAATCATGCAGAGAAATCACCACACACCAACTAGTTGGCCATCAAGATCAGCCAACACAGGCTTGGTTTCAAACACTGATCCTCCTCTTGCCTTACGAGCTTGCTAGCCACTACATCACATAGACAGGTGTTGTGCCACAGGGACAGGCTATTACAATATTTTATTTGTTTAAAACACTTAAATATGTCTAGTATCTTTCATTCAACATTTCCTGTACTAGTGCAGTAGGTAGATAAAAGAAATATACATAATAAGGGACTCAGCTCATTTTCTGCAGACTTTTATGATTGGCTAACTCACTCCACTAAAAAGCTCCATGAAATGTATAACAGTGTGTTAAATATTTCAACTCACCAAGTGTAACTCCATTTGATCACATATTGAGTAGAATTCTTCTAGGTTTTTATCAAATCTTGGTGCAGGAACCTCATTCCCTTTCCTGAAAATACATTGATAAAAATGATTTAAAATTCATATAGCCAAAAGCTATATACAGCTTTGGCCAAAAGTTTGAGAATGATTTGTATAGGCAAAACCACACTCTATCTTTATGAGACACAGAGCAGCCACAATTTTAAACTTTTGTCCAGAGCTGTACATAAAGACAAATGAGTATATTAGACATATTACTGTTTGAATTGATTTTTCACATCATTATTATTTATTGTCTCTTTTGCTTCAAAACAACCCTCCAGTATTATACTACATACTACCAGTATATTCAAAAATTTGTTCATTCAAAAAAAAAAAAAAAAAAAAAAAAAAAAAAAAAAAAAATCTCACACGTACGTATATTGGTATACAGAACGGTTCTCAGATAAAAGGTCCTGTACCTGTCCTGTGCGCAGCTCGCCGACAATGCCACATACCTGTGCGCACAAGCAGGTCCTTTTATCCGAGGACCTTCTTTCAGCCATCATACATGCAAATTTCAAAATTCAAAATAGTTTATTTTCCAATCTCCTACAATCAAAGCAGTAATACAAGACTCTGTACATTTATTTAGGTTATTTTTGGTTTACGTCAACTTACATATGTACTAACTTACAAACTAGACACACTAAGGGAAAATACGAGAAAAATCTCACATATTAGGACATGCTGCATTCATGTATGGTATGCATATTATGCTGCATTATAAGGATAACTGTTTGCATACTCGCTTCCCACATAAGAACGTATGTATGCACATACTTACATTGTTCCCAAATCGACAAGGCTGTTTTGATGCAAGGCCTGTGCAGCAGTTTTCAGTGTGTTCTGAAAATAATAATAATAAAATCAAAGGGAGCACATAAATTACTGTACATAAGTATAATCACAGCACAATCTCTCACATTTGAAGTTATATGAAATGTGTTATATATGTATACTTACAGATAAAGAATCTCTTAATGGGTTGACAAGAGATTTAACTTTAGAAATGTTATCCAGCTTCTCCTGTTGTTGTTGCTGCGCTTGAAGCTGAGCTTGTTGCTGTTGCAAAGTTCCTGGTGGTTGAGGGATTTGAGGGTGCAGTCCTGTAGGTATTGGACCTTGCATAGGAGGCATTTGCATCTTGAAAAATTGAGATACAGCACTAATTAATTACAAAAACTTTGCTGGATTCTAACCCTTTGTTTATGTTTTCTTTCCAAGCAAGTATTTGACACGCCCCCTTTCCCCGCAGCGTTCAGGCAGCGTTGTCAGATCGTAATGGAAAAGACGAAAAAAAAAAATCAACCAATCAACAGCCCGCAGTGCCCGCATCAGCCAATCCAAGCCAATCACGATTCAGAATTTCAGAATTTTGGCTCGAAGATTCTAAAATTAGCAGCAAAAATCCGTTGCTTGACTTGCTTGTTCACCGTTGCAGATGGTGATGGTAGAAGAAGTAGAAGAGGAACACTTCCTTGTGTACTTTTTTCTGTAAATTAGACATATACATATACCGTAAAAGGTAAGGTTCTTGCATTTTGTAATATTATAATATCTTTAGTGACAGAGTATCCATTTAATTTTAGTTATGGTTTTAAACTCGGAGATATGTCATACTTTTTTGATAGAGACCACACGTCATAATATGTATGTATGTACTGCATACATACATAACATACAGACCGTTTTAAAGAGGCTCCATGCCTTGTTTAACACTGTAAAAAGTAGGGCATATGGTTATGTATGTACTAGTTATCGGCAGGCTCTTTTTACGGCGACAGTGTTAAGTTTACGAGATTCTAAGTAGAACCAACTACATACCTTAGAATTCCGTCATACTTGCCATATATATACCACTGTTTAAAACTCTTATCAGTAGAGGGGGCCGAGATAAATAGGGGTGCCGATCACTGCGGCAGTGTCGGTTTGGCTGCTTTTCTCAACAATACTATGCATACATATAGGAATTTCAACCTTAAGATGACCCTCTTAAGCTTCTGATAACTAGTCCTATTACCATACCTGCATGAGCTGCACCTATGAGCTCAAAGCAGGTACCGGTAACCGAAATTTGGCCAAGAAATATAGGGGTAAAATAACATTATGTCATGTGATATGTATGTATGTACATATCGATGTATCATAAGTACATACATACATAATATGTATGTACGTACATAATCGTTTGTATTTATAGGCATTTTAATATGAATAATGAAATGATCATGTTATATGACTTGTATGTTTATGAACATATTATACATACATACTTTACATGTCATATGATCATGTAAGCACAAAAGTTATATAATACCTATAATCACCTATACCTATAATCGTGTCAGTCAGTATATACATACATACAAGCATATATGTACTGCACACACACACACTAGCTCTCTAATATGCATATTTATTTTTCATTGCAAAGGTGTTTCTTCACATACCACCATCATGGCTTCAGGGATACATCGCCCTGGAGGTTCTGGCTCAATAAACAGCTCACTGCCAGCAGCCAGCAAAGTTTCTAATGCAGGCATCATCGATTTGACTGAAGATGATTCATATATTGAGGATGACTCCACCGATATTATAAGTGATTCCTCAAAATCAATTATAAGTGATTCTGATAATGAAACTGAAATTACATCAGTTTTCTCTCCTAAGTTTAACTCCACTCTAAATGCTGGCAACAAAACTTTAGGGATCAAGTTAGGTAAAGGCCCTGCTAATTACCAACCCAAACTCAATATTCCTGCTAAAACTATTCCTACTCAGCCACCTAAACCAAGTGTAAATAAGGTACAAAATAGTGTTCCTAAATATGTTACTGCTACTAAACAATCACCTGAACAGCTTGGAGCTGCAACATTGCCAATGATTCCGCTTGGTAGACCAAATGTAACCAATGGATCAAGGCCATTTGTACCATATAAATCGACCTCCTCTCCTACGGAGTCTCTCTGGTCTGTTAACAAGACAACACCACCATCTGGAAGATCTGTAAGTGCAATTCAAACATCTCCATTTGAAAATTCAGAAGCTGACAACCAAACAATATCTCCTGTGGAAAGAACAGGAATAGTGAAAAAAACATCACCACCCCTAGCACCATCAGGAATCGTGAACAAAACATCACCTCCACTAGCGCTGTCAGGATTTGTCAAGAAAACCTCACCTCCATTAATGCCATCTGACCTCGTGAATAAAATATCACCACCTTACCAGCAATCGACTCATAATATGAACAGCAAACTATTTGAAGCTGAGCAAGATCCCAAAAATGCCAAACATTTTGCTATGGTTCAAGAGCGGGCTGCATTATCACAAAACATGCTAATTATTAAAGAGAAAATCAATCAACTAGTGGTAAGTTTTTTCTATGAGCCTTTTTCATGTACTTATTTGAACATATTTTATGACAATTATACAATACAGTACTAGTATATTTGACATTGTCGGATTATTTTCATAATAAAGTGTGTTTTCTCAACAGAAAACCTTGTCAACTGTAAATCTGGATTCCCTGGCTGATAAAGGTGATAAGCTTCGTAGCCAGCTGCAAGAATTGAGGAAGAAGCAGGGAGAACTACACAAGAGATTCAGGATCCTAAATGAGAGCATGCCGGATGCACCTCCAGCTCCTCCTCAAGATCAACCTTACAGGAGACCTGGAAGTATGGACATATCATTTATCTTTTATTATTTTGATTGAGATGCATTTGCATATTATTATTATTTATGTGTACACAGCAAAATAATTATTATCATTTAAACAACTTGCTATGCACAAAGGTATGAAAATAGTAATAATCCAATGTCTGAATGTATCTTTATGGGATAGCTTCTCTGCAGTAATTTTGGTTGCTAGATTACAATTTAAGCTAGTATTGATATAAAACATTCCATGATTAGGAAATTTAAAAAAGACAAAATATTATAAACTTGTATTTTTTTTTTCAGCTTTGGCAGTTGCTGAGAGTTTGTCTAAAGATGCATTGGTCCGACTGCACTCAAGTATTCGTTCGTGCCCTCTTGACTCTGGAGCAATTGATGAAGGACCTCAGGGACTCAAAATTCCACTTCTTCCTCATCAAAAGAAAGCTATGGCATGGGTTCTTTGGAGGGAGAAACAGCATCCTAAAGGCGGCATCTTAGGTAATTACTGTCACCATAAGGGGAGTTTTGATGTACTGTATTTGAAAATTACTGTAATAACGCTGCGACCTTAAACTCGACATCATGTAGAAAGAGGCTGAAAATAGAGTTCAGATAAGTGCTACGTAACTAGCTCACGTACCACCTGCACTCTTTTTCTTTCTTTCTTTCTTTCTTTCTTTCTTTCTTTCTTTCTTTCTTTCTTTCTTTCTTTCTTTCTTTCTTTCTTTCTTTCTTTCTTTCTTTCTTTCTTTCTTTCTTTCCTTCTTTCCTTCTTTTTTTTCTTTCTTTCTTTCTTTCTTTCTTTCTTTCTTTCTTTCTTTCTTTCTTTCTTTTTTTTCTTTTTTTTTTTTTATAATTTGTTTGCAAGTGTTTCCAAGCTGGTGTATCAACTTGAATTTCAGCCTCATTCTACACAAAGTGGCATCACCTTTGATGTTAAGGTTACGATGGTCGTGTGTACTAATGCTATTTTGATGGTCTGGAATCTGATAAATGAGGAAGTCTACACGAAGTTAACCCCTAGGTTTGAATACGTCATTAGAAAGGGAAAAAGTAGTAGATAAACTTAGCACAGGCAATTACCTGCAAAATTTAAGTTTTATTTAATAAAAGAAGAAATAAAATAATTCAATTCCCAACCCTTTGCCGACTGTGACGTCATTTGTTTACATCCGATTTTCAATTGTCTTCTGGATTTCATGCAACTGCTATAAATTCAAAAATTTTAACGGCCAACGGCCGCCTTTCAACAATGGGATCGTTTGAAATCCAGAAGACAATTGAAAATCGGATGTAAACAAATGATGTCACAGTCGGCAAAGGGTTGGGAATTGAACTTTTTTATTTCTTCTTTTATTAAATAAAATGCCAATTTTGCAGGTAATTGCCTATGCTAAGTTTATCTACTACTTTTTCCCTTTCTAATGACGTATTCAAACATAGGGGTTAACTTTGTGTAGACTTCCCCATTGTTATCCTTTTTAGCTGATGATATGGGCCTGGGAAAAACTCTTACAATGATTGCCTTGATAATGAGAAGCAAAGAACTGTATCAAGATGACCAAGAGAACCTCGATGGCAGCTCATCTGAAGATGGTAATTAATTTTATTTATTTAATATTATTTTTAAGTTTAAAATAGAAAAGTACTCATTCATTAAGTATAAAGTGAGGCTTATACTATTACACTAAAAATTTTGAGCATTATAAAATGTTTTTATTCTGTTTAGATTCAAAATATCCAAAAGGTGGAACTTTGGTGGTGTGCCCTGCCAGTGTGATGCGCCAATGGGAAAGTGAGATTAAAAATCGCTGTGAGAGAAAGAAACTGTCGTGTATGGTGTACCATGGTAAAGAGAGACCTGCTGATATTTCCAGGTTTGTTTTGCTGATTTGCATCTTTCAAATTGCACAAAACTTCTTATAAATACTGGCCCTTATATAAAATTATAGCTTCAAATTTAATTTGTGCCTAAGTTTATATTAAATTGATATAAGTTCCTATAGTAGAAGCCTAGGGAATTTTTAATGTTGTTTAAATTTGATTAAGTTGGGAATCTGTTTTCAGGCTGCTACGTAAGGATGTTGTGATAACCACATACAATCTGGTGGGTAGAGAGGGAGAAACCCCAGTTCAGCATATGGCACTGGATGGACTGCAACCTTCATCACCACAGGTACTATAATAGAACAAAAATAACATCATTTATATATTAAATATTGCATTTTATTTGTTGTTATTTATCTTGGAAAATGTATAATTTTAACTTGGCTCATGCATATGTACAGGGGATGCTTTTTTCTGTGCAATGGGAGCGTGTGATACTTGATGAGGCACATCAAGTTAGAAATCCAAAGACTAAGATGGCAAAAGGTGTGTGTGCATTGATGTCGAAGTACAGATGGGCCTTAACTGGAACTCCTATACATAACAAAATGCTGGATCTCTTCAGTCTGGTCAAGTTTCTCAAATTTACACCTTTTAATAACGAGCAGGTATTTATTCAGTTGAAATTTTAATTGCAATACTTTTTATTTGTTTATTATTATTTTGCAAACTAGTCTAAAAGGGTTCCTATATTTTTGACATGTATTACTAGAAAAACTTTTATTAAAAGAGTTCTGTGGATGTACTATAATCTGCCAATAGTTGATAGAATTTTCTTGTAGTGTATAGCCCTATTATGTCTCTGAATTTCATCAACATGCAGGAGGATAAAAATAAAACAAATGTTTGAAATTAGTATTTTTGTAGATCAGGGTTTCTCAACCGATGTTCTGTGGGACATTGGTGCTCTGTGGTTGTCAGCATGTAAAAATCAATGGAATAGGAGAGAGAGAGAGAAAGAGAAAGTATGAATAAAATACAGTACACTTGAAAACTGTTACTAATCTCTTAAATTTATGTTACATCACATTAAAATACCAAAAATAGTGTGAATTTGTATTAAAATGTGTATTTGTATAGTGCATTTACAAAATTAGAAAATTGCGCCTATGTTCTTTGCAGTATTTATGGTTACAGCAAGTGTTCTGAGGCTAACTAACGGTTAAGACAAACAAGCGTAGATGATTAAATTTTGTATCAACTTCATTGCCATGACTTGTATATTGTATATTTTCCCCCAGGTGTGGAAACGTTGTACAGAAAACAAAAGTGTCATGGGTCAAGACAGACTTCATGCCATCATGAAATCCATTCTGTTGCGTCGTACAAAGCAAGAATTGCAAGTTGAAGGACAACTGAAGTGCTTACCTCAAAAAGAAGTTAAGATCATTGAAATTGACTTAACTCCTGAAGAGGACAAAGTTTATCAATACTTGGTCAAAAAATCAAAGTATGTATACCAGATAATATGTGAGATTGATAAAATTAGAATTATACCTCATTAAATAAATTCACCTGCTTAAAATATATTGCTTTCTGCTGCAATCTTTTCTTCTAATTTATGACAGTTAATATTACCCCTACCCTAACCCTTCCCAAGATAATTCAAGATTTGCAATAGAATGACTGGGACTATGTGGTAGACGAAATGTACCCCTATAAAGTTGATTTTCTCTAAGGTGATAAGACATCTTTCAGCTTAAATAATACGTGAGGTGATTATTTCAATGATCGTGTTAAAACTTTTTGTAGATACTTATTATATAATTCACATGAATCAATTTAATTAAAAAAAAACTGTTTTAAGTTTTAAGATGCAATTGCTTACTTTTATTTATTTTGCAGGATATTAATGGCCAACTTCATGCTGCAAAGAGCTGAAAAGCAAGTAGAGACAGGCGAAAATCCTTTTGCTTTAGATGATGCACATAAAAAATTATTAGAACTTGGTATATCTGTAGAAAATCGCCGTGCAAGAATCAATTCTTCTGAAGAAAAAGTCAAAGCAAGCGAACTCTTGTTCTATTTGCTGAGATTAAGACAGATGTGCTGTCACCCATCATTAGTGAAGTCTGTAAGTTTTATAACAATGTACAGTTATTAAAAGTGCATGTAATTTTAATGTACAACTTTTTTCCCCCTCCAGCTTTCTCATAAGAAACGCATTGTGATCAGTGATCACTATATACGTTGTGTGGGGGGGGGGGAATGAAATTATTATTAATTACAAAATTGGGCTACATGATTTTTATTGATAGTTCTCTTATTTTGTAACATAACTGTTTATTTAGAAACTTGATCCTGAAGCAGCTAAGAATGATGTCATTGATGATGGAGAAGATGAGGTGTCAAACCTGGTAGACAATATGGAGCAACTTGATTTGGAAGACAGTGATGATGAAGCAGAAGTGGAACTTAAGAAAGTTCTCAGCCCTGATAATCCTATCTATGATAAAACACACATGAGTGCAAAAGTAAGTGTATTTCATAACTCTGCATTTAAATTTATTGGTAAAAATAAAAACAGATGACAGAGCAACACCCAGAGAGTTTGGAAGAAAAAAAATTGAGAGTGGGAAATTGATCTGGTACTTAAAAGGGATGTCTTGCATGAGAGAGAGAGAGAGAGGGGGGGGGGGGAGAATTCAAACCTGGTCTGAAATAAAACTTTTTTTTTTTTATCAATTGATTATTGCAAAGTTGATTTCTTTCCTCAATTTTCAATGTGCATTGAAATTGGATGAAAATAAGCTACCAACCAAGCATTTGGATATGAACTTGAATGCTTTCTAATCAGAGTTGTTAATTGCAAGTAATAATATTGTTTAGATTGGTGCTATTCTTGAGATGGTGGTGGAAGTCCACAAGACAAACGAGAAGGTAGTTCTGGTCTCACAATGGACCTCTATGTTGGATGTCGTTGATTATCACTTGAGAAAGAGAGGAGTGTATGCTGCTATGTTCACTGGCAAGTTGGATGCACAGAAGAGGCAAGATATGCTTGATTCATTCAACAAAGAAAATAGTGGACCAAAGGTAAGTGTTATATACATAACAGAGTTTAAAGCACGTTTAAAGGCATTTTCTCGCATTCCAATTTTTACATGACAATTTAATTGTATAGTAAAGTTCAAGTAATGCATTTTAAAATACTTGATTTTGTAAGGGGGGGGGGGGGGGGGTGGAGAAAGAAAAAAGGAAGAAAAAACCTTCTTCTTCTACTTTTTTTTTTTTTTTTTTTTTTTTTAACTGCAAATCTGATGTATTCTAAAAATTGTTTTGTGATGGATATTTGCTCAGGTTCTGCTGCTGTCCATAACTGCTGGTGGCACGGGTGTGAATTTGATTGGTGGCAATCATCTGGTGCTCATGGACATTCACTGGAATCCTCAGATAGAAGCACAAGCCATGGATCGAGTTTTTCGTGTTGGACAAAAGCGCGATGTCAAAATTTACAGGTAAGAAGTCTGTGGAAAAATGCAAAGTATTTGTGTGTTTTTAATGGGGGAAAAAAAGATTGCAAGATTATTAAAGTTATTATTACAGTACTATAATGCTATATACCTGTGATGGTTTTATTTTTGTATTTTATTATATTTATTAAAATTATCCGAGATTAAATAGAGCAATAAACAAAGTCAGCCACAAGAACTTTTAAAAGGAGTTTTTTTTATGGGTTTGTAAATGTATCTGATATGTATAACAGATAATTGCTAATAAAAAATTGAAATAAGAAAACCAAGTTAATTTTGAAAATGCTTCAATTTTAGTATTTCTAATTTCTGTATTATTATTATTATTTTTGTCTTTTTACTTGTAGATTCATCTGTTCAAACACAGTGGAACAAAATATACAATTAGTCCAGGAAAAGAAACTGGCAATTGCTGATAGCATTCTTCGAGCCAAGAACCAATCTAAGTTGAACTTGGAAGATTTGCAGACTCTCTTCCTTGGTCATTAAACATGCACTCTTTCTTGGGTTAAACCACAGAGATGCAGGATTGCTTTGTTACCATAACTGTTATAATAACTAACATTCATTAATAATCAAAGGAAAGGATAGGAGAAACCAACAGGCGCCTTACCACGATGAGGTCCGTAGCTTGGTGGAAATCTTGATGGCACAGTTTATACAAATATATTTACAAGTTTTATGACGTTTCGAGGGCAACAGCCCTCTTCTTCCAAACTTGTAAATATATTTGTGTAAACTGCGCCATCAAGATTTTCACTAAGCTGCGGACCTCATCGTGGTAAGATGCCTGTTGGTTTCTCCTATTCTTTCCTTTAATTATTCATTCAAACCTAAATGGTTTTTACCTTTCCTTATTAATTACATAATAAGTAACATTGTTAGATACCTTGTTATAGTTTAGGTTACGATAATTTTAAAATAAGAGAGACGACATTTCAGACATAGTGCGGAACTATTTTACAATTCTGTTCACCAGTTATATAGTTTCATGTATCGCTCCTCGGCAACATACCCTGTCACGTTACTAGGTCATTCTGCATCTCTGGTCACACTGATTCTAACTTGATAACTTTAAATTCGTATACTTTAAAACAAATATGACCATTATGTCCCTATTAATTTTAAAAAAAAATGTAACTACACTCTATCCACCTTTACGCAAGCTTTGTATATAACGCTTATTTTTTTTTAAAAGTTTGTAGAGATTCATTTTAAGTTTTAACTATATTATGGTATACCTTCGGGTTATGTAGTTTTGTAACCTTCATCCTTCGTGGCTTGCCTGTTTTCATACTGTATTTTTCAACAAGTTTATCAAACGCAAATGTAACATTGAATTTGTAATTTACTTTTTGTTTAGGTTCATGTTTTCTCTACCTTCATTTTATTTACAATTATTATTATTTAATTACTTGTAATGTTGTACTTATTTTATAAAATGCAAATGCTTAACAAAAATAATACTTTAAAATCGCAATTTTTATTTTTCCAACAGTGTTGGAAAATTTCTCACATAATATTATTATATGTTGGCCTCTTTGATAAAAAAATAATAATAATAATCAACATTTTCTTGTACCTTTAATCTGTTGGCTTTACCCATCTGCTAAGTTTTTTCTTTATAAATTTCTTATTGATGACCATACTCTTACTGATTTTAATATTTTTGTTGTTTGACCATATCATTTGTACAGTACTACATCTTATATTAGGAATTTTGTGGTATATAATCATTTCTAGTATAATTAAACTTGATTATATCTTGATTTTTTTTTCTCAAATTATTAATGTCATTTGTGCAGGCTGTTTCTTTTAATAAAATAACAATTAAAAGTACTGAATTTTATTTTAATTTTTAGCTAATAATGCATTATGAGGTGGTTGCACAATATTGCGGGCTGGCGTCATGCTAGAGCACATAATATAATGCTCACAGCTTAGGATAAACATCGTTTTTATTTTCATCAAAGTGCAACCCAAGAATGCACCCCTGCAGTTTTGCCTTTTGTTGTTGAAATGTTTATTATGAACAACAAATAATGGACTTGGACAAGGCATAATAATATTATTTATTTATGATTTGGAGCGAGACCAGCGAAATTATTTCACTGATCCAGGATCCAGCGCTGGTCTCGATCTAGGACACTTGGAGCGACTTGGAGAAGCACTAAAAAGTTCAAACTTTTTGGCGGAGTCGCGTTTAGCGCATGCGCACAATGTTCAGAAGCGAAATAAAAACAGGACAGCTGTGTTTGTTGTGTTGTAAAACTTTTTGGAGCCAAAAGAAAAATCAGTGATTTCTAAAGAATTTAAAAGTTTTACTTTATTTTTTTACTGCTATATTATAATAAAAACATTTTATAATCATAAAATATGCCATACACGTATTAAAAACGGTAGAAGATTGAACAAATAGAAAAAACAGGTTGAGTTTACTTCACATCAGTCGGTGTCTGTTCTAAACAGTAGCATAATGCAGAAGTACGAAAAGCTTGAAAAAATAGGCGAAGGTTTGTAGAGTTTCAATTAAAACATTTTTAATTTTATCTTAAATATTCATGGAAAATTCTTACTTAATTTTGAACTTTGAGATTCTTAAGCAAATTATGTACACATTTTCTTCTGCTTTTCTTTTAGGAACGTATGGTACTGTATTTAAGGCCAAAAATCGAGAGACGCATGAAATAGTTGCTCTAAAAAGAGTTCGACTAGATGATGATGACGAGGTATGTATAATATTTATTTATACTGGCCTATGTACTGTATTTATATACCGGTACATATGTAATAATACAAACTGTATGCATAAAATATTTATATGTATCCATACTTTCCCATATTTGCCCCAAACAGGCCCCAAAATTGTTTTTTTTTTTTACTTAAAATAAGCCTCGTCTCTCAAGTATAGAAGGTTGTAACTCTGACTGAGAGTAGAATAGTCGATATTGTACATATATATCTACTGATTCTCTCCTAAACATAAACTTATGTGGTCCTCGCATTATTGTTGCATGTAGATGAATAGCTCAATAAATGTAAAATATAACCTTTACAGGGTGTTCCGTCCTCTGCACTACGAGAGATATGTTTACTCAAAGAGCTTAAACATAAAAATATTGTGCGTCTCTATGATGTACTGCACAGTGATAAGAAGCTGACTCTTGTGTTTGAACACTGTGACCAAGATCTCAAGAAATATTTTGATAGTCTTAATGGAGAAATTGATCCAGATGTTGTCAAATCTTTCATGTAAGTATGGCCTCATCAGTAAATTGCATGATAGAAATTTGTGCAATTATATTTTTTTTCCAGTAATTCCTATACAATTTCATATTTATTATCTGTGTTCTATATTGATAATATTGATTAGTAATGAGCCACCAGGATTTGCATAAATTCAAAGTTTACATTGTTATATCACCACAGTGCTTACTTTGAAAAAAAAAAAATAAAGAAGTTAAGACTAACACTCTCGTACCGGTAATGTACAGACATCGGACAATAAATGTGTAAAAATTCTGCTAATGGTAGTCTTGCTAATTAGTAAGTACAGTAGTTATTAGTCATATAAAACACCAATTTGTTTCTTTTTCTTCTTCTTCTTTTTTTTGTGTGTGTGTGTGTGTTTGTTTTTTTGTTTTTGTAAGTCTTGGACGTTACAGTTGTGTTATCTATATTGCTAATCGTAATAAAAATGATAATATTTGTTGGAAAATGTAAAAAAAAAAAAAAAAAATGTTGCTTATTAATGTAACTTATTGACTAATAAAGAAACAACGGTTTTGAGGCTGGCTTTAAGTGATTTCGCGTACATCCACTTCCGTTTCGACATACTGTGCATGCGTAGCACATTGAAAAGGAAGTGGATGTGAGCAAAATTGCTTAAAGTCAATCGTAAAACAGTATTTCCTTTAAAAGTCTGTAAGCCTACTAGCTCCAAAAAAACTGCTCCTAACATTTTCACTTATGCTGAGTTTCTTATCAACATCTAGTATGATATATTTCTTTTTGTTGTAAAGGTACGTAGCGTTTTTTGGAATTAAAAAAAAAAAAAAAAAAAAAGTAAATTAAGATCCGCTTAAATTAGTAAGCTGACATTTAGTTTTGGGGTAAGAAGTACCTTTAGTAAAAGAACTCAATTAAAAAAATGTATGAATAATTTTACTTTTATAAGAAGATTTAAATTTTTATTGATTTGGTGTGCTGCAGGTTGCCCAAGTCAGGATGAAAATAAATGAGTATTCATCTCTCCCAGGTTTAAAAAAAAAAAAAAAAAAAAAAAAAAAAAAAAGTGCAATGTTGCTAAAAACAAAAAATTCTTCTGTTTTTTAACTGAGCTCTTTTACTTGAGCTACTGCTTACCCGAAAACAAAATTTCACCTTTATAACTAAAGCAAATCTAAGTTTGCACGTTTTGCAATTTATTTGCAAAGGGATGGTGTGCAATTTTTCCAACTACTTTGCATTAACAAGCAACATTTGTTTACTTTGTCCATCGCATATGAAATTTTTATCACCATCGGCTATATTGATTAGGCCTATATAAAAAAAAAAAAAAAAAAAACTGTTTTGAGACCGACTATGATTTTGGTCAAATCCACTTCCGTTCCTACTTACTGTGCATGCGCAGTACGTCAAAACAGAAGTGCACATAAGCGAAATCGCTTAGAGTCAGCCTCAAACCAGTTGTTCCTGTATTAGTCAATAGATAACACATCTGTAAAGTCCATGAATAAAAAATAATAATAATAATAAAAAAAAAAAAAAAACCAAGAGTTAAATCGGTGTTGTGTAAGACGAAATCAATCATTAACAAGACTACCATGAGCAGGAAATTTTTGAAACCTTAAACATTTACAATCTAATATGTGTGCATTACAAAAGTGTTAGTTTAAATTCCCCCCCCCCCCCCCCCCAAGTTGCGCTGTGTTGATATACCAATGTAACCTTCAATATTATAAAAATTCTGGTGTCTGATTTGTGATTACTATTAGGCATCATCAATGCATATTACATGATAATAAAATAAATATATTTCCAGGTTTCAATTGTTACGAGGCCTTGCATTCTGCCACAGCCATAATGTGCTGCACCGTGATCTCAAACCTCAGAATCTTCTCATCAACAAGGTAAGCATAAATTCTGATTTGTAAACCTTATTTTTCTACTATATAGTTTTGTTGTTATTGTTGTTGTTCCACTAGGTACACTCTTGGACAGCCAAAACAAATAAAATAAAATAATAGTAATAACAAATAAAATAAAAGTAGTAATAATAAGGCTGAAAGGTGAGTTGAGTTTGCTTTGTTGCCAGCTCGTGAAACACCTGCAAAACGCCTGCATAGTTTTTGTTTCATTTTGTGCAGATGTTTCATGAGCTTGCAGCAAAGCACTTAACTCGACTCATATTTTAGCCTTTGTCTTTACAAAGCGGCATCACCTTTGATGTTATGTTTTGGCTGTCCAAAAGTGTACAATGAATAGTAAATCCAACAAATTATTCCCAGCAAGGTTTTCTTATCATCTTGGCTTATGTTTCTTTGTTTTTTAAAACAAACAAAAATAGTTGCTTTGCCTACAATATAGTACATTTCATGTTTTCAGAATGGTGAACTTAAATTAGCAGACTTTGGTCTTGCTCGTGCATTTGGCATTCCTGTCAAATGCTACTCTGCTGAAGTGGTCACTTTGTGGTATCGTCCTCCTGATGTTCTTTTTGGTGCTAAGCTCTATACTACGTCAATTGATATGTGGTCTGCAGGATGCATTTTTGCAGGTAGGAGTAATTATATATTAATCAATTATATGTATCGAATTTGCTAATAATATTAAAATAGATATACAGTATATTTTTTATTATTATTTTAAAATTTTAATTTCTATGTCTTTATTTAAGATTTTTTTTTTTTTTAATTAGTATGGTTGCGATATTAATTTGTATGCAGTAATAATACTTTTTCTCCCCATTATTGTGTAATAAGATAGGCACTAGGCAGGCTAACATAAGACAATAGTATATGTCATACAAGTAAAACAAGCTGTACACAAATTTAAAAAAGAGAGGGAGAAAAAAAAAAAAAAAAAAAAAAAAACGCGATCCACGGTGGAGCCAAGTATCTCCTGGGTTTGTTTAATATTAGGGTATTTAAACTCTGTACTTGTGTGATAGGTTTGCATGTTTTACCTTGCTAGCACCTGAGAATTCCATAATGATGATGATAACTGATGAACCTATATTATGCTACACCTTTACCATAGAGACTGTTGCTTACATAAATTTGATATACTGATCAATCTATACAGATTATGATGAATTAAGGAAAATACACAGTTGTGGTGGGGTCTGATAAAACTGAAAGGACAGTATAGAGAGGAAACTAGCAAGGATCTTACCATAGTAAACAGATGTCCTATAATTTGATAGAAATCTTGCTAGCTCAGAACACATTGGTACTGTATCTTTTGGTACAAACTCTTAGAGAACTATAATATGTGAGTGTGCCTTTGTCAGTTTTTCCAGACTTACAGACAAACTACATTCAGCTTTTTTAAACAAATAAAAATAATAAATTCATATATATTTGGAAAAAATTGTTGTGTATAGTGCTTATATGAATTAAATGATGATTTCAGAGTTAGCCAATGCAGGACGACCTCTGTTCCCTGGGTCTGATGTAGATGATCAGCTAAAACGAATCTTCAAACTTCTGGGTACTCCTACAGAGAGTTCTTGGACTGGCCTTGCCCAACTTCCAGACTTCAAGCCGTTCCCTATCTACCATCCCAGCATGAGCTTTACTCAAGTTGTGCCTAAACTCAGCACCAAGGGTAGAGACTTACTCCAGGTATACATAGTTACATTTATTGCATGTCATTTTCTGACAACTAGAAGCTATATGAATCTTGATCAATGTAAATATTATTGTCAAATTAATACATAAAAAAAGTCTGCTTGATAGTTTGCTTTGGTTTCTAAATTTTATTGGTGTCCTATAATAAGTATAGAAGAAATTGCAGTAGCATAGTAATTTTAATATCGCAGGCCGCGCGTCTAAATGGAGAAAAAGCAATTTTCATGAACCGCGCGAGTGGTGAATATATACCTTTCACGGCCTCCACAAGTGGCGAATAAGTAATGCTCACAGCACATGATATTCGCCACTCGCGATGGCCGTGAAAGGTGCATATTCACCACTCACGCGGTTCAAGAAAATTGCTTTTTCCTCATTTAGACACGCGGCCAGCGATATGTAGGAATAAAAGTCTCAAAACTATAACATATTTTAGTCAATGCTCCCTAATCAAAATACATTCCATTGAGTTGATTTCTTGTATTTTTAATTGACAGCACCTGCTCGTGTGCAACCCTGCTCTACGTATGTCTGCAGATGATGCTATGGCACATCTCTACTTTGCAGATTTGAGTCCTGCCATCAAGAATGATCGTTGTCAATAGCATCGTCGTTCTCGAGTGCACTCAGTGGTGTAACCTATAGTGCCAAAAATATTTTGAGTAAACAATATATATAATAGACTCCTTGCTAGTCCTCATGTCACATTAAAATGTGATCAAAAAAAAATCCATCACTTGATTCTATTTATTGAAAAATATAAATAGTTAAATGCATCAAGTATAAAAATAAATGTGTCAAAAGTGTTAAATGAAGGAGATTCCAGTATATTATATAATTCTTTTTTTATGTTTTATCATATTTGCTTTATATAAATTTTAATGCTTATATCTCATATATAAAAAAAAGTGACTATGTATTCTTTTTATAGTGTAGCTAATAAATTTATTCATCATCTTATGGCCAAAAGAAATATAGTATATCTATTTGCAAAATATTTTTAGTAAAATATTAGATGCATTGAGTAATTTGCTTCCACTTGCATGTGTATTGTACTTAATAACGCAAGTCAGGCCAGGAGAAATATTTAGTGCAATAAAAATAATATATAATATTAAGCACTGTGTGCCTCCTAAATATATTATATTTCTTTTTTCTAGTGCGCAAGCAAAATACAACATTTATAAAATAATAAATATCTGTGGTGGAAGTATTATACCTGGTAACTGCAATTCCAATCTATTCATACAGCTTATTTTAACATGGTGTTGAAGTTTTTGATGTATCATCAATTATTGCAGTAACTATTGTTGTACTGAGGGCTCATTCAATGTTGTTGTTATGATGGATTTATTATATTTTCTTGAGTAGATGTGATGATTTTTTATTCAAATAAGTATATTGTGAGATGTTATATCAGTTAAATATACACTCTGTAATCCTATAGTCACTCAATAGGTAGTATGGTCATCCACATTCTTCTTAATATGTACGAAGGTGTAAGCAACCTTTCAAAGGCCTGTGATTAGTAGATTTTTATTATTATTATTTTATAAAATGCTCAAAGCCACTTTGGAAGCCAATCATAGCAGCAGATTCCTAAGTCTCAGTAAATCACTAATGCTTGATACCGCTTTTTTTTTTTTTTTTTTTTTTTTTTTTTTAATGTGCAAAAATGTGACTAAATGTGCATTGCTTTAATTTCTCCTTCTAACTAACAAGTTTCTCTAAAATTGCTTCAAGTATGGTCTTGCAATGACATAATGAGAGGTCCTTGCTGTTTTCCTAAGCACATTTGATTGGTTAGATGTCACCACTGGTAACAAGCATTACAAAAGCAGTCAACTGATGAGGATATGCATCACTGACTTATTTAGACTTTGACTTTATTGCTTAACTTTTGCTTAATTGTACTTTTTATTACTTGACAATTTGTATTAGCTGCGCTATGTTTTTTTTTTTTTTTTTTTTTTTATTTTTTTTTTTTTAGTAACCCCTTTCTAATATGAGTGATGGTGAAATGAAAAGTATAATAAAAAAAAAAGTCAATTGACTGTACTACTCCGTTTAGTGTCTTTATGTAAACCTTGCATGGTCAAAAATCTTTTATAAATCTATCGTTGGAATCCAGCTAATCTAAAGGTAGCTACCAGGAAGCATTGATTTTCTTGTCTCAGTTCTCTATCTCTTCTTCTTTGTTAGTAGGTTAAAAGTAAAATTATTAAATGGTACTTTTTTAAAATATGAGGTGAATTTGCTTATTGATATTAAGCACCTGTATTATATTATAAAATATTATGTTGCTTATATACTCTAACTGATTGAAGCTGGCTGTTATGTTTTTACTTATTATCATTATTTTGTATAAGTTGATTTTGTTTTTAAATATATTTAGAGGTGCTTGCTTATAATATGTATTGAAGGATATTGGTAAAATTGTTTCTTAATTTTTTTGTCTTTTAAGACAATAATTTTTTATTGATTCACATTAAGAGACATTTTTTTTTTTTTTTTTTTTTTTTTTTTTTTACATAGTCAAAATCACACATAAGACTAGTCTATTATTTCCATAGCAGAAAACTCAGTTTTTTGCAGCTTATGAAATATATATATAATTTTATGTATGCTCTTGTTACATTTAAATTTATATATAAAAAAAAGTTTAATAGGAACTTTGGTTTCATTGTGGGAATTTTATATTTTTTTTTATCTTCCCTGTACATTTTGGCTGAGGAGACAAACTTCTTTTTTTTTATTGTTATTATTATTATTTTCTTCTTGAAATTAAAAAATATAAAAAATGAACACTTATCGCTGTGGTAGCATAACAGTGTTATATGTATAATATTTATATTATGGCAATCAATTGAAATACTAAAATTGTAGTTAATAATAATACTTCATTTATATAACAATACAATACTTCTAGTGCTTATCTTATTTTTGCTACCATTTAATGCACCATCATATGATCAAAAAAATTAACAACATAAAACAACCAGCTAACTTCCATAAATCAGTAAATACTCTATAATAGATTTATTTTTCTTCTTCTTAATTATTATGCAATAATGCTTCTGTTCTCCTGCCTGCTATATTATGCACAATTTAACTTTGCCCTTAACTATATTGTTTTTAAAAAAATTAATAATAATGAGATTGTAATAATAAAGTTTCTTTTTTATTATAATTTACTTTTTTTTTTTTTTTTTTTTTTTTTTTTTTTTTTTTTTTAATATAAAGAAAAATATATTTGGCACTTGTTCCTCAAAATTATTATTATAAGTATTATTATTTTTTTGTTCAATTATTATTTTTTTTAATACATTGATAAGATCTAATGATTGATTTAAATTATGAGATTATTGGAATGTGTGCTATACATTATGTTTTTAGTGCTTTTTTATATATAATTTATATAATAGAGATTACTAAAATTTCATATATATCCTACACAATATGTTTCCTCTCTTCTCTTTATTTAAAATTTCTAAATTTATAAAGAAGCTTTTATTTGAACAATATAAATTTAAAACACTTCAATTTTTAAATTTGTGTGTTTTATTATTATTTTTTTTGTTGCTGCAAGTGCATTTTATTTGTCTTGCATAATATGTGATGATTTGTATGTATGTGAAATGCCTCCTCGGCCAATAATATATTAATTTCCTTGATTATAACTAGACTAAAGTTTGAAACATATTACCCATCTCAAATTATTTCTTAAAGAACAATGTATTTCTGTTTCACATTTTTTTATATCATTTTACAACACTTTTTTTTTTAATTTAATATTTATATATATTATATAATTTTTTTTTCACTGTTTTGTCCTTATTTTTAAAATTATTTATATAATTGTTATATATTTTTTTATTTCATCTTAGAGATGAAGGTACTAAAATTTACACTGATAGTCATTGAGATTATTATTTTTTTAACACATTGATTGTCTCTAATAACATTTAAGTTAGATGATAAAAATGGTCCACATTTTTGACTGATTGTCTGAGTTATTATATAAAATTTACACAACACTTTTGGACATCATTCGCACAGTATTTTTAAGAGCTTGACGTTTGTTGCAGAACCAAATTCTAATCACCTCTCTTTCATAGCCAAGTTGTTGTGCTAGGGCAGTAATTTCTGCACCTGTAACAAAAATAAAATATGATATTTCTTACTAGCTGAAAATATATTATCTAAATTCATTTATAAAATAAATATTTAAGTACATGATTAAGAAAGCAATAAATGGAAAAATAAATGTACCTGAGGGGTGAGTGTTGCGTTCAAAATGAACATTTAGTACTTCAAGAGCCTGAGGAGTAAACGATGTTCTTCTCTTTCTCTTCTTTGATGGCTCTACTCCAATAAACTCAGTCAAATTATGTTGGCCACTTTTGTACCTGTAATAATGAAGACGGTTATTCTATTAGGGGCAAGTGAATTTAATATTAAATGAAAGGATTGAATTTTTAAATATATCAAAAATAGATGGAGAGTGGTAGTATAATAATAATTATAATAATAATAATAATAAGTGACACGTGCTTATGGCAATTTCATGCAAAATATAATAAGATGTGCCACTTGCTAGCTGCGAAAAAAAGAACCAAATAAAAAAAAAGTATATAATGATAACGAGATGAATGTTTGCCATCACCACAGAGCAAGAACCTCACCTCTCCTCCGCCTCCTTCATCCACCTCTCCAACACCGGCTTGATTTTCTGAGCACTCTTTGGCGTGATGTCGAGTTTCTCAAACCTGGCCGCAACATGCAACGACAGCGATTAATCCAACTAATAAAACACTCCCATAAAATGAGAATATTGTATGTAATAATAATATATTTTTGTTTTGCATTCCTCATCAACACAAAAAACCGTGACTGCATAGAGAACTTTAAAAAATAATAATAAAATAATAAAAAAGTATTAATAGAATTAACTACATACCATGCAAACCATGCATTCATAAACAAATATATATATAAAAAAAAATACATGCAATTATTGTTATATAAACAAAGCCAAAGAAGTATCTCAAAAAACCAAATTAAATAATTATAGCAGTTATAGGTGAAGTTCCATAAGGTGGGGAGGCTGAGCCAATGCCCTGGCTTGCGGCATAATCCGCAGACACTGGTGATGCAAACTAAAGGAATGGATATAAAGCAATAATAATAATAAATAAATCAATAAACAAAGGTGCTGACAGACAGAAGAAATAGAAGAAGTGAAAGCAAATATATAAAATAATAATAATAATAAAAAAATATGATGGGAATCGTTTTGTATATATTTTTTTTTTTGGAAATAAAAAAGTTAGAAAAAAAGGTTAAAAAAACATCACCTACATAGCTTGATGCTGTGACGCAATCTGAGCAGCAGTACAGTACATCTGAGTAGCCAGGGCACTGGGAAAAGAACACCAAAAATTACTTTATTTTTTTATTTATTTTAAAAATTTATCTATTCAATCAAATATTAATCCACCTAGATTTACTTTTAATTTTTTTTTTTGTACTGTCTGTCTTTTTATAATATATATTTTTTTGTATTATACTTTTGGAAAAAAATTAAAATAAAATGAAAACAACAAATAAATTAATAATATCCACACACATACAAAAAGAATAATAATATAAGGATATAAATTATGTGTTATTGACAAACAAACACACATCACAATAAATTAAAAAAATATATTTAGATGCTGGGGCGCGCTGCCTTTTTTTTTAAAAAATAAATTATTTAGTTATGTAAAAAAAGTTTGCTGCACAACTAGACATACAAACATTTAATAGCAAGAAAAAAACATTTTAGTATCACTAAGAGTATGTCACAGATATAAAACACAAATATAGAAACAAAAAAACAGTATGAACATAAAATAAAATGGAAAAAAAAAAAAAAAAAAAAAAAAAAAAACGAAACGAAACGAAAGAAACAATTAAGTTCTCTATTTAGGTGGAAAATTTGTTATGCAGTCAATTTTGTGTTAAAAAGAGGGATGCATACCTGCAAATGGCACTTTGGCTGTACGCAGGACCCTCTGTGATGCTAAGCGCTTGTCCAACTTGGGTCTGTGTCAGCCCTAAAGACAATCGCCGTAATTTAAATGCTTTAGCAAATTCCTTGATTTCATCAAGGTTAATGCCATCTACTACGTTGCCTGTTGTTTGGTTGATTGTTGGTTGATCTGCAAAAACAATAGTAGAAAATTAAGTTTATAATATATAAAAGAAATATATTCTACAGAAATGAAAGCTTGTGACGTTTAAACTTACTGGCCATGTCAGCCAAGGGGTCAGGACTAAGACAAAGTGGACTGCCTCCTCCGTTTTGTTGACACATAGGCTGTTGCTGGGGTGCCGACTGTTTGTGAGATGCAGGATGAGCTGAAAACAAAAGGCATATATAAGTCAAGAAATAATTATTTTAATAATTTGCGTACTTGCTTCTAAATAGACGTTGATATAGTTGTGTGTACTTATAAAATCCTTCAATACGTCACCAAAGACTACTCCACATAAAAACTTTTTTTTTTTTTTTTTTTTTTGTCATTGAAATTATAATTACTGTATTGCACTACCTTTTTGTTGATATTAGTAGCAGCTTTAATTATTAGTCAATATATTAATCGCTGTAAATTGAAAGGTGACATAAATCAAACAACATTCATTACTATATATATAATATTTTTTTATGTTTATATGTCACCCGGCTCGACTACATGGAACAATAAAAAATGATGGTATATATATATTTACGAAATATTTTGGGAGAAGTCAGAAATATTTTCTAGTTTATCTAAAAATTTAACTACAATTTGTTTTGACAACTATTAAGACAAAATAGCGCCATTAAATAACTTGCTTCATAATTTTTACTGCTCCGTGAGCGAGGAATATACATTATTTGCATAATATTTAATGATGCGTTTTACTTTTTTACTTTTACTGCAATGTAAAAATGTATTAAAAAACAAATAAGGTTAAGTATGTCGAATTGTCTTATTGACGAGACTTAAATTGTAAAGGTACCTTGTGTCGGTGTAACAGTAAGCCCTGTCGCGCTGGCCAGGCGGCTGATTGTGCTTAGTGAAGCACCATTCAGTGAACCATTCTGCTGTTGTTGCTGCTGCTGCTGTTGTTGTTGCTGCTGCTGCTGCTGCTTTTCCGACACCTGCAAATACGCCGGCTTGATTAAATTATAATTTAACATGATATAATTATCATATTATAGTTAATTATCACTGTGTTAATTACAAATTAAATTTACCAAGAAAATGCACGAGTTGAAAATTGAATATAAATCGATTATCTTATTAGAATAATTTTGTGTAAATAAACCTAAACTTTTATATGCATGAAAGAACAGAATAGGAAAACTATGGAGTAAAAATAAGATTTGATGCTTCTGCTGTCAGTTGGTTTCTGTTATAATTATTTAATTTTAAGTGTAGAGAAAATATATTGATAATACCAAAGCCTATTTTCGTATCGTAAAACCTGTTTACGGTAGTGCTTGCGTCGAGCTATTTCAATGATTTGCGTTCTCGCGTTCTCTCTCTCTCTCTCTCTCTCTCTCTCTGATATAAAGTTTTTGATCCTTATAAAATATTAATATTGACAATAAAAATATAATGTCGAATTTTACTTCTTCTTCTTTTATTTTTTTTATTTTTTTCTTGGATGCTTACCGCAGAATGATGTCTTGGCATTGACGCCTGCGAATGTGCCGGTGAAGCAACATGCGGAGGTTGTGAATGAGGTTGTGAATGAGGGGTTCCTGGTCCCATGGAAGTCAAGCCCAAGGGAGAGGGACTTGGTGAAGCTGCTAGAACAAAATAACCAAAATATTTTCCCTCAAAAACTAAAATCAATTGAAAGTAAATAATCATCAGTAATCTCACTCTCTCTAGAGAGAAAAAAAATCATAATATTTACCAATAGTTACTGTATATATATACAATACAACCGGATAAAAACATTTCAAAATGATAATGCATAAAATACTCTCATTAACATAACCATATTTATAAACATATTATTGCGTCATGTTTTGAATTTCAAATAAACAAAATAATATTCAATGTATATTATGTTTAATATAGGATTAAAAGTATAGCGTTAGATTGATGTCAACATTTTGTCATCATAACAGGAAAATATTTTCAATTAATACCCATACAAAATTTCTATTATAAAATAATAAATCCATTTATTATCTCGTTTTTTAGTAGTTTAGCATCTCATTTTCCAGTATAATATAAAAAAAAATGCATGAGATTTTAATCCATATTTTCATGCACGCGGCGCGTGTTATTATAATATTATACTGCACACAAAAAAATAACTATCCCTCACGCTAATATTACAATATAATTATTATCATGAAAATATAATAGAGAACATCTTTGAAATACATAGTTTTTATTTTTTAAATACAGGAAAACTTATAAATACATTATAATGCAAATATAAAATTCTCTATGAATAAAATATATTAACAACTGACTTATTCAACTATTATATATTTCATATCCCGTAACATTACATAATGAGGGCTCGCGTGATGCGAAATTACCTTTTGCAGCATTTCTCTCTCACTCTTTATATATATTATTCCTTTTCTATATAATAATAATAATAATATTATAAGCTAAAAACTCTAGTGAGTATATACTACTAATGTTTGAAATGAGTTCGAATGCATATCATGCAATAATAATACTTGATAATAACAAAAAATTATTTTGCGCACGAACGGCATGCCGTGCACGTTTGGTTTTTCTGCTACTGTAATTTCCGATATGAAGGCTCTCCAATCAAACTCTACGATAATGACTCTTTACGTCCGTCATGACACTCTCTTAATTATAAAGTATAATTGAGTTATGATATTCATTATTTCATTACAATAATTAACAGAGAGTATATTATACTGAAAAAAATATATATATCTCCAGATATCATAAAATATAATATCCCTATACTCTAAATTTTAATATTTTAGCAATATATAAAAGTGATCTATACAACGACCTTATTTTCAATATTCTAGAATTATAGATTTCGATAAACATTAAGTGTGGTTGCCAAATAAATGGTTAAAAATTGAAGTTTTGATTTTAGATAGTAAGATTTCCTTGCCGGTACTAAAAAAATTGACTTTTAATAAGTTAATTGTTTTCCTGTTTTATTATAATTAACATCTTTTTAATAAGCCTGGAAAATTTTTGTCAAATTTAACAAATTAATAGTAAATTATTTTATATTTGTATAAAAGCATTGCAAATAATTTAAAAAGAAAGAAAAAATCGTATTACTCAGCACACATCCTAACATTACCGAACTGAGGTGATTTGAATGCCTGCAAATTTGTGTTGTTGATAATAATTGCTCTCATGGTGTTGAATTACAAATAATTAAATGTTAACCAAATGATTTATTTTACTCACCACTTCCCGCTGCCGCGGCCGCCGCTGCTGCAATTTGAAGTGGTTGTGTCATGTTGTGCAGGTTGAGGGGCGCGGACTGACCTGACACGTGACTTGCCAGACTGGCAGCCACGTGTGCACTCAAACTTGCTGCATGACCGGTACCAGGGGGTTGGCTCACGGGAATGGCAAGGATTGTTTGGGTCGCAAGGCCTAAAAACAAATGAAATTTTGATTATATATATGATGAAGAATTAAATTTAAAGAGATATATTTTTCAAACGCTTACCTTGAGAGGTTGGGATAAGTAACTGGGCGCCCTGAATGCCCTGTACAAGTTGCCCTGATGCCAATATTAATTGTGGAAGGTTTTGTTGTGAGCCCATTGTTAAATTGAGCGGTGCATTTTGTAAACCAGCTAAACCGGCTAAACCCGCTACTGAAACATTAGAAATATCATATTTTTAAATTTCAATTTCATAAATATATAAATTGTTAAATTGTAAATATATAAATTAAATTGTTTTTACAATAATTAATGAACATGGGTTTGATTTTACCTGATCCATTGAGGTGCGCGTGTGCAGCAAGAGTGGCGGCCAGCTTTGCTGCGTCCAGCTCGAGGCTTGGTTGTTGTGAAGGGGGTGGACTGGGTTGGGAGGATGAGGTACCACGACGTGGGGAGGATGGAGCGCTGTCCGCATCTTGCATCTGAAACAAAACGATAAAAAAACAACAACTTATTATTAAATATTATCACCAATTTATATTGTCAAAATATATAGTACAATTGTATGTAAATTTATCACATAACTACTATGATAATATGTGTTTCTATCTCTTCCTACTGCCTCCTGCCTCCCTCCCCCTCCTCTCACTCTCATACAAAGATATATATATATATATATATAACTTACTAAAATAATGTTTCTGTTCTGCGTACGATTAATTATAATCTAATTATCATTATTAAAATTATCATAAAAATAAAGTAGATATATTTTGCTTGATATATTGTAGTAACAAACTAAAATATACCCATGAAACTAAATGTAATACATCCTCGTTCACCGTCCATCAAAATTAAAAGAAAAAAAAAAAGCACATTATTATTATTATTATTACAGGAGCCCAACCCATTATGATGATGTGTATTTAAAAAGTTTTTTTTTTATCCACGCTCAACCGCACCCTTCAATCTAATATTTTGAAACCTGCAATCATCTTGCTGGCTATATTTATTACACCTGCGGACTACCTGGAAATTTTCTAATATGTGCCTTTTTATTAAAGTTATATTATAATAATAATTTTTTTGTCCATTTTTATTATATCTATAGATTTAAAGCGGCAAAAATTAATTAAGAAGTTTTGCTACTAAACTACTTACTAATGCAGTAGCTATAATATTAATATATACAAAAGACAAAGTAGTGACTATGAGAGAGAGAGAGAGAGAGAGAGAGAGAGAGAGAGAGAGAGAGAGAGAGAGAGAGAGAGAGAGAGAGAGAGAGAGAGAGAGAGAGAGAGAGAGAGAGAGAGAGAGAGAGAGAGAGAGAGAGAGAGAGAGAGAGAGAGAGAGAGAGAAGAGAGAGAGAGAACACAAGATTTCTACTGCAATTAAGTTATAATGTGATTCGTTTTCTGTAAAGTTGAAGGCTATACATGATGATAATATGCAAATTAGCTAATCAGGAGTTTACTAACTTATTCCGTAATTTGAAAAATAAATACAATTACCAACCTCCATACATGTAGAGTATTTAAGTATATGTAATGTTTTTATGTTTTAACTTTATATATATTATATACTTTGCTTTTCACTTTTATCAATAATTGTAATTTTAAATAAATATATAACCGAAAATTTATTAGATTTAAAATACATCTATAACTATAAAATCTGTCCAATAACTTTTTATCAAAAGTTATATTTTCATTAATAAAAGTAAAATAGTATATATTTTTATTATTATTATAAAAAAAATGTATTGATTAAGTTATTATCATTGCAGTAATTATACTTGAAAATTATTGTTTATAAATTTAGATTTAGTATTTTGAAATTCGTAATATAGAGAGAGATAATCCAGAAAATAAAGTTAGAGTGTTTCTATATAATTGTCATACTTTTATATAATCTTCAATAAGAACAATGATATTTTTTATAATTAAAAAAAAATGTTATCTAATAATAAAAATTTATTTCACATACGTAAGTTTTTTTTTTTTTTTTTTTTTTTCATTTTTTTTTTAGTTAATAATAAGATATATAATATGAAAATATGACATTCAATTCACTCTAAATATAAAGTCTATAATTTTTATTATATAATATAAAGAGAGATACTAAATTTGTTAAAAGAGAAAATTACGAGTTATGGTGGTAGAAATAATCGTATGTATATGTGGTACTCTTTACGATCATTTTGTGTTATCATTTTTTTTTTTTTTTTTTTTTACACAATCCAATCATAAAAATGAGGAAATAAATATAATCGCCTCTTACACCCACCTCGACGTGGTGTGCTCGCGGATTAAGAGGAAATAATGTGGAGGGATGAGTTCTAAATCGAAACGTCCATGTAATCTGGTGAATGAGCGAACGCTTAGAAAAAGCTACTACACATACTATATAGGAGGGCGGCAGTTGGCACGGTTAACATTACCGTATATTAATATATGTCAGAGAGCTCTTTTATTTTATTTCAAACTACACACCCTTCTTTATATATATATATATATTTATAATGTAATAAAAAATTACCACGAGAGAAAAATTTGGATTTGTAAAATAAAAAAAATAAAAATGAAAAATAGTGTAACAATTTTTTTCATTTTTATTATTATTATTTTAAAGTTAATTTTTATATATATGCTCGCTGGACAGAATTTCAATGCTCACATATTATATACATTGTACGTTTAATATAATATATATAATAATATATATAACATGTATATCTCACATTATAAAAATGCCACTAATAATAAAAAAGTACGTTTTTTCACGCTTCGTTACACATTTATATGAAATGAAAGCCTTGTAGTGTTCGATTTTACTGGAGTGTGGATAAAATGAGGAGTTACACCACTTGTCGTCGTTTCAATGGGTTTTTGCAACGAGGGTCTGCTCCATGGCTACAAGAGTGTGTGTATATATATGCATTGCACACACATGATGGCAAATGGACTTTATATATGATATATATATATATATATATATATATATATATATATATATATATATATATATATATATATATATATATATATATATATATATATATAGTCACTGGCTAACTCATAATGTGAACGCTTCAAATAATAATTTAAAAAAATTGTATTAAATAATATAAAAAATTATATATATATATATATATATATACTTTTTTTTTTAAACACAGCAAATATAAAAATATAAAATTAAAATATATGACTTCATACGTGTTTATTGAGCTACTGAGGTTCAGTGAATATATATACTTTTTTTTTTTTTCCTGCTACCACGTCATGTATAATCATTATGTTTAATTTTCATACCTGGGCTGGACATAGTATATTATAATATATATGGCTTCAACATGGAAAACATATCACGTTTAACTTATAAGTACGTATATATAACTAATTAAAATGTATATTTAATCAAGTAAATTTGTATAACTTTACACAAAATATATAGGTGTAAAAATATTAAATCATAAAATTAAAATTTTAATGTAATTTCTTAGTATTAATATATCTTTCCTCAAATTATTATTTTCATATCTTTTTAAGAAAGAAAAAAAAATGATAATATTTGTGCTATATGAATAAAATTGTTCTGAAAAATATGACAATGATTGTTTTTAATGGAATAGTTTATTTGAATTTTGTGTTCAATAACGCCTTCCTATGTTTCATCAGATGTCTGATTTCCATGCAAACTTGTTCATTCTATCGACGAGAAAAATCTTACAGAAAAGACCCGATATCGGTGATGGATTCTCATTGTGCCATAAAGTACTATATTCCTATATCATCAAAGTCAATCGTTATTTTTTAATGTAATATGTGTTTTTAAAATGAAATCTTAATTTGAAGTCAATTTAACTCATGCTTTTAATTTGTATCGAGAAGATTGCATATTTAAAAAATAGAAAAACGGACGGCAGGTTTGTCCAAATATTTACTTATGATCTTAATCTTATTATCAAATATTATAAAAAATTGTGTATACAATATAATGATTAATATGTGTAATAATGAAGCGTATGTATAGCAACCATTATTATAAAAAGAAATATGAATTTGAATTTGAATTAACTCAATAACTTACTGACTAATTAATGCAAACTATCGTCTAGTCTATAAGCTCTCTCTCTCTCTCTCTCAGTTATTATCCAAATATGAAGATTTATGTGCTCCGAGAATTACAATTTTTTATTATATATTATAACATGCAATTTGATTATAATTTTATTCTTTAAAATACATTATTATTATTAAAATAAAGTAATCATCATACTTAATTATGCACTTCTTTTTATTTTAAAGTAATTATTACCAAGTTAAACGACTTTATTGCATATTAATTAAAAATATAATTTAAAAAAAAAGACATTTATTTTATGTATATTTCAATATGATTATAATTAAATATTATAAATGTTAATTTATTCCATTTTCTGCGCACAGGCTCTTATAATAGCTTTAGAGTATAATTTATAATAATATTAATATCTGAGAACGCGTCCTTGTGTTTGTGTTGTTTTCGTAAGGTGGTGTCCAACAGTTTCTGTCACACGGCAAATAAATTACTTTTTCTTACGCAAATTTAAATTCTTCATTTCATTTTATAATCTTTTCTGTCTCCTTTATTTTTATTCAAAAACATCAGCCTTGTTTTTTTAGACTTGCGATTTTTTTTAATTAATGATCAAGTAAAAGTGCTAAAAAAAATCTGTACCCAAATAATTATTTGGGGGAGGGGGAGGGGGTTGCGTTAGCTGACAAAATCATAAGATTCAATAAAGGGAAGAAAAAAAATTAAATTCAGTATCTGAAGACATCAATTTGATTTAGGCTTTTCTGTGGCCATTTCAAAAGAGGAGTATCTTTTTGCTAACTTTTTATAAATATTTGTTATTAAAAATTAACTCCAAGACGTCTCAAGCAATTTTTAGAGTCAAAATTAGTTAGTAAAATATCCAATACAATTAAACAGCTATAAATTTAAACTATTATATTTAAAGATTTTATATTTTATAAAAAAAAAAAAAAAAAAAAAAAAAAAAAAAAAAAAAAAAAAAGGAATATAAGTATGTACCACAGGTGTATATATTATAGTACTTATATACGTAAAACAAAACAATAATATATTCGTAGACTTCATTGTTAATATAATTCCACAAGTATAATAATATAATAGAGTTTGATATAACATCTCTCGTTGTTATATACTGTACATTGTTAGATAAGTTTCTTATTTTGATGTGAGAGAGAATAGAGAGAGTGAGAGAGTGAGAAAAGAGAGGGACTCGCTGAGTTTTGGTCATCAATAAAGTACGCAGTGTGGCTGCCCGGGGCCTACTGTGTAGCTTGCTCAGGCTCTGCACCAAATTAACGCACAGTTATTCATTATTATCTAAGCTTGGGTGTGATTAGCCGCTCACCTTATTTAAATGCAAATGAGCTTCATTTCGCAATATTAATGTCTCCTCCCCGCGTAACACTACGCGAGAAGCAGCAAGCAAGCAAGTAACTCACAGCCACCACGAACCAACGAACGAACTGAACGAACGAACGACCACCCAGCAACCAACCACATTATTTTATATAGAACACTTTATATATTATTATTATACGCTATATAGTAACTAAGTATAAGTTTCATAATTATAATAATAATAACAAAACCATCGATTGCTATATATATATATATATATATATATATATAAGGTCTTATAAAACTTTAAATCATTATTAATTGAATTATTTACAAAGGTTATGAAGGTTTGAATGTATAAAATTTTCTAACAGTTCTATACTGTATATAGTTCATGATATATAACTTTAAATAAAAAAAATTGTGAATGAATATATATTTTTAATTAATATATCAAAAATTAAAATGAAAACAATTTTGTAATATTTAAACTTTGACGGAAAGTTTTATTTTAGAATTTGCATAAAATAGACTGTATAAAAGTGCGCCTGCAATTTTCGCTCATAGGCTTTCCGCACAACAATCTACTGTAAATTTACAAAATTTGTTACTGCCTAGAGCATTACCTGAGGCTACAAGTAGGAATAAAATATTATGCAAACTGAAAGTAGATTGTAAAGCAAGTAAAAAACTCAAAAGGCGCAACCACCATTTTTTACTAAAAATTCTTCTAATTTCTATATAATATTGTTTTTTTGCATCCAAAATATTTCTAGATCATACAACATTGATTTTTTTTTCTCAAAGATGTTTATGTATTTTGTTTTCACAAAGAAATAGAGAAAGCCTGTATGATGTAGTTTAAAGTTGTTAAATATAACAACGCTACAACAATGTCCCTGTCTTTAATTTTGTAAGGTGTTATATAGGACGTAACGCGGCGCGGAACGTAATGACTCTTTCATGATTCAATTATTCATAGCGCTGTGAAGCAAACACAAACAAGAATACCCTCCGCAGTCCTCCATATTCAAAACTGCAATAAAAAGATTTATAGTTGGAAATAAAAATATATATATGTAAAAAAAATATTTTACAACAATGTAATCTTAAAAAATATATATATTTCGTATCATAAAAAAAGGTTAGTTAATAATTAAAATGAAAACTTTTGAAAATAATAATAAAAAAAAGAAGTAACAAATAAAAAGTAGAAAAAATAAATAAAAGTCAAGGATAAGAATACACAAGAAATAAATATTTATTTAATATTCCTACTTTTATGAAGTCATATTTCTTCATTTTTTTTTTCCAGTTCATTTTTTATATATATATCCACAAAAACCAGCATCGACTAATTCTGATAATTGTTTGAATAAAAAGTTACAGAGAGGCAAAAAAAACAAACTATAATTTATTATTTTAAACATTAAAACTAACAAGAAATTATATATATATTTTTTATATTATATGAATAGTAATTAAGATTTATGTTGACTTTATCTTTTTATATGATTTCCAATATATAAATTCAACGAAATTTTATATGAAAATAATGCATACTCAACACGCAAACTCAATTAATAACAATAAAATCTCAAACCTCATTTTTACACCCTATATATTATAAAATATAGAAGAAGAGAAAAGAAGAAGAAAAAAAAAGTTAATAAATCAAATTACGTTAAAATAAGACTTATATACGGAAGACGCATTTATGATAATATATTGTCCAGTAGCATTATAAAGATCTATCAGGCATTCTTCTATGATTGAACTGACTCTCTCTCTCTCTCTCTCTCTCTCTCTCTCTCTCTCTCTCTCTCTCTCTCTCTCTCTCTCTCTCTCTCTCTTGTGGTCCTCCCTCTTTTCCCTTCTTGTCATGAATATTCCTGTACAAATCTCTCTGCTTTTGTGTGTGAAAGAGAAAGAGGAGACACACAATTCTCATTATTGATTGCACTCAAATGTAATAAAAATAAGCTTTTTTTATTTGTAATCTTCAAAGTGTTCGTTTTAATGTGATTTAATTGGGTTGTTGTAATGGAAAAAAAATATATATATAAAAAAAAAATACGCATTATAAAACAGACTTTGTAAGTTAAAAAAAACCTGTATAATGCAAAAACTTGTGTATATATTTGGTATAATTAACTTTAAATTTTGATTAAAAAAATATATATGAATATGCAAAAAAAAAGTCTCCGAGTAACGATAAAAATAAACCTGGGGGGGGGGGGGAGGGGATAAAACTGAATAATTTATATTATTTTATATTTATAATAATAAAAGTATATAATTGAAGTTAGAAAAAGAATAGTTCATAGATGTATCATATCGGTTCAATATATATATAAAAAAACGTCAATATATTATACAGTGGAGGATGCATGCTAATTGAAAAATGCCCCCCCCCCCCCCATCACATAATGTATAACAAAACATCGCGCAATGGGAAAATAAGCGGGCGCAACAGAGGATTGAAGAACGTAAGCCTCTGAGTGGACGCTAATGCTACTGCTGGTGCGCAGCGATAAACATAATCGCACAGGTTAATCAGCACAGAAATAATCTGCCCTGCACGTTAATTTCCATGTATTTTATTGTACACCATATAAAATATATATATAATATAAATTTATACATATATATAGAAAAAGAATAATATGAACGAAAAAGCTTTATTCGGATCAAGTGAAGTGAGGTGAGCTTGAATATGATGATAGATAATAAATACAAAATTTTGTAACCGAAAAACGAAAGAAGAGAGAATAATAACCATTTTTAATATGTTATATATATATATATTTTTTTGTTGTTGTATATGTATAATAATATAAAGGATTAAAATAAAATATGAAAATAAATCAGTTATGAGGGAACTAGCTTTTTAGATAATTAAATGATAAATTTTAACAATAATAATACACAAAAAAAAAAATTTAAACTTCTAATATTATATTAAAAAAGGCCTTGTTATTGTATATTTTTATATATATATATATATATAAATGTTCTTTTTGAATTAAATTTTTCATTAAATAAAGAGATGTTGCTATGTTACACACATAAATATATTGAAACGATCAAAACATAAACTTTATGTATTAATTTTTTTTTTAAAGTTACATTTTTTTTTGTATTGAAAACTAAGCTTTAAAAAAAAAAAAACTAAAACAGTCTTAAATGTATAAAAAAACTGAATTGTTTATGTAAAACCTCACATAAAACAACGTTTTTAACATCTATGGTGAAAATTTGATTAAATAAAAAGTATTAGATTAACCCTTTCTATACATGAAGCTAATTATATTCCAGAAAAAAAGAATACGGGAAAGGATATACATACATACATATAATATAAAAAAAGAGGGTGAATAAAGGAGAGAGAGAGAGAGAGAGAGAGAGAGAGAGAGAGAGAGAGAGAGAGAGAGAGAGAGAGAGAGAGAGAGAGAGAGAAGTATAGCATTGAGCTTAATATTTTTGTATTGCCCGTTTTACAATCCTTTGTACCATCTGAATAGAGTCTTTGCCGCCTCTGGGATATGACTTGACTAAATACCTGGGATTGCTTCACTAAACAAAAGAATAACGTACAAATCCCCTTTTGCTTTTTGCTCTCTTAAAATATATATAAATAGTGAACATTATACATATACAATAAATGTTTTAAAATAAAGATTATATTAACGAAAAAAAAAAAAAAAAAAAAAAAAAAAAAAGCATTGAGTAACACACACACATAATATATATGTATGTATATACACATACAGTATAATATGAGAAGAAGTTAAGTCGTACGATAAGCATTGAATTTTTACAGCAAGTCCGTACGGTCAACATTGAAGTTGAACAGTATAAACTATGACCTCGCGGACCGCGAAGTAAGTAAGTAAGCAAGCAAGCAAGCAAGCATATAGAATCTGAGTATGTTTTCCTTGCTCTTGAGCGGTTGCAGTTTGTGCTCGGGATTAGCAAGTTTCACCCTCAACTCGACTGCAAAAGTGGAGGCAATAATAAGCAAAAAAAAAAAAAAAAAAAGCGTCCACTTCAAATCCCATAGATGTTACTTTTATACTTATAGCTATGTATATAATACTATAATATACTCCAATAGTCATAATAATACATTATATACTTTTATTATTGTTATATAAATAAATTTCTACATTTACCTATTCCCTAATGTATTGTTTGATGAATGAATCATTAGACTTCATTATTGTTAATGTAATTAATAATTTTATTTTATAATTAATATAGTTCTATATAATCTATGATAGTAAAAAAAAAAAAATCATTATTTTATCTAATTTATATGGATTTTGTTTTTAGATTATATAAAAAAAATGTTTTATTTAAATTTAAACCATAAAAAATGGATGAATTATTTTATCATGGTATTATAATATTCATTCTTCTTTATTCTGACCTTATGTAGACAAAAAAAAAAAAAAAAAAAAAAAAAACTTTAGGTGTGCAACTTTTTATTTATTTATATTTATTTTGTTATCAAATCTTTCTTTTCTTTTTCTTTCTATGAAGGTGGCTACTTTTGTTATATATTATAGTGTTTTTTATAGAAAAAAAAACTAAAATACATGAATGTATGCATGAAGTTCTTTCTTTCTCTTCTCTCTTATTCAGTTTGGCTAGGCGGCATGCAAATATATACAAACTTAGGGTCAAGAAGGCAAAATGCGACGCCAAGAAACAAAATTTAAAAGTCATAAGATATAGCCTCATATTGCATATCATATCAAACATTGTTATTTGTTACTACGAAATTGGTTTCATGTTTTTTTACCTCTCTCTCTCTCTCTCTCTCTCTCTCTCTCTCTCTCTCTCTCTCTCTCTCTCTCTCTCTCTCTTTCTCTCTTTTTCAACAGGTCTTAAAAAAAATCCCTAGCGACGCATTCATTTGATATTCTATTTGTCTGAAATAGAAGTAAGGGGGAAGAAAATATAAGAATATGAATAAGAAAATGCAATATTAGTTTAGGGAAGAGAAAGGTGCTGGGTCAGGAAAGATAACCATAATATCAGTATATTATTATATAAATGTAATATTCAATACCTGCTTGCTATATAGCTTGCTTGCTTGCTTTTCCAAAAGTTTTACTCTAACTTATAATAATGTTTAATATCACCAGTTATATAAGAAGAAGGAGGAGGAGGAGGAGGAGGAAGAAGAGGAGTAGGAGAAAAAGAAGATGAAGAAGAGTCTTTTACTTGATCACAATTTTTTGAATATTCATGACAATAAATTTTCTCTCCCTTTGGCATAAAATTAAAATAATATTAACTGGTTACAAGATTTGCATTATGTGGTAGATATTATTATTATTTTCTTTTTATATATTTTTTAATTTACGTCAACTTCATTCGGTATGCTAAACATCAACTTATATTTAAAAAAATATATAATAATATTCTTATAATATTTTTATAACCTTATGTCTCTTTTTATTATACAGTTTTGTATTTTTATTAATTTATTCAATGCATAATCAATATTTTTAATATTACGTATTATAATATATATATATATATATATATATATATATATATATATATATATATATATATATATATATATATATATATATATATATATAATTTGTTATTTTATTATTCAATAATATATTGTAAGAGTTTTATAATATAGAGGATAATAATATTATTTTAACAAGTTTTTTTTTTTTTTTTTTTTTTTTTTTTTTTTTTTTAAGGAAACAAAAACTTTATTGAGTTTTTTGTTTCTTGCTTTTTGTAACTGTAGTGGTCACTCACTTGACAAAACTTTTCAAAAACAAAATACGATCAATATTGAGTCAAGGGGGAGATATATAGGGAAAAAAAAGTTACATCTCTTTGTTTTATACATTGACTTTAATGCATGTAAAAAATCTCAACTATATATATACACTCAATCACAGTAAAAGTTACATAATAAATTTAGGTTTAAGGCAATTGTAAATTGTATTCTTATATAACAAAAAAGGGAAATTAAGTTGAATTACATTGAAAATAAATTTTAAGACATAAAAACACATTTACAAAAATTTCATTTCTTTTTTGTATTTTTTTGTATTTTTTGTATTTTTTGTATTTTTTTTTTTTTTTTACAGTTTATATTTTAGTCCCCCTTATATACAATTTGCCTTTATCATCCTTTATATGTATATGTAAGAAGGGTCAGTTATTCATAGCTACATTTTCGCTCTGCACTCAATTTCATTTTCCCACTTTTCCTCTTTTTTCCTCCCCCATCCATATAAAGCTTGTGTGTGACTCAAAGTTCATGCCCATGTTATGTCTTTTTAGCAAACGTTTTTATATGGACAGTAAAAAAAAAAAAAAAGAAAAAAAAAAAAAAAAAGAAAGAAAAAAATAGTTTAAAAAAGCTTGGTGTCACATCACAAGTAAAGTTTGCCCGAGGGTTGCCAGCATCTGCATATATCGTGAGTGTGAGAGAAAGGGAGGGATTTGGGGAGAAAATACTACTTTTGCCCAAGTGACTCGCGTTGGAGAAATAAAAACACTGACTTTTTGGATAGCCGCCTATATATCCCAGTTAGAGTGAGAGAGTGTGAGTGTAAAAGTGAGTGAGTGAGTGTGTGTGTGTGTGTGTGTGTGTGAGAGAGAGAGAGAGAGAGAGAGAGAGAGAGAGAGAGAGAGAGAGAGAGAGAGAGAGAGAGAGAGAGAGAGAGAGAGAGAGAGAGAGAGAGAGAGAGAGAGAGAGAGAGAGAGAGAGAACGAGAGATGGGTGTCGCTGAGTGGACACCAGGGACAAAAGCCTATACTCTGGATTAAATGTGGCGACTTAGAGGCTTTTTTTTAAACCTCCCAAGAGACCACTCTCACTTTTTTTTTTTTTTTTTTTTTTTTTCGCTTCGTCTTGTTCTTTTTCTTTTAAAATACATGCATGTGTTACATTTCCCAGCAGTCTTAAAGACCATGCAACATAGATATGTATATATTTTTATTGAAGAAGAAACATTCATAGGGAAATAAATAGCCACTGGTGTATATATGGTGTAACAAAATATATATATTAAAAAAATGCTTGCGTATTTTTTTTACTTTTTTTTATTCATGTATATCACAATGTTAAATATATAATATATGTATATATATATATACATACTGTATGTATATATGTATATATATTTATAATATTCTATATTATAGTCCCTATAGAAATTAAATATTTTACTCTTTAGAATTTGTTGCGAATTCAATAATAAATAATACATTTTGTTAGTGGACATGTTTATACGTGGCACCATGGACGCGGTGCTTCATCATCGTACAAAAATATATTGCCTAAAAAATAATAAATCAAACAAAAACTTTTTAAATGACTGACCCGCTCGCTTTTATTAATAGAGGATTAAACAACTTTTTTTATATAAAATAATGTTATACAATTTAAATTTCATTTTTCATATATATATTAATCAATTTTTTTAAATTTACATTACTAATTTTTTATAATTTAATAATTTCAGCGTGTTTTTCTCTCTCTCTCTCTCTCTTTTTTTTTCTTTCTCATTTTTTCATAACGAAATTGCTTTGATTAAACTCGTCCAGTTCATGTTTCTTGCATAAATGATTAATATTAATTTTTTTCCTTACTTCATGAAAATTCATAATCTTTTATATTATACTCTTTTTTTTAATCGAAATTTGTAATGTCGTTTTTTTTTTATTTAAAAATGCTAATTTAAAAAAATTAAAATAAGAATATTTAATTTTTAATAAAGCTGTTAAAAAATATAATTGTTGATCGACTTCAATACTCCTTTTTTCCAAAGTGTTTGTGAAAAATTGTTCAATTTTGTATTGATATAAAAATTTGGCGAACTCATTGTGGGTATTGCAAAATTTTGAACCTGGTATTTGTGATCTTAACTGATTAATATTTTTATACCTACTACTAAAAAAAAAAAAAAAAAAAAAAAAAAAAAAAAAAGAAGTTTATTTCATTTCTATAAAAGGTTATTTTTTATACCAATGTTTTTATTAAAATTTTAACGCCAAAATGTATAAAACTGAGCTTTTTTTGTCTTTTACAATATATATATGTTTTTCTTTTTATCTAAAAGTTAAGCTAATAATGGAAAGTCCATAAGTTTATTATTTTTTTCTGTTATTTTTTATTCATAGAAGTGTGGTATAAAAAAAATTATTATGATTTGTTCCATTCTTTAGAGACGCGCCTTTATCAAGTCACTTGAGTGACTCAGTGCGAGTTGTTTTCTTTTAATTATGCTCGCAAGTGTCAAACATGAGCATCACCCTGAGGCGAGAGTGAGAGCAAGAGAGAGAGAGAGAAAGAGAGAGAGAGAGAGAGAGAGAGAGAGAGAGAATAAACTAGGGGATCAAATGTAGGGAGTCATGAGAACAAAAGATAATGAGAGAACAGTTCCATTTTAGAATATTAATACAATAATGTTAAAAAATATAATAGAAGAATTGTAGTTTTTAATTTTGATATGACACATCACGATGTATGAAAAGCTTGCGGGGGTTGAAATATATAACAAAACACAAAATGTATTATTATTATTATTATTATTATTATAATATACATAATATTATATAAAATATGTCGCATATATACACACACACACACACACACACACACATATATATATATATATATATATATATACACGTGCGTATATATTTAGTTGTTAGGATGGGACAAAATCCCTGTGCTTTTATATTATATATTAAATATATAAAATATAATATGATGATAATACCGTATGTCTCATCCTCATTGAAACATAAACGTGCCGTATGTGTGAGTATAATATGTGAGTGAGTATGTGGCTTGCTTATGTTTATTCATATAAAATGTGGGAACCAAGCATGTCTGTCAAATATATATATATATATATTTTTTTATTATTATAATTATTATTTGTACATAAATTGGCAGTTACTGGTAGTAAAACTCACCTTTTTTTAATTATAACAAAAAAATATATTATTATATGTAAAAAAAAAAAAAAAGTGTGTATAAATATAATTTTTTAACCACATATAGGCTTGGTAATAGCTAATATCATTGTGCATGGGTTACGTACAAAAGTTTAGAGGTAAATTGAAATGTGTTTACCACTGAATTTTTTTTTTTTTTTATTATACTCAACATTTAGATGCTTATAACGCATCACATGTTATAAAAATTTTATATGTGAATCAATCAATCAATCAAATGGTAATATCGTGGCTTTTGTAGTGTAACATTTTTTTTTATATATTTAGTGAGGGGATAAAAATGTGAGTATGTGGTTTAAATTAATACCAAGAAGTAAGTGGAAAATGTGTTCATTTTTTATAATTTATAATCAGCATTAATATTTAAATTAAACTCAAATTTTTTCCCTGTTTACCACATACATAATTTTAAATGAAAGAATAATAAATAAATTAAAATTTTATTAAATTTTTTTTTTTCATCATAATAAAATAAAATGAATTAACGAGTATTAATTCAAGTATCGAGAAAAAAAAATACCAAATTTAAGACGTATAGAACGTGTTTATTTAAAAATTGAAGTAAATTTTTAACCTTTGTATGTATAAAAAAGTACATTATATCATGATATTGTAAGCTTATATTCATAATTAACAACATAAATTATAAATCATTGTTTTTCATCATACATACATATCTACCTAGGAGTCGTCGTATTGTAACAAGGTATAACGTAACAACAATAGAAAGGTTGCATTGCTTTAGGTGTTTTTATACTCGGTATATATTCACGCGCATTGCTAAAGGCTATATTTTTTTAACAACAATGTATTATATTTTATAGTATGTATAGTTAACAGAGCCTTATATTATTTTGTAAACCCGCATTACAAGACTGCACATTTAGTTGCATATGTAGAAAGGATGAAATAAAGAAAAAAAAAAAAAGTTAATGTAATGTTTGTAACCAAGTTTAATTTTACTAATTACATGCCACTCACGTTGTATATAAGTTAAGGAAGAAAGAACGAACGTTTTGCTTACTTGATTAATCTGTACAAGTTTTAACCACACATTAAACTGCGACATGTTGTAACGAAAAAAATAAATAAATAAATAAAAATACAAACTTTTTCAAAGCTTAGTTTTATAATATATTTTAGAAATTTAATTATATATATATATATATATATATATATATATATATATATATATATATTTACAATACACACCTTTTTTTTTTGGTGTTATTATTATTATTTGCTTTTTGTTTTGTAATTATTTATTTTATCAATAAGCAATAAAATTTAATTTTTATCCAATCACTGTTTTTTTTTGTTGTTGTTGTTTATTTAATACATAAATGTGACATACAATTTTGAATAGACAATTACATAACATTAAAATTTAAATTCCAATTTAAAATGCATTTTCAATCAAAACCATTAAAAAAAGTATATGTATAGTATATTATATTATTATTATATAATATAAAATAGAATATATATAAACCCGCACTCTTATCACCTCTCTCGCATATTATTAAACAACATTTATTTGTGTTTATATATATATATATATATATATATATATATATATATATATATATATATATATATATATATATATTCGCCCTCTGTTAGTTTGTGACATTGTTTCCTTTGAGAGTCATATTCAAATATTGGTAATCAACTACATGAAATATTATTTTATATTTACATGTTTATAGAGGACTCGTTTTAGTTAGTTTTATATATGAAAACTCTGGGTATAATATCAATTTAATATAATTGTATAGCAAGTTAAATAAATGACTTTTTCAAAAATCAAAAACAGCAAACATGCGATTAAACAACAGTTTTGAGTTGTTCATAACAGTGATTGCCTTGTGTGTTTCGTTGTTACTGTTGTTGATGAATAAAACTATGTTTGATGTGAGTCATGGGGTTTTTGTTTTCTCCTCTCGCGAGAATAATAATATATAAATATATTTATGTATATTATTCTATTAATTTGTTAATGTTTAAATATTATATTATTATTATATACACATTGTATATGTATATATATATATATATATATATATATATATATATATAAAGTATATTATATCTAAATTTTATCTTGCGGTAAAATTTATTTTATATATATAAAACGCATGATAGTATTAGCGAGTGAAAATGTGTATGTATGTGTGTGTGTTTTGTTTTTGTCTAAAAAGTCAAAGCCTAATTTCTAATAGATCCGCGTGTCTTCTCTTCCTCAACACAGTATTTGTCTTCGTTTATTGGTTTTGTAGTCTATGCGTGTTACGAATTCTTAAATACTTTGGGGTAGTTGTGTAAAAAATTGCTGTTTTAACCCCCTCCCCCTCCTCTTATACTGTGTGTTAAAACTTTGCAATCCAAAAGATTTTCTTCTATATATAGTATATACACACTTCTCGTTTTTATTGCGGCAACTCTCTCTCTCTCTCTCTCTACTTTTTTTTTTACCCTTCTTTTCGTCTGTTTTTTTTCCCCTGATTCACTTCACAAAAACAAAAGCATCATCAAGTTTGAAATAAAACTATGCCAGCCGTGTATTTAATACTAATGTGCACTAATTTGCTTCGTTGAAAAATTTTATACATATAATCGTGTGATGTCAGCCTAACTTAATTCTAATTTACTTTTTCCTCTTTTTCTTTCTTTTTTCTTTTTTTTTATTTTTTGTATTTAAACATCTACAAAGTTTATCATGTTACAGTAGACCAAACGACGAAGTGAAAATTTTGGTATATTTGACTAGCTTTTTGCTCGTAATGCTATTTTTTTTAAAGAGAAATTACCACATAAATATAAATATTTAAAATAGCATAATAAGAACTGTGTGTCTGTGTGTGCGTGAGTGTATATTATATATATATATATATATATATATATATATATATATATATATATATATATATATATATATATATATATATATATAACTTTTTGAGTTCTGTAATTCAAAAAGTTGTATAATTTTTTAAGTGTCAGATTTATAATAATAATAATTTAATATTTACTATGTATTGACATATATTAATTAACTATATATAACGAAAGTAACGTTATATTATATTTTATACATTGAACATATGATATATACATTTTAATAGAAATATATTTTACGTTTATAATTTGACATGATTAATTATAAATAACATAATCTAATAAAGTTGAGTTTAAATTGACACTATATAATATGAAGTGAATAAGCAGTAGGGAAGCTATAGATATATGTATGTAATATACAAAACATTATAAAATATTTTCATATCATTATTTTTAATACATGAAAAATACCGGTTTTTAGTATATAATATATTTTTTATGTCCTTATCTTGAAAAAAAAAAATGTATCCACCTAGTTAAAAAATTATTTAATTTTATTTAAGTGTTATGTGTTTTATATTATTTTTGATAATTCTTGCAAAATTTATATATACGTATATGCCAATTAAAGGTATAAAGAGTAAAGGAGACATTACGTTACGTAGCACCATACTTGACCATCAAGATTACTGATGCGTGAACTTATTTGAACGAGTTAAAAGTTCTGTGTACGTAAATGTGAGAAAGGGAGAAAGGTTATTACGTATCTGTATACACATATAATTTTACGAATATTACTGCTTATGATGGGCAGAAAATCAGTGTAAAAGAGGAGTCAAGCCTGTCAGTCACAGCTACACTTACGCTTCGTTGCGTACGCAGCTACTAAACTTCTTTTTCTTCTTTTTTTTTTATCACATCTAATATACATAAATATAATGATATATTATAATATGAAAGTTTCTTTTTTTTTTTTTTTTGATGCATTTTATAATATTATAACTTTAATTACAGTTATTATATTAAAGTAATTTAACTTATTTTCTGTTAGTGACAGGATTTAAATGACCATAAAATAATTAAATATTTTAATTTTTGTTATTGAAAAATAAGAAAATTAATTATGTAAATTTAATAATATTTGGCCTTCATTAAAACTTAATTAATGATTGCTGTTATATTTTAGACTTTCTATAATATAATTCTTATATTAATAATAATCTGTCTTATATTATGTTTAAAAAAATAATAATAAAGTCAAGCGACGATCTTATTTATTCTACTATGAAAAAGTGATAAAAATGATTAAACTTAGAAGTATATTAAAAAAAAATATATGTTTGCTAAAACATTTTACCAGTAATTTTCTCTATTAAAGCCTTCATCTCATTTCTGCTAATTACTGCTGTATAGTTGTTGATATATAATTTTTTTTTATGAAAAATATAAAACCAAAGCAAATTTTCATATATATTTTTTTTCTACCTAATTTATCTCTTTAGTTTATTTTATATTTATATATAGCAGTAGTAGAAGTAGTACATATAAGAGTAGAGTTGTGTTTATACTTTATACATACTTAATATTCCCAGTATATGTATATTTTTCTCGTTTGATGTCTATAAAAAAATTGCAATGCATCTTCTTGCTACCTGATGGTTTTGTAGCTTTTTAAAATATAACTGAAAAGCAAGAGAAAAAAATGTCCGTTTGAGATGTTTATATAGCTTTTGACCGTAATATACACCTCACAATTTTTTTAACTGGAGACATAAAAATATATTGCCATAAAAGTGACTCACTTTCATATGTTTTAGATATAAAATTTTATGTACAAGTCGTTTGCTTACATCAAAAATTTTTAGCTATAAAAATTTGTATTTTCTTTCTCTCTCTTTTTTTTTATGTTTTTCACTTTTTTTTTTTCTTTTCTTTTATTTTTCCCAGCAAGTTACTTTTTTTTTTAATGGACTTAGGTTTGAACATTATTTATAACATTATGAATACTAGATTTTGTTTGGGAAACAGCTCATTTCCTCGTACATATAAACTTATTTATATTAAATGTGAAAAAATAAAAGTAAGAAGCGCCAAAGTTAAGAATAAAAACTTACGGGACGAATGGAAGGGGGAGTAGGATGAAGGTATGTAAAACAAAGCGTCAAAAGAGAAAATGAGACTCGAAAAGTAGGCACTTATTTTTCCTCGTGTTAGTACAGCATGCAAGCAAGCAAGTAAGGGTTATTATGTGAAGTTTTGTAGGGCGAGGTAAGAAGATGATGACGTCACACTTTTGCCCGCAGCTTTACGGGGCAGGGGAAATCACCACTTCCGCGAATGAGTCGCTCGCTCTTGTCGCTTCAGTCTTTTTCATGTCGTTCTCTCGCGAGGACCCGTGCACAATGCATCAGCCAAGGCAAGGGCATGGGTAGGTAGGTAGGTATACTACAAGGGTAGGTGGGTGGGTAAAGAGAGATGGAGGGAGGAGGGTTACGAAAGCTATAAGAGTACCCGCTACCCTCGACATGATATACATATACCATGATGATGACGACGACACAGGATAAAAGGGTTAGAGAGTTTTAAAAACAGCCACTTGCTATTGTTGTACTAAAGTATATCATAGTATGACGTTGCACACTGCAAGTGTTCATCATAAGAATGTTTCATTTAATATAAAAAAAATTATACTCATTATTAGATGTTGAAAAATGTGTCTTTTATTATAAAAGTTGCTTTACTATACTATGTTTATACGCATTAAAAAACTATAGCGAGTTTCTAACAATAATGTATCCTGAATTGCATGCAACCCGTCGGACAATATGACCGCGGCTGCAATGTTAATCAAATGGAAGAAAACAAAAATATCATATTTCAAGGCATTTATAAGTTAAGCACTCAATTAAAAACTACCTAAAATATTAAAACTATCATATTTACATAATTATTGCTTAAATATGTTATGATTTTCTATAAAATAAGTAGATTAGACGTGTTTTAATGAATATCGTAATTCTATCCATATATGACGTGTATAAGTAAACATTTTTAAGTATGGTAACTACAAAACAAAACAACAAAAGAGAATGAGAGAGAGTAGGTATGGCTAATTCACAAAGGTAGCACGTAATCAGCGCAACACGAGCAAATTAAGGTGGCCGCACAAAGCAGTGAAGTGACCACTGGAATGTGTGACTGGCCACACAAAGACACGTCCGCATGTTGGGCTAGCTGGACACAAGCAAGCAAGCCAAGCAAGTAGAGAAGTCGTTGTTCTCACTCTTCTTGCATATTTATACAATTCCACTATAAAGAAGAAATAAAAATATATAATATAAAAATAATATTATTTTTAAGTTAAAGAAATTGATTATATATTTTAAATGAGCTTTTTATAAAAATGGACATATAATATATTTTTCTTTTTTCACCCACTCACATTTATTTTTCTGTTATTTGAAATATAATAAATCTCTTTTTATTTTCTTCCTTTGCATACTTAATATGATTATAATTTTAATTATAATTTTAGACAAATAAAGAGATCCGTGAAATTGATTATTATTTTAATTTATTTTCTGTTTTTGACATATTTCTTTTTCTTACAGTTAAATTATATTCATTGTAATAATTATTATTACAATGCGCACCGTAGACCATTACCCAATTATTATTACTTTGCATTACAAAAAAAAATTGTTTTGTACTACTTAAATATTAATTGGAAAAAAAAGAAGGTAATTATGATTAATTTTATCAAATGTCAAATGTTATTATTATATTGAAACGGTTTAAACTTTAACATAATGTATTAAAATTTATTTCACTTATTAACTTATGCAATGTTCAATTATAAGTCATAAAAATTAGTGTAATTACAAAGATAAAAATAAAAGTAATTGAAGTTTTTATAATTAATGATATCAATCATTATATTGTTAATAACATAAGGTCACGATTTACTTGAAAGTACAAAACTTGCCAACTTCTTTCTTTTATATATATAAAATATATTTTATAACAATTTCATTTAAATTAAAAAGTTGAGTAGTAAAGAGTGTAGTAATATTAAAAATGAGTGGAATATAAGAACTGCTTGTATTATTATTATTATTATAATTTTTCTTATTGCACTTTTGTTGCCGACTGTGCAGAAAGTGTTATATAAGAGGGATGAAAGGGGGGTATAGGAGGGAGGGGGAGGAAAACGAGAGGATGAATTCATTAGATTTTGGCAGCCAGAGCTTGGCATGTACAAAGGCTGGTCGAAACACAAAGTTACAGACATTGTGTGTGAGAGAGAGAGAGAGGGTCGGACGCTGAGATATGAAAAAAAAAAGTGCCTCTCGCTTGCTCTACAGTTGTGTGCGACGCCTGCCTGCTCATCGCCGCCGTGCTCGCTGTTCAAACAAAGTACGCAGTGCCTCATTTGAATTGCTAACGAGAAACCCAATTATTGGATTAATGTAAATTACGCGCGGGGTGTAGGATAATTAAAATCCGTTGATTAATATGTAAATTTAATAAGATTACACGCTGCAAAGCAAACCTAATCTGAAACTTTTAAGTTAATCCAACAGTTTCACTAATGGCAAGAGTTTACTTAGCTGAAAAGCCCGTTAACTATGTAAAACAACGACTCTACTCAGATATAGGATAACAGTGCAGGATTGCGCCAAGATTAAGATGCTCCGCGGGGATTTCTTCATTCTCTCTCTCTATATATATAAAGTAGAAAAAGAAAGAAAAAATATATAATATTGTATATAGAGAGAAACTTAATAAAGCTCATGTGAGAAAAAAAGGTGTGTAATCAACGTATTGACAACTTATTATATATCTGACCAACGTACTTTTCATTTTTTAATTAAGTATTTTAAAGTGATAAAACTTTTCAATTACCATATAAACACATTTAAAATAATCTAAATATTTATTTATATATATATATATATATATATATATATATATATATATATATATATATATATATATATATATATATATATAAATTAAAATTTTAAATGTGACAATATAATTTAAAAAATATTTTTACTGGGTGTCACATATGATTTCATTGTGTATAATATAATATCAAAATTAACAATTTGTAACATGTATAGGCTTACATGTTTTCATTATTGTTTCATATATAATATATTTTATTATTAAATAATATTTTTTTTAATCAAAACTCCCTCATATATGTTTGATTTGTAAATTTTAATATTATACAATTTATGCTATAGATCTAAATTAAATAAAAATATATATTATTTTTAAAAATATATTATTATATATAATTTAAAAAGTAGAAAATTATTTTTATTATTTTTTAAATAATATAAAAAAATTAATAAAAATTTATAAATCTAATAACTCAAATTTTAAATAATTTGTCTTCATTACAAGGTGTAGATTTATATTAATATTTCCAATATTATATAATAAAACGTGATTTAGTTTATATGTAATACCTCAGTTGTTTATTTTCTATATACTTTGTTTACTCTTCACAGACAGTTGCTTGAGCAGCAGTAATAAGGTTTACTCATTTCCTTAAAACCCTTCCCCCCTCCACTCTCAATATCATAAACACCATCATCGAGTGCTTTTTGGTATACAAGCGTTAGATTATATTATAAAACATTTAATATCGCAGAAACGCTAAGTTTATAAAGTGTGTATATAAATATATGATATAATAATAATAATAAAAAAAATTATAAGTGGCAACCTACACACTTTACATTATAACCTTACGATACATTTTCCTTCGCTTTCACATCATTACTTTATTAAGCAAAACTAATTAACTCGGCTCACAGATTAATGACAAGCAGCCTTGCAGTACGTAATGTAGGCAGTGTTTTAAACCCTCAACATCTCTCTCTCTCTCTCTCTCTCTCTCTCTCTCTCTCTTACTCTCTTTCCCTGCTATCTAACTCCCATTTTACACCGAAGAAATCGTTATTAAATCGTTTAATTAAAGTCGGAGTGTTCTCTCTCTCTCTCTCTCTCTCTCTCTCTTTCTCCCGCCACCGCCGCCGCTCCTCCACCTTGAGAGATCGGAAAGAAACATGTTCTAATTACCGCTCACTGCTTTTGATGGAGCCAATAGAATGAGTAAAGAAGTCCTAGAGACTTGCAAACTGAAGTGTCGAGAATCATTTTCAGCTCTTTGCTTTTTCAATTTAAGAAACTTCTTCTTCTTTTTTTCTGTTCTCCTTTTTTTTTTTTTTTTTTTTCCCCCTTTTTTTCTTCTTTTTTTGGCACTTAAAAGTCATTGACATTATTGACATTATGAATATTATCGCATAGAAATTGAATTCTTAATGATATATTTTATTTTTAATAAAATTATATATAATACTACTTATTGTATGAAAATATGTATATAAATATTATGCATGAAGGCTATAAAAAAGAATCGTAAAAATATAACTTCAAAGAGATTTTCCTTTTTTTTTTTTTTTTTTTTTTTCAAACCTGAGTGTCATAATATAATTTTATTATATTATATAATTAAATTATACATAACATAAAAGTTAATTACTGCATAATATAAATGGACTTTATTAATTAGATACTGCCAAAAGCACTTAAAAAAAAACATTGCATCACTTCTTAATAAAATAAAAACTTTCAAACGGGGTAATGTATAATAAAAGATAAAATTCTTAATTTATATTTTAAATCTTCAATAATTTTTTTTATACACCGCAATGTTCTTTTAATTTTGGAAAGAAAATGTATTTAAGTCTTTAAATAAAGTTTGTGATATTTCAAATAAATATTACTTTCATTCTCAAACAGTTAACTAATTTTTTGTACCATAATTTTTGTGGGCTGTTAAAAATAATATTTATGCATTAAAAAATATATATATTATTAATATAAATGCGCGATAACATATTAAACGCGTATAATACAAATAAATAATACATTTCTCACAATAATTTATGCATTATATTTTCATTATAATTACGTCACAATATTTAAAATTTAAAATATTATATTAGAGAGAGAGAGAGAGAGAGAGAGAGTGGTGGTAAAACAGATTAAATTTACAATCAAATTAGTTTATTTTGAAAATGTGGAATATTGCTAGAGTTTTGAATGTAATATGCATGTGTGTGAGAGAATGAGTGAGAGAAATGAGGGTTGGGGGAAGGGGTGCGAAGTGGTATGCACTCCCAAAGGGCCACTCACCGCATGTTTGTATGCTCAAACTTATCATCCACATGCACGCAGGCAACGCGAGGTGGACACTGATTGCAGCCTATATTACATTGTTACCTTGTGTCAATAGCAAAATTCACATTGTTACAAATAAATTGCTTTTATTTACTTTATTTTTTGTTATATTTATGAAAAATTGTTCACTAAAAAAAAATTCCACATTATTGAATTTTTATTTCAAATATTCAGAAATATGAAAAGGGATAGAAAATAAAATACATTTATATTTTTCGTATATGTATGTATAAAATTATATATATTTTATAATAATATTTAAAGGACAACAAAACAAAAAAAGATGGAAAAGTATTTTTCTTTAGGTATTACAAAAGCTTTATTCTGTCAAAAAGTTTCACGTTGAGATGTATGTTTGTCGTTATATGAGGGAACACATGAGACAAGAAAAGATGGACTTTGGTTAGCATGTTACCCCGAGGTCCATCTTACATGAATCCTCTACGTTCCCTTGAGAATGGTCCATCTCATTTCTGCTTTTCCGCCCATCCCATACCAAACCCCCCATCCCCTATGCCCTTTTTCCACCCTCGCACAAGAACCTGACTTCAACTTAAGTTCAATCACATGGGGACGAACAAACGAAAGAAGAGAAGAGAGAGAGAGAGAGAGAGAATATTAACTTCTTTTTTTTCATTTTGTTTACCGCTAACTTCAATTACTTTATGCAAAATTATTATTCAAATTATAATTACTTTTAATCAGATAGACTACATCATGATTTATTCTGTATTTTCCAATTTCAAAATTATTTAAATTAGTATAGTATTGATTTTTTTTTATATACTTTTGCATAATTTAAAGCAAAAATTTTCCTCATCATATTTTTAACTTATATATTAAGATGCGTAGATATACAAAGATTAAGAGTATTTTTGAGTTTTATTATTACTGATGAGTTCATAGATCTAAAAATGCTATAGAGAGCGAAAAAAAAAAAAAAAAAAAAAAGAAAAAGAAGAAGAAAAAAACTCTCCGTGTGATCTCATTGTCGAGCAGACATAACATAAAATATTATCTAGACCAACTCGATGTCTATTAGAAGAAAAAAAATATATATTACAGCATTTGTGTGTGTTTGTAAATAAAAATGCAATGTAATTATTAATTATATTATATAAAAAGAACTAAGAGAATATAAGGTTTCTCCTAATTAATTATATAAGAAGAATACGATTTTTTATAGACACAATAACTTTTGTGCTGTTTTATTATATATATATACGTAAAAATTGCGAGTTTCACATGTATAGTCTTGCAATAATATTATTGTAAATTGTGCATGGTGTATTATTATAGTCATATGTCTATTATAAAGACATTGGTAGCAGTCTATTTTATCTCTGTCATCGCGCCTTTGTCTTTCTCTTTTGGTATACATACGTATTACATACATATGTAGCAAAGCAAAAGTGTGGGGTCCATGCATATAAACTCGAGGTGGTTACGATGAGTAAAGAGAGAGAGAGAGAGAAAGAGAGAGAGAGAGAGAAAGCTCTTTATTTCTGGCCGCCCTCGCTTCCCTTACTCGATCAATACTGTCGGGGATGGGGGTGGTCAAGCTCCCTTTTCCTCCACGACGCTCGCATAAAGGAGGTAATTCACTATTTATAATTGAACAAACTTTTTATATAATAATAATATCATTTTAGTATAACCTACATTTTCTAATATACTTTTCTAATCTTACACCTTAATATTGAAACAGAAAATAATATATTTTATATTTATATAACTGAATTACCTACAAAATTAATATCATCAAGGTATATTATCCATCAAATAAAATATAGTATTATATAATATAGAGTGTACCCTTTATTTCTACTGTTCTTTGTTTTTTTATTATGTCGTCATTTTGACTCACTGACTGACACTTTATTTTCTGTCTATAGAAGAAGGAAAAAAAACTCTTAAAAGAACATTTTATACAATATGAATTGAGCTACTTTTTTTTTTTTTTTTTTTTTTTTTTAAAATTACCATAATCTTGACAAAACTATTCTTTCCCTTGACTGTCATCTTTATTACGTGTTAAATTGGAGTACTACCTTGTGAGTATAAACTTCCTTGCTATATTATATATGAACGTAAGGTCAGTACTTGACTTTGCATGATACTGGACGATCTCACGTGACTTCAAAATCTACTTGAATCACACGCTTTTCTTTATTCACCTTTTATGATCCTTTCCTTCTCTCTTTTTTTATATTATATTATACTCCCTTCTCTCTCTCTCTCTCTCTCTCTCTTTGATAAGATACTTCTTATAGAACACGTATAGTATTACAATGCACAGCATACTCATAATTCTTTCATCATAATATACAGGAGGTGCTAAGTACGTATTACTTAAGAATATAATACAAAAAATATGAGAGATACTATACAGCTCTTTTATATTTTATAATAATAAAAAATGATAAAACTTAAAGATTGTTTTTTTTTCTTTCTTTTTTTTTTTGTATATAAAAATAAAATCTTATTAAAAAAAATTAAAATTCAAAATTTTTATTTTTTAATAAAATGTTTTTTTTATAACAAAAATATTATTTTAATCTAAATGAACCATCTTATAAATTATATAAGTTATTTTAATTATAAAACATTAACAACAACATTCTGCGGACATTAAAAGTAAGTTAACTTTAAAACAGAGAGAGAGAGAGAGAGAGAGAGAGAGAGAGAGAGAGAGAGAGAGAGAGAGAGAGAGAGAGAGAGAGAACAACTTTGTATATAATATAATATATAATATATATATAAAATAAAAATATTGTATATAATAATAATTACAAGTTATATTAACTTGTTTTACGGTCGAAGTAACATTGATTCTAGCGGCAAGACCCGCAGCTCTCTTTTGCTGTAAGCTCGTATTCGGAACTCTTGCAACTCCAGTAGTAAACTCACTTTTACTTAAATTCTTAGTTTGGTCCAAAAACTTATTTTCAAGAGAGGTAAATTATAATTATAATTATAATTATTATTATTATTTTGTAAAATACTCATTTTGATGTGTCAGCTATAAAGTTAAGAATTTTAACTTTATATGTATAATTTAACATTGTTCATACTAAAAAAAAAAAAAAGTTAAGAATATTTAAGTAAACATACTGTCACAGAAGCTCATGAAAGTTAAAGTTGAGTTAAAAAAATAATGATATATAATAAAAGAAAAAAAATTACAAAAAGAGAATTGAAAAGTATATAACAATGAAAAGAACTATCAAAAGAATAATAATAAGGATTATATTTTTTCTATATAATATAAATAATAATAATAAATACTGGACATTGAGAAGTGTGAAAAAAAATTAAATATATATAAAAATAATAATAATAAAAGCTTATTACACTAAAATACACAATTCTTTGTTTGAATCAGATTAAAAGTATATATAGAAATATTCTCTACTTTTATATATTAAATTTCCCCTTCTCTCTCACTCTCTAACTTTTTTTTTTCCAAATAAAAAAGAAGTTAACCGCATCGTATTTACACTGAAGCACATAACTTGTGCATCATTTATATTCCCACATTACATTTCGCTGCTTGGCTTTGATAAGAGAAAATTAATGTACATAATATCAGCAGCCGCGGCGGGATTAATGCTTGTGGAAATTGTATTGTATAGTTCTATGCATAATATTTTATGGTTTTAATCCTGCATGGACGCCGCTATTACTATTTATTGTGAAATATAAAAATGAAATGTTTTAAGATTTATTGTAAAAAAGTACATATAGAAGAGAGAGAGAGAGAGAGAGAGAGAGAGAGAGAGAGAGAAGGGGCACAGCTATACATAAAATATGTAATGACATTAAAAAATATATATTCATATTATATATATTATATGTATATATATATAAAGGTAAAACCAATGGGTTCTACATTTTAGTCTAGTTATCCCTGGTGACCGTTCTAGATAATTACTTTTGCCCCGTTGTATATGTAACATTCAATCCTCTATATTACATAAATAATAAAGATTGTAAAGAATAAAAATTTATTTTTTGTATATAATATTTTAAGTATATACATGTATATATTTTTTTAATTGTCAATTTTGACATTTATATAATCGAACATTTATATTATCAAATAAAATATTTAAAACTTCAGCGCTCACAGAATAGAAAAAAAAAATCAAATATAATATGAAATTTTCATTAAAAATAATTTTTTTAACACACATCTCTAATTTTTCTATTTTAAACCAATCTAATTTTCCCCTTTATTTTTTTTTCTCTGATGCCCCTCCCAGCTGACGCCAAACACAAGCCGGACACTAATAATGATGATTTATTTTACGGCTAAAAATTATAGACCATGGCATGAATAATGTGAAGCTAGCTCTAACATCAAGCAGGCCAAGCAAAAGCACTGCTGATAAAAATGACGCCGACTCGAGTGGCATTTTTTTTTTTTTTTTGTTTTTTTGCGAACAGAAAAATAATATTATATATATATATATATATATATATATATATATATATATATATATATATATATATAGTACATATGAAACTGGGGTTGAATTTCAGTGACCAAAACTGGCAATAACAAATGTGCATAAACCTTGTCATAATATGAGCTACCCTTATATATAATTTTAACATCCCTATATACCTCTCTCTCTCTCTCTCTCTCTCTCTCTCTCTCTCGTTGTCCCTTTCTCTCTCTATTCTCTTTTTATATTATATAGCACACGTTATATATATATTTAAGTCTCATATTTTTCTATATACTCGTATACAATTTTTTTTAAACATATAATATTATTATATGATGTGTAACAACTAAAAAATATAAAAATGAAAATAAATAATAATGTTAATAACATTTTTTTTTGTATATATAGTATAATTTTAAATAACAGGGAGATATAATAATAAATTTTAAATAATTTTTCATTATTTATTATAATCAAATGGTGAATATTATTAATAACATTAATTTTTATAATACTTTTTTTTTTCATATATTTTATATAAAATATAATAAAAAATTATATATTATTATTTTTAATATTATATTTTGTTATATATTATTATTGAAAACGATAAAATTGTACTTGTCAAGAGAGAAAGAGAGTGAGTGTATAGGGTAAGTTTTGCTCATTATGGGTTAAAATCATCAACATCATCATCATTACAGCGCGGCCTAATTACCTTCAGTAGCAAAGCTTGGACACTCGACTTGGACGAACGATCGATCAACCAACGTTACAACAGTTATTAGATTTCCCTTCTCAACCCCCTCTACCTCCTCCACCCTCTCTAACCCTTACTATTTACTTTCTACTTTGCATGACGCTTCACGAGAGGAGAGTGAGAGAGAGAGAGAGAGAGAGAGAGCATGCCTTACAAAACTAAACTTACATAATATATATATCTAACTATATACAAAACTAAAAAGCTAAATACATACAATTATAATAATAAAAAATGAGAGAGAGAGAGAGAGAGAGAGAGAGAGAGAGAGAGAGAGAGAGAGAGAGAGAGAGAGAGAGAGAGAGAAGTAGGATAATATTATATATGTTGTTATAGTTGTTTAATATTTTTTTTGAATTTATCTATTTAAAAAATCTACTAATTATAATTTTTGACTGCTATAATTAATTACACTTACTCTCATTTTTAATTTTTTTTAATAAAAAGAGCTTACAATAAAAAAAAATATTTAAAGGCTTGAAATAAAAAAAAAATGTGTCATTAATAATAGTAATTTTTTAAATATGAAAATGATATATTATGAACACGTGTATGATTTATTATTCAGATGATTGTTGATTTTTACGCTTAGTATTTATAATAATAACTTTTGATGACGATTATGTTTATAATATAAAAACAAATAAAATAAACAAAGATACGTGAATGTTATATAGGGATTTGTGAATTTTGCGTGGTGACTCAAAGCGGGGGGTTGTTGTGTGTGGGGGGCAAGTGCAGGTTGCTGGCCGCGTGCCCGCTGACTGAGTAAGTGCGAGCCCCGCTGCAGGGGTGGCCGCCAATCATGCATGTGGTGGACTCTTCATCTAATTAAACTTACTCTACTATATACGAGAGTACACAACAATAATAATAAAAGAAGAAGGAAAAAAAAAAAAAAAAAAAAAGTGAGCAAGCGCATCACACTCAAAATGAAAAGAAAAATTATACAAAATATTAAATAGAAAACTTAACTTAAAATTTAAATTAATGTAAATAGTGTTTTACATTTAATTAAAAAATTTCCTCTTTTTCTCCTCCTACTCCTTTTACTTCTACTTCTACTTCTACTTCTCCTTCTTTTTTATATTTTTAATAAGTTTTTATTATCATTACTCATCAGTAGGTTATATTAAATTAGATGAATAAATATGAAAAGTTTGCTTCTGATGAATCGTTCGAAACTTTACCCTTTTTTATTCGCCACCCCCTCTCACCCTCTATACCTCCTCTTTCGCTTGCTCTCGCTACCAAGCACCCCTAAATAAACGTCAGCCAAAACTCATTAACATAATTATGTCCTGACTCACCCTCTCTGACATTTTTATATTATAAAACCCTCTTGCTCGCCAATCGCCCAACGTGGTGGATGCCACCCCCTCTCTACAGTTCTTTTTTATTTTAAACTCTCTCGCCCCTTTCTCTCTTTAGTTTTTTTTTCTCTTTTTTTTATATTACAGTGTAACCCTTTCAATAGTGAAATGAGGTTGCTTTGTGTTTTCAAATCAGTTACCGAACCCTCCACTCGCCGTGCGAAAATTTTCCATTTCATTTTAAAAGTACATAGTGTTTTATTCGATAAAAAAAAGTTAGAGTTAAAAAATATATAATAATATAAAAAAAAGCGCAGAGAGAGTGAGTGTTATCGAGGTATGGGGATATTCACAGTTCGAATTTGATGCGATGAATCACCTATCACTCAATTAACGCCTGATTCAACCAAATGAGCCGCAGCTCTCTCTCTCTCTCTCTCTCTCTCTCTCTCTCTCTCTCTCTCTCTCTCTCTCTCTCTCTCTCTCTCTCTCTCTCTCTCTCTCTCTCTCTCTCACTACATGCGACGTGACGAGACTCTCTCTCACTCTCACTCTCTCTCTGTGCTCGCAGCAACAGCAACCTCGCACACTGACGGTCCGGGCTGGCGGGCGCGGTAGGGGGCGGGTAATTAATTATCACGGCCGCCGTAATGACTTGGCCTGCTGATGATGATGAATTCGGCGGGGGAGGGAAAGGGAGTTGGAGAGAGAAGCACAAAATGTGCACCTAAACACCCTGTTTGTTATATATGTTCCACTGTTTCATTTCGTTTGCGTTCAAATAATTGTTTATGAACAGTCAGAGCAACGATTTGAAATATTATGTTCACACAGTAATATTGTATATTTTACAATGTCCAAGCGTCACATTTTTAATATATAATAATATATGGAAAAATCTCTCTCTCTCTCTCTCTCTCTCTCTCTCTCTCTCTCTCTCTCTAGCTTCATTATTGCCCATTCAGAAAATACATTATAAAAATTTATGAAAAGTAAAATGAGAATAAAAATGAGAACTGTATAATAATAAAATTCATCATTAATAAAATAAACTAGAATTATTATTATTATAAATTTATATTATATGCTTTTTATATTACAATTCAAATAACATAGACATTTGAGTAACATTAACAAGATTAGCACACTATATGCAATTTCAAACTCTATAATATTATATTTATATAATACTATCGTTAAATTGAATGAGCTTTTTATATATTCATATATATAGATATAATATTATATATTATATATATATATATATATATATATATATATATATATATATATATATATATATATATATATATGCTTTACATAATCTATAAGCACTTTTTGTATACGATATAATGCTATATATATATTATATTGTATATCGAGAGAGAGAGAGAGAGACAGAGAGAGAGAGAGAAAGAGGTAAAATTATAAAAATTAATCCGCCTGAGCGCTCAATTAAGATCGCAGCACATTTTTATTGTTTTGCATAACCACAGCTGCGCACTTATGGACACTCTTGACCTATACGCATTTTATATAACTCAATAATATAATTCTACTTATAAATTCGTTAAAAATAAGGAAAGAATAGAGAAATATATATTATACATAAAAAAGGAGTCTAGAAGTGAACTGTTCACAAAAATTTCCCTTGTACTCATTTACATATTCACAAGAAGAAAACTATCGTCATCTTTGTATATAAGAATACATTAAAGTGTATGTGTATATATAACGGATCTCTCTCTCTCTCTCTCTCTCTCTCTCTCTCTTTCATTCCCTGAACAAGACTTGAATGAAGTTTTTTTTATACATTATACAAGCAGAAAAAAACGAATAAATTATGTAAACAATACTCAATACGTACTGATTAATTTATATTTTATTCATATACCCGAATGTTTTTTTTTAATATAATATATTTATATATAACCACAAAATTTTCATATTATAATGATATGATCACCGTGGATATGATATAAGAATATATCACATTATAACTATAATTTAAAAAATTTAATATATAATAAGAATTGAAATTACTCTAAGTGCGTATATTTCATTGTCTTTATATATGTATATAAAATGAATGATATATACATGTGTTATTATCTATGTAACTCCGCCTTGCTATCATATAATATTGTTGATTGTGTATTATATAACGTATATAATATATATTTATATGTATAATGATGCATGTTTATATGCATGTGCAACAGCTGACGAATCCACAGTAAGTGATCTGGAATATTCAATTGTACATAAACCATCAACATAATTCATCAAGTAAAACATAGAATTACATTATCAACATTGTTACATATATATACACACATTTATACCTATATTGCAATATATATTATACATATACATACCGTTGCCATTGCCCTAATTAAATACAGTATTAGTTAGTATATATATATATATATATATATATATATATATATATATATATATTCAAAGTTTCAAATTACTAACTAGTGGCTAACGATAATAATTCAAATAGTACTACATATAGTATATATATTATATAGCATTCAGTATAATAATAATAATATAGAAACATAAGCATTATTATTTAGGTTTTTATCATATATTTATTAGAAAGCTCAATATAATATTATATAATATTTTATATATAATATGTGTGTTATATTATGGTATTTAATCCTAACTGATTATGGTTAATAATAATAATAAGCTTTTTGCTATGTTAAAATATAAGTTATATTATAGAGAAAATAATAAAAATATGTACATGTACATATATAGTATAATACATATAGAAATATGATACAATATAATAATAATATTGATCGATTAAATTAATGATCAATTAATTTAAATTGCTATATGTGTAATATTTGAAAGCAAAACTAGTTAAAATTATCATTAGGAATTTAAAATTATTATCTACTATTCACTATAATATAATAAATAATTTTTTAAGTTAAAACTCTAATCTTCTATATATATTATGAAATTATTACTTATTTACAAACCAGTTTTTTTTATTAGAAGTATATTAACTTCATAAAATAATCATAATACAAATAATTACTGACTTTTATACATTTTTTTCTTTATGCTTTATCATTAGCTTGGTTGCATTTAAATTGCACCGCAAGGCAACATTTGAAATGCATGCATATAATATAAAAGGTATATAGACGAATCATAGCCTGCTTTTGCTTGTCCGTTTTTGTTTGCGTGGTTCTAATTATTATTGTACACAACTGCTTTTTTCTATACTGCAATATTATGACATTTATATACATTTGCAGTAACCGGCAATAATATTAACATTATACGTAATAACCATTGCTTATATTATAAAATATTATTATATTATAAAGATAGTTTTTTATTATTATTTAACGATTTGTATATAAACAAAAGTATAATAAAATTATATTTATATATTTTTACATTTGTGAATAGCGTGTGTCCGTTACATTAGATTTTACACGGTCCTTCAGTTCTTATCTATTATTAAAGATTATTATTATTACATACGTGCAGAGTTAAATAAAATTAATAGTAATAATAAGAATTATTTTCATATATATAATTCCTTTTTTTATTTATAAATATATCTTATTGTAATTTTAAATCTGTTTTTAAAATATTTGAATGATCATCAATTATACATACATTTTTAATTATATATATTATTTTTAATTGTTTGTAAACGTAATTTTAAAATGATAATGAATTATTTATATATTATATAAATCTGACTAAGTACAAAAATTTTATTCATAATTTGTGTTATAAATTCAATCAGTTTAGTTTGTTTTAATATAAAATAATAATATTGTAATTGGAATATTTATTTATTTATTAAAAACAATTTATTTTATTCAAATAGTTATAGAAAATAAAGGAGAGCAATGTACTATATATTTATATATATTTTTCTTGCTTCGGGTTAATAATTATTTTATACTTGTATTAATGAATATTGAATTATTTTAAGCCATGCACCGATAAATGTATCGGATTTAAAGAATTTAATCTTACGCAGTTAAAAAAAAAAAAAAGCTTTCCCATTGCAGCGCACAATTCTGAGTATCGGCAACCCGCGACATAGTGACGTTCAACTGGTTGCCGCCCCAACAAGGGGACATCAGAGCCGCATGCCTGCTATCATAACGACGCCGTATTGTGGATTAACTAAAACGATTTTTTTTTACAAGAATTTCAATTCATTTTAGAATATGTGACTATGTGAATATGTAGCAACTTCCAGTATTAACTGGTCTTTTCTGACAAATCCAAATCAAATCATCTGGAAGCAATTACCTTAGACGTGAGATAATTATATATAATATTTAACAGTTTTTAAATAGTTTTAAATTAAAACCATAGTTTTCTGAAGGAAAGGTTTTATTTTACACTCGTAAAGAAAAACAAAATGCAATCTACTATACCACGCTTACATTATTGTGAGGAGATTAAAATTATTGTTAGTAACTATATAATAAAAGATTATATTAAGACTTACAATTGACGTTATACGATGTGGAAGGGAGATTTTATATTATATGTATATACTGTATACATAAAAAAAAAGGGTTTTAAATGTAACTACAATTCGACATGCGGCATAAAGCGCGAATGAACTACACGGTTTGTATGGTATAATCTCACCACCTCTCTCTCTCTCTCTCAACTCGCGTACCGCTTGGCACTTGTTTATTTGTAAAAGTTAGAGTCCGAGAGAAAAGAGAGTGAGTGAGAGAGAAAAACACATAAAAGCAAAATGAAATGGGAAAATTTGGCTGTGCAGATTGAGTGAGGCTGTTTAATGGCGTAATTTACTTATACATGCAGCGGTTTTGTATGTATGTATATGTATGTATGTATATAGTGAGAGAAGTTGCGAGTATATATAAAAACATATACAAGTTTTTGAGTTCTTATCTATGGTGTTGTGTTAGGGCCCGCGTGCTGAGCAATAATGAACAGAATTAGTGTATAACGACGAAAGAGAAAGAAGAGTGAGAGAGAGAGAGAGAGAGAGAGAGAGAGATAGCAAGTATACAAAAGCTAAAGGCGAAAAGAGAAATAGGGCGGCGGGGGCGAAAGGAAATTAACACAGAAATGAAGGGGAACGTAATTTTTATTGGTAAAATTCTCTCTCTCTCTCTCTTTCTCTCATTCTACCCCCCTCTTTTCTTCTTCTTTTTTCGTGATATAAAATAATTATCTGTAGCGTAATATATATTAGTATAAAAAGTTGACGTCACAAAAATGAATATTATAATGACTTCTAACAAATATGATAATTACATTTTCTTTCTTTCTTTTCTTTTTTTTTATTATTACGAATGATAAAATAAGTATTATAATAGACATTCTTGGTATTATCATAAAAAATTACAACCTATTATAATTATACATTTTTGTTGTTGTCATTTTTTTATATAATATGTATATTTTAATAATAAAACATGTTGTTTTAAATATCATATGCATAAATATATGCATGAAATAAAAGGTCAAATAAATGAATCGCTTATTATTTTTTTTCTATGTATAGTATAAAACAAGATGAAAAAGGAGAGAGAAAAAAAAGAAGAGAAGTTTTTATACCCCGTAGGTAAAATTTTTATAATATGTATATAAGCAGAAGAGAGTTGTTTTTGATCTCGCAAGAAAATAGACAGAGTAACTTGATGTGATATCACAAAGACATCTCATGAATTAAATATTAAGTTTGACCAGCGTCGTATATTATATATATATATATATATATATATATATATATATATATATATATATATATATATATATATATATATATATATATATATATATATATATATATATATATATATATATATATATACACACACACACACCCTAGTATACAATTTAAGTCACGAGAAGCTTATTACTGCAATTCTAATTACATTATCAAGATAATTCATTAAAACAAAAACATTATGTAATCAATAAGTGTATTTAAATTACCCTTTTTTTAAAAATATAAAACCTGTTTTAATGTATAATAATTATTCTATATACTTAAAAGAAATCAAGATTGCATTACTAAATAATAAGTTTCTTATTTATACATATTAATAATAAAAAAAAATGTTTAATGGTTTAAGGCAATAAAAACTACTTTTGTTTATTACAATTAACTAGAAGTTTAATTTGTAGATTGAGTCTTTGAGTCATTCAGGTGATAATTTCTCACAGAATTTCATTAAAATATAGTGTGGGGAAGGGAGATATGTGGCTTTTAATTATAAATCGTTCACCGGCTTGGTTTTTATTTTTTAAATATATACAAACGTTTGAGGCAATAAACAACATACAAGTATAATCATTATTTTACATTTGTTTAACATAAAAACGCTGTTACGTAATGTTATTATAAAAAATAACACATTTTAATTTAATTTTTTATTTTAAATTTTGAGAGATAAAATTGTTTATTATTATTATTTTTTATTATTATTATCATTACTGATTTTCATTCACATTACTGTATTGTAATAAGATTGGTAAATTTTTAATTTGAATGAAAAAAAACAAACAACAATTTGCTGCAGAATATTTTGTATAATTCAACTGATATTTATACAGTAAACAGTTCGTGATAGGAATCAATCATTCAAAAACATAAACGTAAATATTAAATGTTGTCAATATTACTACTGTATATAATAAAATGATAAGTCTAACAAGTAAGAAATTGAAGACTTCTTCAAACCACAGATTTGTTCACTGAAAAGGTTTTATTGTAAATTTGACACTATTTCCGATTCTTATATGAATATAAGGTTTTATATACTTGTAAGGAAGTTATTCTGAAGAGTTATGTATACTTTCTCTCTCTCTCTCTTCTCTATAAAGTTTTTGTCAATTTCAAAATTGAACAAACCTGCGCAGTGGGCAGTAATGGTCTATACAGAGTAGTTGTTACATCATAATATATTATGTGGCTGCCGTAGAGTACATTATGTGCGAGAAGTTTTCCCCTCTTGTTTTACTGGACCAGCGACTCTCTTTAATCAAAGGCTTCGCTACGAGCTAGTATGAGAGAGAGAGAGAGAGAGAGAGAGAGAGAGAGAGAGAGAGAGAGAGAGAGAGAGAGAGAGAGCAAGCGCGGGTCCAGTACAGAGACAACGAGCATGCCAGCGTGAAATTACTGCGGGCTTTTCCCTCCACCCCACCCACCTTTGCCAAGCGGGACCCTCGGGGCCATACTGATGTACGGCTGTTTGCACACACTACACGTGAACACATACATATATAGGCAAAAAGTCCCTCTTATACACTCGCATCGTTTCCTGCTTTAAAATAACTCAAATCTTGTGGTCAGTCAATTTTTTTATTTTATATAAAATGTATATAACTTTTTTTTTCTCTATCTCTCTCTTTATAAAACTCTACTTTGCAAATCCATAGAGACTAGCATCTCAAACACCATTCTCTATGTTTTTTCTCGTGGTCTCATTATACGAGTGACCACTGGTGAGTGTACATAAAGATATAACTTTCTCGGGAGGCCGATTATCTGTGTTTTTTCATGCGTATGATAAGAGAGCCGCGCTTACCTCTGCTTTGTGCAGGTTGAGGGGGGCGGGGTTGCACGATTGACTGCCCGAGTCATCTCTCTTGGCGGCGGCGGATGCTGCTGCTGCTGCCGCGGCTGCTGCGGCTAGCAGGGCCTCGCGCTCATCTTCAGGGGCGCCTTCAGCCATGAGGGCGGTGCGCGATTCTGCACGAGGGTCAGCGCGTGGCACAGAGGCACACAATTCTGGCACAGAGGTGGTGATGCCCCTGCCGCATCCCAGATCTCCTGGAAGCAAAATTACAACGTGCACTCGTCAATTCAACAAACCAAACAATATCATTAAAATAATTTCTACATAAAGAAAAAAAAAAAACAAGAAAAAAACAGAAAAAAAAAACAGCATGACTTTTTTATTTTAAATTAATTTTATTTTATAAATAAAGAGTAATGCTAATTTTAGAATTAAAATTTCATTACATATAGCTTTTACTCTATATAGTATAATTTAAATGTTTATTTAAACAAAATATCGTTACTAAAAAATTAATCAATTCAATCAAATGTAATAGTTAATTAAAAAATATCAATGACTTTGTTAAAATATTTACGGTATCATAATCATAAAAAATAATTAAAATGAAATACTAATTAATGAAATTTAATAATACATATTTTTGATTTTGATACAACATATAACAATAATTTTATATTATATTATTATATAGTATATATATATGGTGACAAATTAATTGAAAGAAATTTCCTTGTACCAATGTCCTTTTGAAAATGAAATTTCGTATTCATATGTTACTCATCCCCCTCTTTTTTTTATTATTATTATTATTCTTTCTTTTTTTTCTCCACTTTTTTTCAATTTCTCTGACTGCTAATTGCTCCTACGAGTCTCGTTCGCATGCGAGTTTCTCCCCCGCGCTCCATATAACACAAGCGGGCGCCACTTCTGCGGCACTTTTTCTTGCCGCGTGACGTCATGACCTGTTGAACACAGAGTAAAGCGACACGCGGGTGACACGCACGCTATATACACCCCACGTCGACTGCTTGCTTGCTTACTTTACTCTCGTCTTCGATTTACACAAATTGACTTAAATCTTATATCCTATTCATTGAAATTGAGATTGCGGTAAATCAAAGAGAAATCAAATTTATTAAAAGATTATAAATTTATACTATACGGTTTAAATATTTTTTTTTATTTCTTATACAAACCTAGAACTAGAAATTATTTCTGTCACTATTTTTACTAAAATATTAAAATTTACAGGTTAGTTTTATAAATATACTTAACGACCCATTGGAAGAAATTTTTATGTCTAGTTTTTCATATATAATGTTTTGTTGGCATAAACATTTTAATTTTCTTTTTTTAAATAACTTTTTGTCCTCAAATCTAAAAATATATAATAATAAATATTTAGCAGGGTATTATTTTAAATCCAAATTGATAGTTCAAAAAAAAAAAGTGACAAAAATAATGTAAATCACGTGTGAACATCACATAAATATATTCTTCTACCCCCTGGGGATCAGAAACAACAATAATAATACTTTGTATATATAAAACCGAAAGAGAGAGAGAGAGAGAGAGAGAGAGAGAACGTGCGATATATTTTGTGCTGCGAAAGCATTGTATTATAAAATTATAAAAACATACACTCCTTGGCTAGACATTTAAAATTTTATTTATTCGTACATTTGTAATTATATAAGAGAATTAACGTGTTTAAAAATAAGCGTGAGATGATGATGGTGAGTCATATGTAATTTCTCTTCTAAGCAAAGAGCTTCATGGCCAGCTGCGCGCAAAATTCAGCAGCGGGATCTCATATTGACAACCACGCAACACACGCGTTCTCCATTTCACCCACTCTTTTATTTCATTCACCAACTTAATTATTTCAATTAAATAAGGTGCAGCTTATACATAATATTATTATAAACTAGTTTTATATGCAATATAAGTTTAAATTAAAAAGTTACGTCAAATATATTTTAAAAACGTATACTGTAAATATAAATATTAATATAATACAAAAAAACATAAGTAAAAAGAAAGGTCTTTTTTTTTTTTTTTTTTTTCTTCTTCAAAAGATTTATTTAATTTTTATTTATTTAAATGTTTTCACTCAGTATAATAGTATAAACATTTAAATCACTTTGAATGTTCCCTTGTTTCTTATGCATATAAAAGTGTTGTTTATACCTATATTGGAGTTTCAAATTTGGTGCAACGTTTTGCATTTACTATATAAGAGCTATGGTGTTCATTACATCGCTATTCTGAACATTTCTCTCTCTCTCTCTCTCTCTCTTCTCCCCTCGATTGTCCATTAACATCCGTCTTTTATGGCCGCTTTAAATCACAGCCCAGCAGTAACAAACGCTCTCTCTCGCTCGCTACGAATGCTAATGCTGATTTACTATCTTCACCTTGCTTTACGTTTTAGACAACCACTGCTAAACAAACAAGCCTTGTATTCGAATTGAAATTCTACAAATTTCCAATTTCAAATTAAATGTAAAGTGTTATTTTATTTTTAAGAAAAAAAAAAAAGTAGAAGTATAATATTATTGAAATAAAAAAAGATTTAAAAGGGTTTCTTTTTTTCAATAAATTTATTCTGTGACGCAGAATTTAATGTATATATGCATGTATATAAAAATTTCTCATTCCTACATTTTTTGCTCTGCTCCTGTAATTTTCTTGCAATTTCAGATAATTTATATTTTCTTGGACTGTTGTAATTTTGGTAAAATGTTTCATGATGTATAATATTATTTGTTCCCATAATTTTCATAATAAAATTGTTTGAATCGTTGTTTGTTAGTTTGTTGACATTTCTTCTTACACGTTTCTCTTTTGAGGCGGGCGTCAGCAAATTACATTATTTACCATTGTTTATTAATTACAAAATGTTAAAGTAATTTGTTAATATTGTTTTTTGTTGTTTATTAAATTTTTAATTCTGTATACCTTTTTTTCCCCACCATTTTTGTAAATTTGTAATTATTTTGTTTCTAATTTCATTACAAAGCCATACATTAAAAAGTTTGTAAAAATAATAATAAAAAAAATCTTTCTCCACCGCTCTATAACAAAAAATCCAAACATTTCATTTCATTTGCTTCTCTGCATGTAATTTAAAAAATTTCTGTGAGTGTAAAAAAAGTGTGTGTATGAGTTTTGTATAATATATATATATATATATATATATATATATATATATATATATATATATATCGCAATTAAAAATTGCGGTAAAAATTAATTATGTAAATAGTCTCACTACCTTCATCATTTAACTTATAATTTTTCAAATGAGGAAAAATATACTTTTGGTTTTTTTAAACCGGACATGTGAGAACTTTTATATTTCCTAATAACCTTTTTTTTTTACCAGTAATTTATCAAACATGGAAAAAGCTTAATTACTTTTTTACTTAATTTACATGTTCAAATTATATGGAGAAAAATAAAAGGCATGCCCAAATAGCAGTTTATTATTTAGTTAACAGTGCGTTATTAGTACATGGGGGTGTGTATATATAGTAATGAGCAAAAAAGTATATATAAAAAAAGTATAAGACAAACGCCAACGTAAATGAAATAAACATGACTCGAGTACCTTCAAACACAAAACTTTTTACTTCAACTTTTAAATTTTATTTTAATTTTTTTTTTAAGTATAGTGAGGGTGATTTAAATAAAATTATAATTAATTTAACCGGTTTTTAAACGTGCACTGATTGAAGAGTACTTAACATTTTATTGATAAAGAAATAAAAAAAAGTGGTTTAAAACAACGCATAGACAATTCAATTTTAAAAATAAAAAATATAAAAAAAAGAGCAAGAACAAGAAGATTTCTATATTAAAATACTGTATAACAACTTTTAAAACTTAAAACAAAAAGCTTAATACACTCTTTTATATTATACGCTCTCCTTTTTTTTTTTTTTTTTTTTTCTTTTCTTTTTTTAAATACTAATTTAAATATACTCTATAAGTATAAGATACTTATACATACATTGCATAATTTAAAATCTTTTAAATGTATTTTTAATTTTGTAACCTTTATTTAATATATACTTTAAATCAATTTACTTATATTCTTAATATATTTTAGTATACTGTACTACTTTCAAAGCTTTAATTACATGTTAATTTTTAACGTAGAAGATCACATAAATTTTGTTAAAAAAACATGTGAATCTAAATTCCTATTTATAGTTATAATTTTGAGACATATATATGGAAAATAAAAATCAGGCATGTGGATACAATTTATTTTTGGTAACAATCCGAAATATATTGTTTGGATGATAAATAAATAAATATAAAAAAGCAGAAATAAGCTCGCGCGCGGACTGACCCTAGAGTACGGCGAATACAACGTGGACCAAGCGGGTTGCCTGCCTGCCCGGCGCTACGAGACCCGGAACTCGATTTAAGCTTACAGATAAGAAAAAGTAATAAATTAATGTTACAATCAAGATCAGTGTATTAGGCTATACACTATAAGAATAATACTCTTATTGGCTATTCTCTTTTTTTATTTTAATCGATTATATCTTTCTTTTATACATTATATCAAATAACTTTTTTCTTCCTCTCTCTCTTTCTCTCTCTCTCTGCCCCTCGCCCTCTTTCTCCCTTATAACACTTTACAAAAGAATAAAAATATATATAATTAAACCATTTAACCTTCTTGAAAACGTGATAATCATATAAAAATGTTAGTTTTACATTCAAAGTAACTTTATTATATAAAGAAAAGTAAACTTTTTTATGTTTAAAAAAAAATGAACGTACGTTATAAAAATAATATTGACTTTAGGTGAAAAAAAAATTATCAAAAGCTTTTAAAATTATAAAAGACTGTTATTATTATAATAATAATAAAAAAAAATCTAAAATTATATTTCATTTCAAAGCACTTATGCATATATATAATTTTTTTTTCATCTCTCATCCACCCCTCTTTATATATTATATAATATAATACATTATTCTCTTATATAATATTTTAATAGTATATGTTTTATTAAATTGATTATATTGCTGATAATTACATAGACGTTATTGTGTATATATAATACTATATATGTATTACTGTACACATATACAATTCATATCGAAATATTATACGCAGCAACTACATTCATAATGGTCACCACATCGCGTATATATATATATATATATATATATGTTTTGCTCTCTCTCTCTCTCTCGCTGCAATGCATGTCCGTTTTGTCCAACACCATCAAAATATATGGAGGTTCGAGTGAGAGAGCATGCAAACTTGTATCGCTTTCTGCTCGACTATTAATCACCTCTCTCATTACTGCTAATGAGCTTCTATTCAACGCTACTGTCAACGTGCAAGCGTTATATGTTGTGATGAAACATTACTTGTGTGTATATATATATATATATACATATATATATATACACAAATACATATAGGACCCATCAATAACACGTAATATATTATATATATAATAACAATGAAACAATACTTAAGCTGATATATATTTGATTCAATATAAAATATTTTTCTTTTCAAAAATCATTAAGAGATATATTATACATTAAACTTTAAATAATATATAATTTATTTTCATTCTGTATACATACATAAAAAAAAGCTTAATGTAAGTTTGGCATGGGGCGGTAAAAATTATATATATATATATATATATATATATATATATATATATATATATATATATATATATATATATATATATATATATATATATATATATATATATATATATATATTTATAAACTGGTATAAAAAAATGTTTAATGTTTTTAAGTATATTCATTAGTAGGCATACATGAGAGAGAGAAAGAAAGAAAAGACCACCCACCCACACCAATGATTTCTAACGTACAGGACACGCAACAATCGCAATGTAAAGTAAGCAAAATGCTGCACCTCAACTTAATGGCGCAGACATTTTTTAATGTGACGTCAATATACATTACGTCATTAACTTAATGAGCTCACATTATGTATGAATCAACTTTACATGTAATTATATTATTATAAATGATTTTTAAATGTATATAAGAAGAAGAATATAAAATAGCAAAATAAAATATATGTTGATTATATATTTATGTACAATAAAAAATTACTTAAAAAGTTTTTTTTTTATAATGAAATAATACATTATTTAATTATCATAATATTATATATTCTTAAAATATAATTTTAATTTAGATCAATTATAAATGATTATAGAAGGATATAATTTATTATTTTTTAAATTAATATTTTTAGTTTAAAGTAATATTAATTCATTTTCATCTTAACTTTTTTTTTTATATATCCATTAACTCAGTTAGAGTAAGCATCGTTTTCTTTATATATATTATATTCTATATCTAGTTGAATGACTAACACATTTATAGTCGTTAGCTTTTAGTTTTCATCAATTATACTTTCATATACTAAACGTCAAGAGTTTGTTCTTTTTATATTCACCCACTGTATATATATATATCAAAATGAAGTTAATTATAGTTACACATTCCATTAAATATTCGTAATTGAAGTGTTTTGAAAGATATTCGCAATGTGTTGAGCGGGAGTAAAGGAAGGATGCACACGCGGATTCTCGCGGGAGATTCCCCACTCTCTCTCTCTCTCGTTTGCTCTCTCACTCTCTTGTGTCTGGCGCGTGTCGCGCCGCGTGGTCTACTCAGCCGCGAGGTTTACCGCGAGGGAGGGAATCTCCTTCACTTCACTATACTACACTCTTGATCTTAGCGCGGATAAACACGCGCCACTTCAAGGAATCATCCTTTTCTTTAACACCTCAGTAAAGTAATTTATTTTTACACTTCAATTTAATCGAATATTTAATAAATAATAATTATAAAGAAAATAACAATAATGAATATTTTATAATATATAAACAAAGGTGATTTACCTGTGGCAAGGAGCAACCTGGAAGCGTACGTCTCCGCCGCTACCTCAATTGTTGTGCTTGTGATGTCCTGTCGCGCGAATTGTCGCTGTCACACAGCGCGACGTGAGTGTCACACGTGACACTGTGATCCACACGATGTCACCGCAGGGATCACAATCAAACAGCTGTCAGTCACTTGACTCTTGCTATCTTCCACCTGTCAGTGATGCTAAAGATGTTGTTGTCAGTTGACACCAATCGTGTGGTGCGTCACACTGAACCTTGCGTAAGGCCGAGCTTCAGCAGAATGAGTGAAAGACCCAAGATGTAAGCAAAAGCGAATGTTCCCCTAGTAAGCGAAAACGATTGAGCTGACATCAAGCGGCCGAGTTTTGAATTGCTCTATTAATGCATCACTCTGTGTTTTTCCCCTTCTATCTCTCTCTCTCTTTCTCTCTCTTCTCCCTTTTTATCCCCCCTTCCCCACCCACATTTACTTCCACAGATATACACCAGTGTCTCCACCCCCTCGATCTAAATGCAATTCATGTTATTACAAGTAGGGGATGAAATTCAAATAAGATACCCTGTATATAAGGGAGGTTTGAAATGGAAACTGAGATTGAGTTTTTTTTTTTTTCGCTTTCTCTCTTGCTATAGTCCCTGACCACGCAGTGGACAAAAATATATCATCTTTCAAGAAAATACATATTTTCTAATACAATTTCCCTCTCTATACACACATCATACATCTGTATTATAGTAACGATGTATAAAATATTCTGGGAGGTGTGACTCATTTTCACGCTATTTCAGAAATAAACTTTTGAGTGAGAACGGACTTAGAATAATATAAGAAGAGCATCATAAACTTTCATTGCGATGCTATATAATAACGTGTTTTATTTCCTTTTTATAAAGAATAATATTATATTTATTAAATAAAGATTTTTTTTTTAAATCAAGATATTAAACTATTTTTCTATGAAAATATAGATACATATCAAAAAATATAAGGGTTAAAAATAAAGGAAATTTAAAGAATTAATAAATATAAAACAGATTAATTATATTGTTCATTGCAGCATGAAAGTAATAAAAAATTTAGGTATATAGAAACACATGCAGCTTGACTTCAATTTAACCACCCATATTTTATGAGTTAACCGTAGCGTACCGAACCGAGGCGTGACGTAAAAGTTACGTGCATATAAACACTCAGGTGTCTAGATTATGTGGTTTTATCTGCTTCGTTGCCCTACGTTTATTTAATAAAGATATACCAAAGTATATTCAAAATTCTTTATTTATTTTTGTGTGTCCTACAATCATAATTATAAAATATATTAGCTTAGGGTATGGTCTCATATAAGAAAACAATTAGAAATGATAGTCAAAGAAGTTTATCTAATGCTTCTTACCGGCGTTGACGAAGCACCAATCAAAGGCACCGAAGAAAAGTTGCGGGACCCCTAAATTAACATTATACACTTATGAGGAGAAACATTTTTTTTTTCTGCAAGTTAGAAAACTACTGCACTTATTCTTGAAAAATTTAAATGAGGGATACTATATAGACATACTTTAACGTGTTTTAAGCCTTTTTAATTTTTTAATTTATCATCGCGGTAAGAAACATCTGAGGTGTCAATTAACTCTTCTGCTGAGTATAGATGGTCGCATGTTATCAACGCAATAAGCGAGTTCTATAAATAACATGGGCAGGTATGGGAAAATTGTACATTTTGCCAGTTTAAAAATGCTTAGCAATTTTTTTGAGAAAATTGATGCTGTTAACAGGTTGAATTAGGTTTTCAAGTATGCGAGAAAAATAATAATGACAAACAAAAAATTACTTATTTTCTAAAGAAACGTTTGTCTTATGCTGAGCAATGATATTCGTTGCTCAATTATGGCATCGAAGCGCATTTATTATGACGTCATGCGCACACACCCTTATTTTTTTTAAACAACAATAGAGTATACAAGAAAAATAGTATATATAATACATCAGTCATATATTATATCATTATCTATTTCAAGTGATGTTTTGTACGACAAATTTTAAAAATAAGTATCAAATTATTTAAAAAACATACTTTTATTAAATTTATTATGTTAACTTGAGGTAGCAACTGATTAGTAATTGTTTAATGATACTGTACATAGTAATCAGTTGCTTTGAAGGTGCTGTCTTTGTTGTTGAAAACAATAATAATTCAAATTATTTATTTATTCAGTAACAGTACAAGTCTAAAAGTACTAGGTACAATATATATATATATATATATATATATATATATATATATATATATATATATATATATATATATATATATATATATATATATACAGTGTAATATATAGTCAGATTTCACAACATAAAAAAAATAGCACACTAGTACTAATTGTTAGAATATATAAAATTTAAAAAAGGATAAAAAAACAACTACAGAGTGTTCAATAAGTAGTAATATTAAATATAATTAAACGCATCTCCTTGAATTTGTGAGCTATTTGGATGAAACCATTACCCAAAGATAGGAAAAATCCGAAAAATGTAAAAAAAAAAAAAATAAAAAAAAAAATAATAATAATAACATGTCCGATCAAACCTTATGGGCATGGAATAAATCTTGGATATTTTTCCTATATATCTTTGGGTGGTAGTTTCATCCAAATATCCTAAAAATTTAAGGAAATCTTCAATTCTTTTTTAAATATCACATTATACTTAGTGCAACACTGTGTTATGTCATGTCCATGACTGTTTTAATTTAATGACTTTTATTTCGATTTCCACTTACGCATTTTCTTGCGTACGCAAGAACGCATCAGTGAATTCAAAATAAAAGTAAAAATTTAAAACATGTATAAGAGTTGAAAAAAAAATCTATCCATTACATTTATTATTACTATTTTTACTATTTAAAATTATTGGATCCTTATCAATTGTCAATATGTAGTTCATAATTATTTTTTAAAAAAAGGTAATATTATATATCTATACTCAAATTTAATCATGCATGAGTATGAGGAAAATTTTCTCTCTTTGAGTTTCACATAATTTGCTCTGACGATCCATGTATACATTAATCATTGTCCTCTCTAACAAATACACTATATACTACTTATGTTAAAGTTTCTATAGAACGAACTTAGATAGTAAAACACAAGGGAAAGATAATACAAGTTAGAAGTATTGATTAAAATATTCATCACTTGAAGTTTTGTGTATAGAGAAAATTGTATTGGTATACTAAAATTTGCATAAAGAATAAATTATTTCAATATTTTAAGAAAAATTTAATAATTATTAAATATCTTTGAGTTGTTTAATTATACTATATAACATTTATGAAAAAAAAAATATTATAATATAAAAAACGTTAAAATAAAATTATAAATCTTGTATGAGATAATTACCCATGAAAAATTTAGCTTTTATAAAAACAGGAGGTTTCATTATGATTATACCAGTCGACTACTACTTTTATTACGTGTTTTATACTAGGATTTTTTTTAATTATTTAAAAATTTAAAAGAAATTAATTTTTTATATATATTTTTTATATGTTGATTAGCAATTTAAATTATACAATGTTTAAATTTTTAAAATTATAAACTGCTATAACATAATTATTAATTCTGTTTTAAAAAATATATATTAAAATTATTGGAATATTTCCAATTTAATTATGATGGGTTTTTATTTAAAAAAAAAAATGGTAGTCATATATTTAATTAGAGTGGTTATAATTATAATAAATTGTCAAAACTCAAAATCTTTTAAGTTTTGTATATTTTAGTAAAATATTGACTTTTTTAGTATCGTCAGCTTCATTATTCTGAATTTACAAAACAGAAGTAAAAAAAATATAATACTGTATATAAATAATAATTAAAAAAAGCATGTTTTTTTATGAAAGTTCAAGTTAACATCAATACATTTTTTTATTTTATTTTTATTTTTAGTGTTCTATTATGGATCTGACAGAATGTAACTATTACAGGCATTATTATTTTACACAAAATATTGACTAAAAAACAAGTCATCTTTATTTAACATAAAAATAACATTCTTATATGTAATAAATTTTGTATTACATCGCGTAAGTAAAGTTTATATGAATAAATTAAATAGAAGTTTGAAAAAAAAATGTAGTTAAGCTTTTAATTAAAAAAAATTAATAATTAATATTCAAAGTAATTACCTAGCAATTAACAAAATTTCATGTTTATAAATGAGTATTCTAAATTATATTATCATTTTAAAATCTTTTACTAACCTTTTATATTATTATAATAAAAAAATAATTTTTTATAAGTATTTTTTCACGTTTTTATACGTGACAAAAAAATACGAATGTCCTGCAGGTTGTATAACATTCAGGATACATATATATTTTTTTTTATCTTGTATCTTGTATTATAAGCATAACTTGCGAATAAAACAAAAAAAAACAACTTATTAAGCTATTTTACCCTTTGAGGATTAAGTTTGACATTTTTTTTTTGTGTAAAGTCACGCGAGGAATGATTTGCGCGCACGCTCGAGGTAGTTTAATCACACGTGACTGGTTCTAGGGGGAAGGGAGTGACATTCTCTCTCTCTCTCTCTCTCTCTCTCTCTCTCTCTCTCTCTAGTCCACATGTTAGGTTACACCAAGCACAGGGGAGGATATCCCCCTTGATTTGGATTCAACACCCGTGACCAACTGACACCGTCACTGAACGACCTTCATAACACTGAAGAACATAACTTTTTTTTACTCTCTCTCTCTCTCTCTCTCTCTCTCTCTCTCTCGACTCTCTCGTCTTTATATTATCAACTTAACATGTCTACAGGTCGTTGTTGTAATGATTATCACATTATATAAGAAAATTCTTACGAAAATTATATCGTGTCGTGACACTAAAAATTGTCTTTAAAAAATAAGAATATTTAAAGGTCAATATAAAATTATATTTTAATATAACGTTTTATGTCACTTTAGTTCCATAAATAGCAATCAATAAAAAATCCACTGCACTTGTATATATATAATAATAATTAACGGCTTTTATTGTACGAAATCAGGCGTATACAACCTCTCAATTTAACCCAACTGTTATACACAGTCAGTTACAATATAGTATTAATAGTGTTAGACATATAATGCTAAAAATTATTTTAGATAATTAAGTTAGTAAATTTAACAAATATTCGGTGTTAAGTTTTTGTATAGTAATTAAGGGAGTAGGGTACCGACCTTATGTTTAAAAAACTACACGTGTTTTGGGTCTAAAATTGGTGTTATTGTGTAGCTAAGGGTCACACCTGGCCGTGATAAAAATTTCATGATGTTTGAAGGCCCCGAAAAAAAGAAAGAAATTATTGAAATTAACATTGGGCCTTATGGGCTTAAAATTTCAAAAAATCATATAAAATTAATTTGCACGGTGACCCCTCAAATTTTTTATATATTTGAAATTGTCTCAAGCTGAAGTATCATTGTGCAAAATTTCAGATATTTTTGACGAAAAAGTTTTAGTCTAATGGCCGACCTCGGTCAACAACTCCCTTAAGATAAACATGTTTAAAAAAAAAAAAAAAAAAAAAAAAAAAAAAAAAAAAAAAAAAACGACTTTAGCATCAGAGTTGCCGCACTAAAGCTTTTATTATACTAATATTAAAACAATGGAATTACTATATATTATTATTTTTCCAATATTTCAACCTTCTTTATATAAATACCAATAAAAAGCCTAAACATACACAATTCTCTTGTGATTTTTTTTATTATTATTATTTTACAAAATGTGTTATATAGCAATTAACGTTTGAAACTAAATTAAAAATGACAATTCAATAAATCCACAATATTTTTCAACAAACAAAGAGATTAAAATTTCCAACAAATTATTTTATATTTTTGAAGAAAAAAAAATTGTATATAAAATTTATTAACAATAAAATAAAGTTATTTTATATACAACATCAAAGAATACTTTTTTTCTTAATCCATACGTATAATTCCGGTTAATAAAGTCAATATCAATTAACTTTTTAAAAACATTACCATATTTATATTTTATTAATTAATTAAAAATTATCTTTCACGCCATCTTTATTATTTTTTTAAAAAAGTCATGAGAGCAGAAAAAATTAATAATAATTTTTAGTAACTCTATGAATTTAATTATAAACGCGCGCCACAGACAGAGATAATATCAACTAAAAAACTTAGAGAGAGAGAGAGAGAGAGAGAGAGAGAGAGAGAGAGAGAGAGAGAGAGAGAGAGGTGACAAAATGCGTCACACTTTTACAGTTTGCGTGACGATTTCAATCAAAAAATTAATATTTTGTTTTAAAACATTATTATATAAAACATTATAATTATGAATTTTCTTGTTATACAACGCATTTAAATCAGGAAACATTTTATTCAGACCATTTTTTTTTTCTTCTTTCTCTCACTCCTTTTATAGAAAGAAGACGAGAACATGTGCAAGGAGGCGTTGACAATAAGATAAAGAACTTTAATTAATCAGAGAAAGAGGAGAGAGAGAGTATAAAAAAATTATATGCTAATATACAATAAAAAAATTAAACATTTAAAATATGCAATCAAAGTTTTACAATAGCATGACGTCTCTCTCTCTCTCTCTCTCTCTCTCTCTCTCTCTCTCTCTCTCTCTATAAGAGAGAAATTAAAGCGACGACGCTCAATATTATCATAACTTAATTAAGAAAATGAAACGAACGAAGAGAGTGTGAGAGAGAAAGAGAGAATCTCGCCGGAACGTTGGGTGTGTATATATATATTGAAGAAGAGCTTAAAGTTATATTAGCAAAATTTTCTCATTAAATTTAATGTCACCATCATCATCAGTGTACTGAGCAAGACTGTTTAATGCAATATTGCAAAAAGCTTCATCTTGTGGCCTGATAATCCTACCACCTCCCATTCCAATCTTCCCCTCTCCCTCTTTCCTTTCTCTTGTATAACTCTTTGTCTATAATTACATGATGGTCCACATTGTTATAGCTTTGTCTATTCACTTCATAATAGTAATATTAATAATACTATAAACAAGACAATATTTAATACCATACTATCATCAATATATTGTAATGATGTTTATACAATTACCTGTGAGATTCAAAGATGCAAATATTAATTAATTTATTGTGATCTTATATTAATTAAACTGAAGAGTTGTTTTGTGTTTTATGAGCACATAACTTTATAATATTATATATAATAATTCTTGGTAAAGAGGACTACTACTATTGTAACGAACGCATTACTATATGCAACAACTTTTTTTTTCTTTTGACTTATGACTCTTTGATTAAAAGGGGTCAAAAGTGGTTGACATTTTCTTTATAGCTTATACAGTATAGTCCGCTTTGTTTTTTTAAATGACTATCCGTCAAAATAAAATTAATAGACATTTTAATCTTATTGTTTTTTTTGTTTTGTTTTTTTTTAATAAAACAAGAAATATGTTATATATTAATTGAAACATAATGGAACAAAAACCACAACACTCACGAGAGCAAAAAGTGTCAGCACTATGAATTTCTATCATGCAAAGTTTCCAACATGGGACGGTATACAAACATATACACGTTTTGTAGTCTCTCTCTCTCTCTCTCCCCTCTCCAGCCTCAGAAATATTTCTTATATGCAAGCCACAGGTCTCAGTTTTTTTCTTCTCATTTTACTGACTTTGAACCAAAGACTTCTTTAAATCTAAAAAAATAAATGTACATAAATTACTTAAAACTATTTAAATAATATCTTATTGCATTTAATATGTATAATTTAATGGTATAAATATATGTTGTAATTATATTAATATCATTAAGAAAATCTGTATATTATATATACTGTATATATACATATTTGGCAGTATAACAGATAGTGCAGCAAAGTTATATTATTATTATTATTTTGTTATCATGCAGTATCATCTTATTACAATAAACATTTACTTTGTTATATTTCTGAATGTATTTTACATAATTCTAAACAAAATGTGTAATCTATAATTTATCACATTAGCGTGAATGTTATTGTTATATGCATTAATCATTATCTCTCTTTCTCTTTCACAAAATTTTGGGGAACGAAAGAGAGAGAGAGAGAGAGAGAGAGAGAGAGAGAGAGAGAGAGAGAGAGAGAGAGGGTATATCATGGTTATTATTATTCCTATGTGTACACCTTTATATAAACTATAATGTCCTGATAACTTGAGAGCAAAAGCTTCCACAGTTGTTACGTATATATATATATATATATATATATATATATATATATATATATATATATATATATATATATATATATATATATATATATATATATATATATATATATATATATATATATATATATATATATATATATTATTGTAAAATAGTATAGAGCAATAGAAAACAAGCAATGCACACGCAAAGGCAAAATATACCAGAATATAATCTAGATTTCCGCCTTGTTTTCATTATCTATCTTAGTGTTATTTGGGTGTATGTATTTATATATATACAGAACATTGAGAGAGAGAAGAGAGAGAGAGAGAGAGAGATATGCGTGTGCGATATCACCTTAATTACCAGTGGAATGAGAATGAGTACTGTATATACCCTCCAAACCATCCAGTAATGCCTTGCTGCCTGGCTACATGTAATAATGGTTTTGGTATAATATAAAATATATATATACATACATTATATATACAAGTGAGACATGAAGGGAGTTCGATGGTATGATGTTGGCGGCTCGTATATTTTATAACTATATTTCAGTATAAATATATACATACATAGCTAAAGAGCCGATACAAAATATCAGCTATACATATTATAGTTAGAGCTTTTGCTAACCAATGTGACAAGTATGTTATACGGGGGTGCGGACAGCTGCTGATAGCGAGAGAGAGAGAAGAGAGAGAGAGAGAGAGAGAGAGAGAGAGAGAGAGAGAGAGAGAGAGAGTAAATACATTGTTAGCGGGGTGGTGGTGATGGTGTATAACTGTGGACGCGGAGCAACCATAAGTCAGACAAAATATTTCGTACGTTTTAATCTTTATGTGTTAGTTGTTGATGAAGTGTTTGAATGTGACATGAGAACGAGATACTCTAACATAAAAACAAATGTATCAAACTTTTTTTTTTTTCACATATACATATACATTAAACATACAAAAATGTCAATATGCATGAAAAAAAAATTATTGAAATTTACAATTTTTTTTATTCCATACATTTATATAAATATTCACAAGGCAATATAATATTTGTATATATATATATATTTTATATTTATATTTTTTAAATGTCACAATATTTTCCTTTAATAATGAATATTGCATGCTTAATGCTGCATATATTTACGAGAGATGTATAGAATTTTATTATTATTTTTTATGTTATTATTATTATTTAAAAAAACAACAGTGGTAATTGAGGTAACATGTAAATGATTCCCTCACTCTCTCATTCTCTCTTAATAAATTCTTTTATAAAAACCTTTTATGATTTGTGTGTTTGTTTTATTATTACTTTTTATATATATATACTTTTTTTTTCATATAAAACAAAAATTAATTAATATTTGTGTTATTCATCGAGCTTACATTAGAATTGAAATTTTATATATTCGAAGAACTGATTTACGTTTTCAAATTACAAGTTTGGTCCGCTCGCGCGATCTAACTGGAGCTTTTTATTTATATACACAGAGAGGGAGAGAAAAGTGGAAGGAGGAAAAATAAAGAGAGAAAAAAAAATTACATAAAAAAAACGTTAATTACTAAGAGGCACCATATTATATAGTTTATATTTTATTTTAATAACATATACATGAATATAATAATGCATAAATATATAATATAAAATACTGTTTTTGATAAAAAAAAAATTTAATCTGGTAATATTTTCCCTCATATATATATATATATATATATATTATATATATATAAAGTAAATCATTTTATTACTAAACATATTAAAATGTACATTAAAATTTTGTTAAAAGATATGTAAACATGGGTATAGTATGATAATTATTATTACTGGTCATAACAGTGCCTTTTTTTTCTATATCTTTATAGGCAAAGAAAATACATTAAATTTATATCTTCATGAATGGTTTGTGATCATAATATTATACATCCATATATAAGATTTATAAATCCAGAGAGATAAAAAATACGTAAAAAAAAAATATATTTAATTAGACACTTATGCTGATCGAATGTGTATTTGAGTGATTCTACTATATATAGGGAGAGTCTAAAAAAAAAAAAATAAAAAAAAAATCACAAACTGATCTGTATTCGTTTCTTGCTTAAAGTTGGAAACGCTTTGAATTTTAAAGGTATTTAATGAATAATGGATTTTAATTTTGTCTAAATTACTTTGAAAACTATATATTGTAAGTAACGAAAACAATTTAATTTAGCAAAAGGGTAATTTTAACTCATCTATACGTATATTCGTCTCCCCTTCTAATATAAATTTTTATATAGCGTATGTATAATGAACTTTGATTTAAAAATCAAATTTATATGTTGGTTTTTGTTTTAAATATACATTATTGTTGTACTGTAATAAATTTTTTGGATAGAGTTTATAATATAATAGTTTTATAACAAAAAAAAAAAAAAAAAAAAAAAAACTTGTTTTTTGATGTGATTTAATTTAGATGACACTGAAATGAAATTAGTTTCCCTAGAGGAAAAATAAATTTTAATACATTATATACCTTTTATCTCAACTTCTGTATTAACAATCAGTATATCAGTCGAGTACTATGTGATTATTTATACCATAAACCATAACGTTTACGTAAACCATGTACGTTCAAAGTCAAGTTCTTTCTACAAATTAGAACTCTTTATTCATTCTCTCTATATTTTTTAGTAAAAATTAAAATTTAACTTTTACTGCGGTTTAGAGAGGGAAAAAAAGCAATGTGTTAGAGCATAAACAATGACATTATACTAAGCACAAAAAAAAAAAAAAAAAAAAAAAAAAAAGGAAAGAATAAAAAAAAAAAAAAGTGTCAAAACATGATAAAAGTTTTTGAGTGGGTCGTTGTAACACGCAAGTATGACACAAACACAAGTATATTATAGAAGTATGCTTGCTCATCATAAGGATTATCAATATAACATTGAGTAGACACTAAGGCTTCCAGTTTATATATACATACATACTCGCGATAGTATAAGTATGTATAAGTATGTACGTATTTCTAACGAAGCAAGTAAGTCTGAAGCCAAACTTAATGAGTTACTTTTAGTGCTTCACATATATGAGAGGGTGTGGCCCACAAATATATATAGAAAGAGAGAGAGAGAAAGAGAGAGAGAGAGAGAGAGAGAGGGCCAAAAACTAAAAGCCAATTTAAATATTTAACTTTATTAACTTTACATATACATAATAATGCTATGTGCTTCAATTTTATATAATACTTTTATAAGAACGTTATCATCATCAACTTTTTTTTTCTTTGATAATTATATAGACATAAAATTAAAAGAGAGAAAAAAATCTTATAACGTTTTTAATGTCTTTAACAAAATGACTAACTAATCTTGAACAAAACATAAAACGAGTAGTTGAATTAAATAAAAAGTTTTTAAATGATTCTATATGAATGTTAATTTTATTTCTTTGCATTTTAGAAATCAAGTAATTACCTATATGTAAATATAAATTGAGATACTTATCGTCTTTTTAATGTTTTATTTTATTTAAATGGAGTAGATTTATAAAGAAAAACTAATTTAATCAATTCTAAATTATGTATACAATTCTACAGAAAATAAAAATACTATAATATATATACCTTACAATATATATTATAATTATAGGACTTACTGTTAGAAATATATGAAACATGCAAATATATTTTATCAAAAGACAGGATTGTATCATTTTATCACTTCATGGATATAAAATGTATGATAACATCTACTAATATTCTTAACTATTTTTTATGATCGTTTATGTCGTAGTAATGTTTTCTATATATTGAAACCAAATGATTTGTTTTTAAAGATGACAATTTAGGAATTTTTTAGACAATTATTTTTAACAGTCATTCATTTAAATTTCAATTTCTTATTTACAACGACAGCAACCCTATATATAAATTAATTAAATTCAAGCTTTTATTGCATAGAAATTTTAATCACATTTTTTTGCTTATCTTGTTAAAATAAAATGAATATGATTATATAGTTTTCTGTTGTTGTATGTATTATTGTATATAAATAGTGATAAGTAAAATTATTTCAACTTTAAAAAAAAAAGTTAAATTAATTTTAATTAGCATTATCCTATATATTTAACTATTTTCCTTTGATGAGTAACCAGTGCAATAATGAAAAGATTAGTTGGTGTACAAATGTAACTATAGTATATAAAAATACTATTATCAAGAGGAAACTATAAAAATAAATTTGTCAGTCTAGGTATACAAACAACCATAAAAATCAAATTAAATCAATACTATCTTCATTTGCTACTATAGTACTCTGAAAATATACACCCTTACGTCACGTATATACAGTTGAAGCAGGAAAACAGTAAGCACAGTGTATTACATACATTTAAGTTTATTATATGCTTGCACCGTATAGGTCCTATATATATATACCAAACGTTCAACATCATTACAAAATCATTACATAAATCCCAAATTACTAATAAAACCAATTTCAAATCTTGATATAATAGTTTTTCAAAATACAATATTAATTTTGACACTTTAAAATTAAATCAACGATCAATTACACAGTTATATGAGTTATGATTTGATTTTGTCCACGTAAATTAGGTGCGTAACGTATATATACTAAATTGAGTAAATTTCACGCAACATTATGAATATTTCGCTCTGTATACGTCTATCTGTATTATTATCACATTTGTATAGTATGTTCCAAGTGTTTGGAAAAGCTCAATTTTGATACTGCTTAAGAATATAATGTAAATTTATTTTTACTTATAAATATATTATCGAAGTAACCTGAAATATGACTTTTTATTGTATAATATATAAAGAAAAACTTCATAAATCAAGTAATAAAAAAAACTTAGGTTAAATTAAAAAACACTTTAAACTTTTTGTTTAAACAGAAATTTTATGCTCAAGGCTTTTTTAATATAAAGCTTTATACACATTATGTATTTTGAAAATGGCTTCTCCTTCCCTTACTTTTTTTTTTTTAATTTTTACTTTACTTCGACACCAATCTCTCTTCTCTCTCTCTCTCTCTCTCTTCTTTTTTTTATTATTCCGCAAGCATGTAATTAGCAACTTGAAAAGACTATCTAAATTAGCATTGGAATTAGCTTCAACTGTTTCCATATATTAGCATAATTATTCGATCGAATGGGCTTGCCTTTGAAGGTTGTTAATATTACGAACGGACTATGGAGAGCCTGGGACTGTGACGTCACTAAGAAGAAAAGAGCTGGACGTTTCATTGGTTGAACGACAAAGTCCCATTTCCTCCCTCTAATAATTGCCCTCACCTCATCAACACAAAGTACTAGCAATTTACGTTTGTTTCATCAAAACTTTCAACCCCTTCTCCCTATCTATTCTATGCATTCATGTGTTTCATTTATTTTTTTTCTTCTTATTGGTTTTTGTTCAATAAACTTTCATAATGAATTGGTGTTCGTTTTGTGCTATATATATTCAGTATATATACAATATTGATGAATGAAAAATAAAGCTTGTATATGTCAAATTGGTTTACATTTATGAAATTTCTATACCATCAGTTAGCTTAATTTTTTATACTTATAAATTTAAATATAAAATAAATTATACAATATTGTTTTAAATAAAACTCAAAGTATAGTATTCAAAGAATAAATTTAAAAAAAATATCCATAATGATGAATTGGATTTTTTTTAACGTTCTGTAATTGAATAGTATGCGCAGAGACAAGTCAAATAGATAATAGGTTTCTATATAGATCTTGATAAGATAAATTCTCTTGACCATTTACTTGGTTTAAATGCGTGATTGACAAGTAGGTAAAATGTCATAGTTGAAAGCAATGAAAGGCGTGAGGTGAACGCAATATTCAGTTTCTTGCTCCAGGCAGGCAGGCGGGCAGGCAGTCTACTGTATAGTTGTTACCATCATCTAATTGATGGACATCAATTTTTCATCATATACACACGGATGATCAACCGAGAATTTTAGCCCAGCGGATAAAGTAATGTATAAAGCTGTTGAATTGTATACTTTTTTTCATCGCATATTTAAAAAAAAAATGAAGTATTTAATTTTTCTTGTATTTTATAAGTGATTTTCAAAGTATGACTGACCAATGTGCTTGCGTCCTGATCCAAAGTCTGCCAGCCAAGAGTTATTAAAGCCCCTCTGTAGACTTAGGAACATGTCTTTTTACATCATTGAACACAAAATGGGACCTTTGAAACTGGTGTCAATTTTCACCAGGACCCAAACGTAAACACACAAAGAAGCATGAAAAGTCTGTAAAGTAGGCAATTCGTGGCCACTCTGACGTCAGAGTCGCCACAATGCGTAAGAAATTGTTGTGCAGGTTACATAAGTTGACATTTCTCATTTATCGTTTTGACGTTACAATTGAATTTTGGGTCAAAATAAATATAATTTTGCAAAATCCCATTTTGTGTTTAATAAATTAAAAAGTCATGTTTCTAGGTCTGGAGAGGGGCTTTAAGGTGAAGATTGTATTAGGTCTTAATCACGCAGTCAATGAATGTGAATCAAACAAGTATCAACTGTCAATAACATTGTGTGTTCAACTCTCTCACCAGGTCGAGTTATAAGTATTAACTATGAACAAACAGAACAGAATCTAACGCGAGTCTAAGACTGAAGATTTCAAATCAAGAGAACATCAAAAGTGATTTTTTTTCTTAAAGGGTCGCTATTACACTCTATTGAACCAATAATTGCATTCTTCAATACATTTTAAAGAATTTACGTTTTCAAAGTAAAAATAATTGCAACTTGTAAACTATTTAAAGAAAAATTTTCCATTTCATATTTAAATTTTATATTTTTATGTACAAATAATATAATATAAATTTATATTTTAAATTTAATACGCATCTAACCTTTATTAGGGTTAAATATAACTACAATCAGTTGAAAAATTAGCATTGGTCTCCAATTAAAATACCAACTACTATTTATATTGCGTATATAATTATATTGAAAGTCAATGCGTATATTGAAATTAGAGAAATTAAATTTTACTTTTTTTTTTTACGTTGTAACAAAATACGATAAATAATATGTACACATAATTAATTATACTAAAATATAACAAATTAAAATTTGTATATATCAAAAATTAAAAATGAGCATCGTGGAAAAAAAAAATAATCGGATTAATAAAAAATGAAAATTAATTTTTTAAAAAATTTAATGAGATTTTTTTTTTTTTGTCAAGTGTATATGAATAAGAGCAAGTTTGTCGTGTGTATACTTGTGGTCCACATAGAAACAACACCCTGTCGGTCTACTGCATGACAGCTGGGCACTGAGTGATGGCTGACGGCTTATGCAGAGAGAGACAGAGAGAGAGAGAGAGAGAGAGAGAGAGAGAGAGAGAGAGAGAGAGAGAGAGAGAGAGAGAGAGAGAGAGTTTAGGTTGGCAGGCAGGGGACGCAGCATTAATGAGATGTGGAGGAATAGATAATTATTCAAGCTCTCCCTGTTTGTGCGTATAGGGGAGGTTGGGAGGGAGAGAAAGAGAGAGAGAGAGAGAGAAACAAAGAGGGATGGATAATGTTATATTGACACAGCACCAGAGTATTGGCCAGCACACACCGAGTTGAGCGTATATTTGATAATGTGAAATGAGAAAAGGGATTATCATATGCACGCTCCACGAATCCGAGTGAGAGAGAGAGAGAAATACAGAGTTTAGAGAGAGAATGAGAATGAGAGAGAGAGAGAGAGAGAGAGAGAGAGAGAGAGAGAGAGAGAGAAAACGGGCGGTAGTGTGCGGGGGAGGACTAGGATGGAAAAGCAGCCAGCTAGAAATACAGAGACAAGCGCTGGCCTCCCCTCATTATGTCTGATGTAATGGCGGGCGGGGTATATAGTTTGGAGGGCCGCACGAGAATCGATAAAGCAAGTCGCACGAACGAAAATGTAGTGTATATATACGTAGACTCATGTATACACTTTGGAGTAGCTTTTCCAGAGAGAGACAATGAGAAAAAGACTGGACACATAATAAAGAATTTCAGACTTATACGTTCTCCAAAAATGAGGTTGTGGAAAAAAAAAATTCAGTTAGGTGAATTAAATTATAGTAGTAAAATAAAGGAAGAAAAATATAAATTAATTTTGTTAATAAAATCAAATTTATGAAAGTTAATTCATAAAGATTTATTATATTTGATGAGTGCATGCATACATAGGGGGGTGGTAAGCAGGCGTGTAGACAGGCTGGCGCGCCGAGGTATCGTGGTTCTCTTTTCGCTTTGTTCTTTCTGGCTTGCTCCACGAGCAGCTCATCCGGGGAGAGCGAAGGAAATTAAGCCCCAAAAAGTTTCATATTATTTATGCAAATTAGCTGCTGCTTGCCAGCATTATGAGAATGATTAACTTGCCGCTCAGTGTGAACGAACAGAGAGGAGGACGAGGAGAGAGGGTTGCACCAAAAAAGCTTTTTCTCTACACTTTTAACTGGCGTAGTTTTTATGTATTCTTTTCACGCGTTTCTCTCTCTCTCTCTCACTCACCCTCTCGGTCTCTCTCTCTCTCTCTCTCTAACTCACTCTTTCTCTTTTCGCCGTATTGTTTCTAAGTCATTCCTTTTTATTTATTTTATCTTTTTTTTCCCTTTGTGAAAATAGTACTTTAACTTCACATATAATTATTTTTAATTTCTACCTTTGCTTTTATAGTTAGAAAAATTAAAATTTGCATTTTCCTTTAATTATATAAAGCTATGTTGATTTAAGCTATAATTTAGGTTTTATTACATCATTTAAAAAAATGTATTGCTCTTCAAAGTGGTCGTATAAAAGTTTTCTTCATATAATTGAATCTGATTTAAAAAGAACATTGTACAGAATTTTATGTGTAAGTTTTCTAACTTTACTTGTATTGTTCCCCTCGCTTTATTTCATGTTAGCAACCGAGCTATAACAATGCACATTTGCATTATTTGTAATATTTTAAAAAAACACTCGTTTTAAAAGTTCATCTTCCAGTTTTTAACACTTAATAATATATCAGAGATATATACAAGTTCTATTTTTACCATAAAATTTGAATGTGGACTTAAGAATTTAATTTTCGTCTGCTGACGGGTTTTAAGCAGAAAATAAAGTTCTTTTCCAATAATTTAATTTCAGTGTTACAAAAAACTCAAAAATTAAATAAAAAGCACATTGTTTTTATTTACAGGATCTATATAAGTAAAATCTCTCTCTCTCTCTCTCTCTCTCTCTCTCTCTCTCTCTCTCTCTCTCTCTCTCTCTCTCTCTCTCTCTCCTACTCACTCACACCCACAACAAAAAGTCTCTTGATTGCCAATATAAATATATAGCAGGAAATTTCTTTTTTAACATTACAAAAGTCTTTGTATAATATAAAACATGACTGTATAATTATATGAACTAATTTTTTATCATTTGTCAGTCTTCATGTATTATTTGAGAAGCTTATATGTTAAATGAGATGCACCCTATCTTTCTTTTTTTTTTT